>ML778214.1:456458-500862 GCA_009831015.1 Picea engelmannii
ATGGAAGATGGAGATTCTGTGACAGAACATCTAAATGCCTTCAATACTCTGGTAAGTCAACTTGTCTCTGTTAATATTACAATTGCAGAAGAAGATAAGTGTATTACTTTGTTATGTTCTTTGCCAGACTCTTGGGATAATCTAGTTGTAGCAATTGGTAGTACCACTCAATCTACATTGAAGTATGAGGATGTAGTTGCATCCTTGTTATCTGAAGAAATGAGGTGGAAAAGCATGGATGGTCAGAGCACAGATGCTTTATTTGTAAGAGGTCATACCCAAGACAGGAATCCTGGTAGGTCTTCGGGGGGGATCTAAATCTAAAGGTAGATCTAAGTCTCCGGGAAAATATTTGAGGAAATGTTGGAAGTGTGGTAAAGTAGGGCATTATAAGAAAGATTGCAAGTCTAAGAAGGTTGATAAACCAAAGTGATCTAATAATGCCTCTTCCACAAAGGAAAAACCCTCCATTGAAGAAGGAGGTGATGTTTACCTGGCATCTACAGGTACACATGCAGGCCGTGGTGTATGGTTGATCGACTTAGGTGCGTCATATCATATGACTCCTCAAGGGAGTGGTTCTGTGAATATGAAAAATACAATGGTGGTGATGTATTCCTAGGAGATGACTCAACAGCCAAAATCATGGGACGTGGAAGGGTTAAGTTGTTGCTAAAAGATGGAAGGATTAGAACTCTCCCTAGGGTTCTGCACATTCCAAAACTAGCCAAGAGCCTAATATCTATAAGCAAGTTGGATGATGCAGGTGTAGATAATGTATTAGGAAAGGGCACTTGCAAGATGGTATGAGGAGCAATGGTGTTGATGAGGAGAGTTCGGTGTGGAACTCTGTACAAGTTGTTGGGAAACACTTATACTAATGGGTGTAATAGTTTTGTTGTCCCTGAGCAGAGAAATAAAGAAGACAAGACCAATACTGTCCCTGAAAAGAAGACCATGTTGTGGCATCAAAAGACTGGGGCATATTGGAGAAAAAGGCCTTCGAACACTACACAGTAAAGATATGGTTGAAGGTATGTCTAAATTGCACTCTGGATTTTGATTTCTATGAACATTGCATATATGGTAAACAGAATCGAGTAAGATTCCCATCTGGTGCTACAAGAGCAAAGAGGATCTTAGAGTTGATACACAGTGATGTGTTTGGACCTGTGCCTGTTCCATAACTGGGTAAATCTGTGTATTATGTTTCATTCATAGATGATTTCTCAAGGAACACATGGATTTATTTTCTTAAAAAGAAATATGAGGTATTTGATAAATTTAAAGAGTTTAAGGCTCTGGTAGAAAATCAGACAGAGAAGAAAATAAAGGTATTGAGGACAGATAATGGTGGAGAATTCTGCAGAAATGAATTCGAAGAATTCTGTAAGAAGTGTGGTATAGCAAGGCAGAAGACTACTCCATACACACCTCAACAGAATGGAGTTGCAGAAAGGATGAACAGGACACTAATGGAAAAAGCGAAGAGCATGCTTAGTGGTGCCGAGTTAGGACAAGAATTCTGGACAGAGGCAGTGGGTACAACATCTTACATGGTCAATCGATCACCCTCATCAGTGCTGGATGATAAACTCCACACAAGATATGGAATGGTAAGAAACCCTCTCTTGAACATCTCAAAGTGTTTGGTTGTGATGCTTATGTACATGTTCCAAAGGAAAATAGGAGTAAGCTGGATAATAAAGTTGAAAAGTGTATCTTTATTGGTTATAAAGATGGTGTGAAAGGTTATAAGTTTTGCAACCCATAAACTAAGAAGATTGTTTATGGTCAGGATGTTGTTTTTAGAGAGGTGAAAGATGTTACCAAACAGAAATTCCTACCAAGGCAAGAAGAGCCTGAGAAAATAGAGTTTGAGTTGGATGATGTAGAATCTGAATCAACTGAAGAAGATGAAACAGAAGAAGAAGAACCTCATACCCTAGTATTGAGGAGATCAATGAGGGAAAGAAGGCAACCAAAAAGGTATAGTCCACCTGATTTTCGTTCTAATTTTGCTTTATCTATTACTAATGATGTTCCCAGAACTGTCAGGAAAGCAGTGAATTCAGAGAATAGTAAACTCTGGAAGAAGGCCATGGTTGAAGAAATGGATGCCTTGGATAACAATGAGGCATGGGATCTAGTTGAGTTGTCAGCTGGAAGAAAATCTGTTGGTAGCAAATGGTTGTTTAAGAAGAAGTTTAATGTAGAAGGAAAAGTGGAGAAATACAAAGCTCGGTTAGTAGCAAAAGATTATTCTCGGGTAGAGGGAATTGACTTTGGTGAGATTTTTTCTCATGTTGCCAAATTAACTTCTATTAGATTTCTTTTATCTACTGTTGTTGCTTTTGATCTTGAAGTGGAACAAATGGATGTGAAAACAGCATTCCTACATGGGGATCTAGAAGAAGAAATCTACATGAAGCAGCTAGAAGACTTTGTAGTGAAGGGAAAGAAAGAGTTGGTTTGTAAGCTAAAGAAGTCACTATATGGTCTGAAGTAATCACCTAGGATGTGGTACAAAAAGTTTGACACATACATCCTTGGATTGGGATTTGTGAGAAGCATGGTTGATCATTGTGTATATTCCAAGCAGGTTGGTAATCACTTCATTTATGTAGTGTTGTATGTTGATGACATGTTGCTGGTAGGAAATAACATGAATGTTATCAAGGAGGTGAAATCGCAGCTATCCTCTGAATTTGACATGAAGGATCTCGGTGTTGCTAACTTCATTCTGGGAATGGAGATTAAAAGAGATCATGCAAACAAGAAACTCTGGTTGAATCAGAGAAAATATGTTGAGACGATATTGCAAAGGTTTAATATGCATGGAAGTAAACCGGTCAAGGTTCCTATTCCTATAGGTGTAAAGTTATCTGCAAATCAGTGTCCCAAGACACAAGAAGAAGAAGAGGACATGTCCCATGTTCTATATGCCAGTGCAGTTGGCAGTTTGATGTATGCAATGGTTTGTATAGACCGGACATTGCACATGCAATGGGAGTTTTGAGCAAGTATATGTCAAAACCAGGGAAGGAGCATTGGACAACAGTAAAGAGGGTCTTCATGTATGTAATGATCCCAAGCCAAATTTTTTGCTTGGAATCACTAACTAACCATTGATTTGATTATTAAGTGTTGTGTATGCAGGTTGGCCATGAACATTTCGGCCTTAGGGTTTATTCAGTTATTCAACCAAAGATTATACAAGCATTATTGCCATCACATGCAGATCATCAACAATACACAAGATAGGAACCACAAGCAATAGCTGAACTTTATTATAAGAAAGCAAGCACCTGTTACAAATAGCGAAGCAGATCTGGAATAGCTTCAGATGGCTTCAAGACAATAATAGAGTTGCATACAAAATGCTCCCGGAGATATAAATCAAGCCTCCCAAAGGCTGTAATAGAAGATGAACGCTCAACTGTAAAACTAGGGTTTAAGCCCAACCCTTAAGCAATTGGTACGACCCTGCTGGGTGCTGGTACGGCCTGATGAAGACAATGGATACCAAGGGTTCGGCCCTCCTGAAGATGAAGTCCTTCAAATGATGCCAAACTCCTCCCAATGATAGATCAAGGCAATGGAAGCCTCCTCCTCAAAAATGGAGCTCAAACACTGAAGCCTCCTCCTCAAACTGCAGAAACCCTAGACTGGTACGGCCCTCTTGAAACCCTGAATATGGCCAATAGTACGGCCTAGCTTAATATGGGCTCTGAATCCCCTGAAACTCTCTAGGATGATAGATCAGGCAGCCACAAGCCCCTGAGAGAAGTTTCAAGGTCAGATCTAGCCTATGGCCTTCTAAATCTGAGAAATACTGAATCACCAAATCGTCCTCTTCCTCCTGAAATCGTCTCAACCTGCAGATAGATGATGGAGACGTGGTAACTCCTCCAAGAAGCCCTCAAACTGATGAGCAAGGGCTTGCAAGCAAAACCCTAATGTTGAAACCCTTCAAAGCTTCCTCAATATGCTAGATCGAACTCTTCCTCAACAAATGGTGCACGCCTGCAAGAAAACCCTAGCTGGTACGGCCCCGCTGATCCAACTGGTACCCTGAATAGATGATAGATGTAGAATGGTGTGGGTGGAGTATTTCATCCCCAAGACCAAGCTTGGAACAAGGTGAGTGGAATCTTTCACCACTGAGTTGTTCACTAAGATTTGTAATATCAAAACCCTCAAAATTGTATGCTCAAGAGCATCAACAAGCAAATACCAAAATCCAGAATGAATGAGAGGTGCGCCCTAGCCTTCTCTTTATACTTTTTTCTATTTCCTTGTTGAGTTAAGTTAACCCCTAGGGTTAACTCCTAACTCAACCTCCAGCGCTTCTATTTCTTCATTGAGTTATCTTTTTAACTCTTTTCACCTTTTCCTTAAGTCAATTTAAGAATATAACATTAGTTTGGTTGACTTTTCCCCTTAGTGTGAGACTATGACCTAGTGAGGATACCTAGACCACTAAGTCATCCCAAACCTCCTCAGCAAGAGGTGGGGGACATTACAATGTATTTGCATGGCACTACCAGTTATGGATTTTGCTACCAAGGAAGACCAGGATTGGACAGAGTGTTAGATATACATGAGTTTGTTGATGCAGACTGGGCTGGAGATCTGGATCACAGCAAATCTACAAGTGGGTATGTGTTTAACCTATTTGGAGGAGCAATCAGTTGGATAAGCAAAAGACAAGTTGTAGTGGCACTCTCAACTATAGAAACTGAATACATGGCAGCCACTCATGCAAGCAAGGAAGCAGTATGGTTACAAAGATTGTGTTCAGGTATTGAGTTAGTACAACAAGAGGTGAAATTAGATTGTGACAATCAAAGTGCAATCTTCCTGGAAAAGATCCCTACTTATCATTCAAAGACAAATCAAATTGATGTTCAATATCACTTTATGAGAGACATGGTTGAAGAAAAGAAGGTGTTGCTGGAAAAAGTTGACACTTTGAAGAATGTTGCAGATTCATTGACAAAGTTTGTGAGCAAAGAGAAGTTCTCTTGGTGTAGAGTAACAATGGGCATTGTTGCCCTGGATTGTTGACTATGTAATCCTGTGAACCCCTATATGCAAAGAAAACAACAAGTGGGAGAATGTTAGGTATGTGTTATATTCTTTGCATGTGTGTGTGTGGGCGCGTCAAATTCGACAATTGCGTCTGGCAATCTCAACTTCCTTCGCAATATGTATCATGTGCGTTGGGCGCTTTCCTAAGGGGGTACCAGAGGGGCCAGGATTGCCCCCCCTGGTTACGCGCAGCGCCCCGAATTTATTTTTTTTTGGCGATTTTTTCTATTTTAGCGGATTTTGCTATTTTTAGCGATTTTCTAAATTAATCCTAGATTAAGAGATTAGGGTTTTGGTAGCTACGGAATACCTAAAATATTGTATAACTATATATTGTATTTTGAAAGGTGAAATTAATACAATGAAGAGTTGAAAGGTGCGGCACCAAGGAAGGTTGGTTTTCTCCCGGTTATGGGTTTCCAGCGTAAATCTCTGTGTACTGTGTATGAGCCATAGATTAATTTATGTTTTGCTTAAGAATCCGTATGCATTGTTTTATTTCACAGGTTTAAAACTTACACTTATCACCTTAAAGAATTAATGTTTGATAGAGATCTTTCTTCTGGACTTTAGGTGATTTCCCTGCTGGAAAATCAATGTGTCATGGAATACTCCAAACGTCCCTCTCAAGATGGTTGCCTGTAGACATGAATTTTGAATATTTAACAGAGTATGTACATAGGCCAATTAGTTTTGTATAATGAATATACTTATGTTGCACGGGGACCCATCCCTTACAAAAAAACATGCGTACCCGACGTTCCCACGTTTTGGGGACCCTTAGGAAATGTCCCCAAACTGTTGGAGACTCGGGGACTTGTTGCTCATCCCCAAGACATTCCAAGAAGATTTCAGGGACATTGCAGACAGATTTCAAGGATGTTCTAGGCAGATTTCAGGGATTTTCTGGGCAGATTTCAGGGATTTTCTAGGCAGATTTCAGGGATATCCTGGGCATATATCTTCAGTTTTGACTATAATGGAAATTGATGATTGGACAATATGATCATTTTTCCCATCCATTATTTTTGTATTGCACTTAATCTAAATCTGTTGTACAAGTTGCAGCTTAAAACAAGGGTTTTGTATGATGGGTTTCGATTTGGGTTTCTAGTTATTTAAAGATTGTATCTTCAGCAACAACATTACAAGCAAAGCTCCCATGTCAAAAACACAGGAAATGCAACATTTAAAAGCGCTGAACCTTGTGGTTACTACTCTTGTTCTTCTCATTTTTCTGGTCATCTTAGATTTTACATATTGTACATGGGTTTCTAGGAGTCATTCAAGTCTAGTGCTTCCACCATACCAACCTTGATCATTGTGAAAACAATCAGATAGTAGTGACTTGGATTGTGTACTAAATGTTTGAATAAATTCTTATTCAATCACCTTCTCAATCTGAAATATGAATCTAATCTCTTTACAGAACCCAAAGTGTGTTTTATAGTGGTTTTCAACACAACTGTAAAAATCTACAAAACCTATTGAAAAGGGAATGTCTTTTATGTTTTAACATAATCATCATTAATAAGAAATATGAGGAAGAAAGATGCTCTAGACACAGTTCTCCCTTAAGTTTCTTAAACCTAAACTGCATTTTGCTCATGTCTAGCAGCCGATAATGGAATGTCACTCGGCCCTTTTTTAAATTGCTCAAGCTTTTTCAGAATTGGCAAGTGTAAGGGTGGTACATAATACTATATAGTATAGCTTGTTATGCTTCCAAGCTTGAAGCAACTACAAATGTTTATGTTGAATTCTAAAATTTTAATATTTTCATAATAATTGTCCCCAACCCACCGTCCCTTGAAAAATTTAGCGGTGCGCTCTAGCCATCCCAGGGATGCATCCCCCCATCCCCGTCATTCCCCCGTCCCAAAAAACAGTGCAACATAAGAATATACAAGCCAGCAATGATAGGGCTGATCTTAAATCTGGTGCCTTTGAACTGTCATGTTAGAAAAGTGCACAGCTGGTCCTGTGGTGACAGACTTGACCATCACATGGATCTAAAGTTCTTGTACCAGTTCTGAATATGAGTATTTGCTAGGTCAAACTGATCATCTATTATGGCTAAAGCTTGCAAGGTCTACAATGAATTCTTTGTGCAGCCAGTCCCTTAAATATCATAAATCAGAGAAATATGTGTCCAGTATGGCAAGCTTATGTTCTCTGGCTATTTATACTTCCTTGGCAAACTTTGGTACCAGATTTATCATGTGTCCTGCCTCAGAAAGGGGTTCAAGGACAATAGATGATAGCTTCCGAGGGAACAGAATGGGAATATTAATTCCTATAATAGGATATTCCACTGGAAAATTTAAATTCTACAAAAAGAAAATATGAAAGAAAAGGGAAGTATCTCTACTCGAAACAATCAATTTTTAGCCCAATTAATCAATATCAAGTAGCAGGTATAAAATTATAAATCTACCAGTGGCGAAGAGCACGAAGGGATTGCAGTGTACCGGTGGAAAATTGGATCACGGGCACTGAGCACTGTACTCCGCATGCACAATGCACAATCATATGTGGAATTAACAACAAATAGAGGACAGTTTCAGTTTTTCACCCAAAAAATTATTGAAATGTAGATTTCCCCCATTTTTCATATTGTCACCAGCACAGAGTGCTTCTTTTCTGTTGTCACTGTAAACAATTTTAATCAGAATTGTTGTGCATCCGTGATGATGAGTGAAGAGCTCACCCAAAATGCGCAAGATTAAAAGTATTTAGGGAGTTACAAGCCAAAAATATCACTAACAAGAAATTGAAATAATTAATTAATTACTAAAAACAAAAAAAATGGAAATTACAGTGGCTAATCAACTAAAACGTGACATTAATATTCAGATGAGATCTCTTTCCCCTTTTGAGGAGGTGATAATATATGCATCCAAAGTGTCGGATGGGTTCATATTGCTGATTACCGGAACGCTCCAAGTAATTGTGCATGGAAACATTTGGATGAATGCCCAATCCACTTTAGCAAAGATCAGAAGATCTTCATGAAAGCCCTTAAAAAAAACACTGATTCACACCAAATCAAAAAGAAGATAGTTTACGCTGGAACCCAAAGGACCAAGGTATTCATTTTATAGCAAAAAATCAGAAGATCATGATGAAAGCAATTGAAAACAAAAGCTGATCACCAAGTCAAGAAGAAGATAATTTATGCTTTGAACCCAAATTTCCAAAGGACCAAGGCATCTAGAGAGTCAATGGAGTCTGCCCACCTCCGACCCATAAGGGGAAAAGGCACTTCATCTAAATCCTCTTTGGTAGAAATTATGGTCTTCCCTCAATATGGCCTAAAAGAATATAAACATTTGGTTGGCCATTGGTGAATAATAAAATCCTTATCCACAATAATCTTAGGCATCATCATATCCTGGGTCTGTCGCCTTTCGGAAATTCCGTTGTTCTTCCCCTTCCCCACCTATGGGAAATTCCTTGTTCTTCCCCTCCCCCTCGGGAATCTGAGGGGAAATGGCCAAAGTCATCTTGGATTACTAACTTCATCTTGGATTACTGACTTCATCACACTGATTTGGAAAAGCATCCCCCTTATCAAGCTTGTTCTAAAGATTGAATACTCATTGCAGAATCCCACAAACCTATCATAATATCCTCAAAAGCGTAAAATCGTAAGATTACTTTTCCACAGAATTGGATAACGTAGTGTTTTGATAATAAAAGACGATACCACATTTTTCAGAGCTTCGAGACTGAGAAAGGGATGACCTCGTGGTTACAAAAACTTCAAATTAAATTTTGACCACACCTCAAAAGGAAAACCCAGAGAATCCTGCGAGTGCCTAAGTAATTAGAGACAAATAGAGTTAGGAAGGCCATTTTCTTGAGGTGCAATGGGGACTGGCTACAAACAACCAGGCCAAGATAACAACACTGTTGGAAGGATTCAAACTTTAAAAATCTTTAGATCCAATGAATTTGAGGGTGATTAAAAATTGATCATTGATATCATGAATTGATTAACAAAGAGCTAAAATTGTTTCTCAAGTAACAATACAAATTGGATCTTGAGATCTACACAAGGCATTGATATGCCTTCTAAGCTCTCTCGCATTAGCAGATCCAGGAACAATGAGGCTGACTGGATTACCAACCAGGGAATCTCCTTCTTGGGTTATTCACTTTGCTTGAAACTAAATCCCTGTTGGGTGAAATGAAAAGGTAGTTGAAAAGGATGATTGAACTGTCAATTTGGCAAGAGTCTTGAGAACTCATCTACAAGTGATATATGACAATGGGATGTCAAGAGTTTTTGGAGGCGCTGGACCACTGTGATATATGCAATCCCATCACTTAATCAAAGCTATCCCATGCACGTTCTCCCTCCCGGATATATACAACACTCGGCAGTATAATGTATTCCCCTATTCCTCCATCTTCCCAAGGCCTAAGTAATTAGAGTTATGAAGGCCATTTTCTCGAGGGACAATGGAGTGGCTATCACTAACCAGGTCAAGATGACAACGCCATTGGAAGGATTCAAACTTTATAAACCTTTGAATAATAGATCAAAGGAATTCGAGTGAATATTAAATCCAACGAATCCGAGTGTGATTAGAAATTGATCATTAATATCGTGAATTGATTAACAAAGAGCTAAAATTGACACTCCAGGTTCTAATGTTTTTCTTCTCTCCTTTTGTAATGCTAGTGTATTGTGGTTTGTCGCTTAGTAGTCCATGGAACTCAGCCAACTATGGATCTTAAACCTATTATTACTCCAGAAATTACATTTGTTTCTCAATACGGATGAAATACACAACTCCGATATGACGAGACATAGGTCTGCTGTCAAGGGTTTTTTATGATGGTTTTCTGAATGTACTGTTGTTTTAACTTTTATTTCCAGCTTAGTCTGGAGAGTATAATAAAAAAAAATCCTTTCTATATAATTTCCGCAACAGATATTTGTCTACCTTCTGTTTAGAGATTAACTTTCATAATATCTAGTTGAAAGTTACCATTTTTGCAAGTTTTTATGAACAAGGACACATATGTTAGGTATTAAAATCAATGGATTTTATCTAAAAAAATTCAAAACAACCACACAGCAAAGTCTTTGATTTTATTCACGCTCAAAGATGTAAACAGGGGTGTTCAATCGAGCACACAAGAAAGACACCGTCGCCTATTTCATTTATTAAATATACAATACCCATTTATCTGTTTTACAATCAAAGAGAAAAAAGATTGCCATGTTGGTGCCTAAATAATGATACATCAGACTTCTCCCTGAAACTTGAATGTGACATTGATCCTCCATATACCCTCGATAGGTTTCATTATAGCAAGGAACATGCATAACGTTTTTAATTGGATAAACTGTAAAGCCCACTAGATATCCTAAATAAGAAAGTCCACCCAAAAAGCCAGATAACTACAACAAAATCAGACTCAGGAAAATCTCCACTTTTCTGTAGCAGCAATCAGAAGATAATAGTAGATGATTATCTTAATAAGACTAATTTACAGCAAATGAATGGAGCTGTGTCATCCAAACTCTTGGAATAATAGTGGAATTAGTTACTATATTCAACCACACCCTTTGTCAATACATTCAGAATTTAGAGTAGATATGAATTAAAGTCAAGGTTGCCTCAGACAATGAAAACACATAGCTACACAAAGAAATAAAGTATGACAAGGTTATTACACAAAAACTAACTAGTGCCAAATTCCAATCCTTCTTGGTGTTTCTGAAGAAGTAGTTGAAGGGCAAAGATTTGATTTTTAAAAATGTAAAGAAACTTGGAAGTTAAACAGATAACTCTAGTCATACTGTAGCTGATAAGACAAGAAATGCAATAAATTCATGCAATTTTGGACGAGCCACAAAATGAAAACCCATTAAATTATGAATAAGGCATGGAAATCCCAACCTGCAAATTGAACCTTAGCATAGCTACACAGGGGGCAGGAGTAAGCCTACAACATGAGGGCTGGCAGATATGATAATGTTTGAAAAGAGGCATATACTCAAAACATTATAACTATTAGTTGGCAAAACAAGATGACTACTAGCTACCAAAGTAAGTTATTGTTTCCAGCTGACATTGGACGATAAATCAAATTGAAACTTTTGACATATTGACTATAATCAGCATGTTTTTGTAATGGATGTAAACATCTGACATGGGGTTGCTTCATTGTGTATATAATTCCCAAAAGAGGAAACCAATATTTGAGCACTAGAAATAGAAAAGTACAGCATTTGCATTAGAAATACGGCTTCTAAAATATGTTATGAAATGAAGTTACAATTTGGTATATGATCAACTCACAACCTAACTGTCTTTTGATGCATAGAAACTTGGGAATGTGCACACCTACTGGTTATTGTGGAACATGAAAATGACTTCCTGACATTCAGCTTAAATGAGACTCAGACAGACATAACAGCAGTAAAATAAAACCATTACTTGCTGCAGCCTTTTACACCGACAACAACGGAACTTTGTTAAGGAGTATAGAAAATTAGGCATAACACCTCATCGGTCTCATTTAGTAGCACTTCCAAGGGATAACTATTTCCTGAATAACATTTTGCAGGATCCTCCTCAATGTTAAGTTCAAATATTACTAAAAATAAATCAGTATCCATAATCAACATCACCATAACAGATCATCAATATTGTAATAAACAACAGAATGAGACGTGCTTTTTAAACAAACAGCAATATACTAAATAGGACGCACAAATCATACAATAAGTTTCATGACACTTTGAGAAAACCTGGGTGTGTGCTCACCCAATATCTTATGATGAGAACATCTCCTAAAATCTGAATTCACTAACATCTCCTAAAGTCTTGTGCAATCACTGCTAGTAATGGACCGCGGTAGTAGACAATTTTAAGAACTGTCATTACCTATGGCTGCTCCAAGGTCTTCCAGATGCATCTGACACTCTTTTTGTAAGAGATTAAGTCTTTCTGAGTAAGCTTCTATGTCCAAGCATTCTTTGTTGATGTTGTTTTGCCGAGCAAAGTATTTCATTGTTGGATAGATGAAAATGATACCTAGTGTCAATGGAAATGACCCTCGAGCATAGCCTTTATCTCTGAGTTAGTGTCGTTGAAGATCTTCTGAACAACATTCTTCAGCTCATTGAGAGCAGTATCTCTTTCCTCACAAAAGAGATTATACATTTCTCGACTTATTTGCACTTCCCCTGCTTTGCGCTTGGACAAGGAGGTCTCCTTGCTTTTAGGCACATCTTCTCTATCCTCTTCTTGTCTATTCTGTTCTTCTTCACTTATTATTTTATGTGTATCTTCCTCCTCTACTTCAAAGTGATTCTTCTTCTTCCCCTTGCAATCCAGAGATGCATTGCATGCCTCTGCCTCGACATGCTTCTTCTTCTCCCTGGCATGCTTCTTCTTCTCCCCGTTATGATCCACAGATACAGTGTTTGCATGTTTCACATGGTTAACATGCGCATTGCCACCCTTATCCTGTTCACCCCATAACTGTATCCAGAGTTCATATAAAGCACCATGATGTGGATTCTCAAATTTGTATTCATTTTTCTGAAAACTATAGTTATTCACTTCAATCTTAGCTGTGATTGAATGGAACTTGTTCCTCCCCCACCTAAATTTATTATATAATTGAGAATTGTTAAATTGCTTATCTAGCATTGGTTTAACATAATCATACACAGAAGTCATGTTAGAAGGAAAGGCCTTACCTCCTTTAGAATAAGAAATGAGCCCATTGAAGAAAGCAAGCTCATCCTTAGGACTCCAATGCTGAGAAGCCTTAGAAGACGGCGTGTTGAGAGTTTCTGCCAAATTTACATTTTGTTTTTGGGCTTTCTTAGTATCTTTGGAAGTGGTCACATTTTCTACCGCAATTTTCTTCCTTTTGAAAGCACCTGCAGCTTCCGCACCAATGGTTGGTGCTTCCTCTTCTTTAGAAGTGCTTGCAATTCCTGTGAACTTCTGTTTCTGCGCTTTGTCACCTTCTGTTATTTTCTTTTTGGTCGTACGCTCGGGGATTCCATCATTCCCATGCACTCTGCGGCGTTTTCTTCTAGCATCCGCGGTTTTCTCATCACCACAAGCACTTCTATTAGTGAAAGCGGATGGAAGCTGGGATCGCTGCTTCTGCTGCTGTCGTTTAATCTTCTGTGTTTTGGGTGGTGGAACTGGATAATCAGATTCATCATCCGAGTCATCATCCGAGTCAGATGATGTAATCGCTTTTAACTGGTAGGTAAATGGATCTCCGCTCTCCTCCGATGGAGAGGACGAGGAGTTAGTATCCGCGTCGTCTGTTGTATAATCTGTGGAAAGCATGGCTGTGGCAATTACAGCTCAAAATAAAAAACAGAGAAGGGAGGGTCTTCACTTCTACTCAAGTAAAGAGAAGAACAAGGGTTTTTGCTCTGTTATGCTAGGAATGGGTATGAGGATCTTTTGCTCTGTCCAATTGAAATAGAGAAGCTACTCAGGTTTAAAGCTGCTAAAGAGAACAGAAAGGAAATTGAGAGTTTTTGGCTTTCTGATAAAGGAAAGAGCAGAGCGTCTTTGCGGTGTTGTGCTGAGAGTAAGATTTTATGGCAGATTTTGAGGGGTTTAAGAATCTAAACGGTAGGTTTCTTGATCTTACATCGACCTCGATCACCGCCGCCCGCATTAAAAGCGGTACATGGTGAACCGGGCGTTTCAGCCCCCTTTTGAAATCGAGATTTGAACGGTGAAGATTTATATAAATAGAAAGAAGATGGAATGACTGGAGAACGGTAAACGGATGACTGTCCGGTGTCCGGTTATTAAGTTGGGTCGTTTCAGTTAAAAGCCGCTGTTAGTGACCCGTGCTTTTAAGCTTTTTCTAAAAATATAATTAATCAACATTTATATAAATAGAAAGAGGATGGAGAACGGTAAAAGGATTACTGTCCACTTAAGTTGGTTGGTTTCACTAGCCCAAGGGGTTTTAAGTTGATTTCCTTACCACTTCACTAGTTAATTGTCCTTTACCACCTTACTACCTTACTAGTTAACGTTGGTGTCTAAGAGAATTACATAAATAAAATATTTATTAATAAAAGTTAATATTAATGTAATAAGATTACATAAATAAAACATTTATTGATAGATTAAAATATGTGTTATCATTAATACTTTGTTGTTAAATGTTTGTGATATGGAATTATAATTTTAGGTGTTCCCCCTTTGTCTAATTTTTTTAGAACTATCTTTATACTGTCTTTTTAACAGAATCACATTCCTTATTGGAAGTAATGGTGCATGGGATGGTATGGTTTTGGCATAGTCTAAGGGTATTTGTGGCAATTTGGTTTATAAAAAATTTTAAATGGTGAAGCATGGACTTTATTCATTTTTATTAGGATTGAAATTGGTAGTTGGGTATGTACGTGTTGTGTGGTGTTGTGTGGGTGTATAAAATAAGAATCATTTATTTTGTTAAGATTAATATTGGTAGTTGTCCAAAGGGGTTCGATTTAATGAAGGAAAGCGATGAGATTTTCACCTATGGACAACGTTCAATTCTCATGAGGGCCTAGCCTGGAGCCATAGGGGCACCTTGAGGTAGTGGTCAAATGTGTGGTTGCACATTGACATATTATAATAAATATTATCGTGACCCATGCACACATAAGTGGATCAAAGTCCACCCCCATGTCCTTTAATTTTTTTAGTCCCTGGGATGTACATTAGTTGGTGATAGAGTGCATTATTAAGGCACTTCTTGTGATGTCGTTGGTTCAAACCTCGACTAGCCATGTGTACCATGTTTGGGGCACCATGGGTACGCATGGAAGTTATAGTGGTAGTGGTCGGAATCGACTTTGTGTCACGCAAATACGATCTCGCCCTAGTTGTCAATTCCGCTAGATACTATATATATATATATATATATATATATATATATATATATATATATATATATATATATATATATATAGTTGGGTTCATAGATGTTATGTGGGTACGCGGAGTTAGATACATCTATCTTTTGACATTTTGGAATTGCTTCTACAGTTACAAAATCTCCCCTCCTCCTTGTGTAGTATCTCACATTGATTGTGACCATATTTCTACAATAGCGTATAAGTTCCAAAATACCATGATCATTATGCCAATTAGAGCAGCAATAACATAGTGGTGTCTCCTACTAACATAATGGTTGATTGGTTGCAAGGTGAGTATGTTTTCTTGCTTGGCATTCCCCTCCTCTGTGGGATTTTGTTGTGTGGGTGCATGTGTGTAAAACAAGAACCAGATATGCCTATCTTGTGGTGTCTTGGAATTACTTCTACAACTATAAAATATCCTCTCATCTTTGTGTTTTATCCGACATTGATTGTGAGGGTTGGTCTACAATAGCATATATTTCCAAAATACCATGAACTTTATGTTAATAGGGGAAGTTGTAGGGAGGGGGGGTGGGAGTGTCTCCTACTAACGTAGTGGTTGACTAATTGTAGGGTGAGTATGATTTCTTGCTTGGCCTTCCCTTCCTGTGTGGGACCTTGTTGTGTGGGTGTATGTGTGAAAACAAGAGTCAAATGCACCCATCCAGTGGCATCTTAGAATTGTTTTTACAACTATAAAATCTCCTTTCCTCCTTGTGTTATCCCGCATTGATTGTGAAGGCTAGTCTACAGTAGTTTATAAGTTCCAAAATACTGCGATCTTTATGTCAATGGGGGCAACCACATGGGAGGGGTGTCTCCTAATAACATAATGGTTGATTGGTTGTAGGGTGAGTATGCTTTATTGCTTAACATTTCCCTCCTCCTTTTTGAGATCGTGTTGTGTGGACATATGTATGTGAAATAAAAACAAGAATCAATTATGCCTATCTTGCTACATCTTAAAATTACACCATATTACTACAATCTTAAAATGATTTAGAGATATATTATTCTTATTCTCAAGATATCCACCTATGTAAGTGAAACATACACTACCATTAATACTTTGTCACTTAGTAATTAATGTTTTCCAAATGAAACTACGATTTTAGGTTGCCCTTTATCTAATGTCTTTAAATCCTTATTTACATCCCCCTTCTTAGGGAATGGCACAATTGTTTAGAGTAATAGTGCATGGGATGGCATGGTTTTGGCATAGTTTAGGGGCATTTTTAGCACTCTTCTTCTCAAGTGTTTTTCATTTAACAAACATTCATTCCTCGATTGAAAAAAAATGGGAGCTTATTTGTTTTTACTATGATTGATACTGATAATTGGATTAATTACGATAGGTTGTGTTGGTGAATGTATGTCTAACAAGAGTCACATAAGCCTATCTTGCAACATCTTGGAATTGATTTTATGACGACAAAATCTCCTATGCTCCTTATGTGTTATCCCACATTGATTGTAAGTGTCAATCAATAATAGCATACAAGTTCAAACATACCATGATTTTATTTCAACATGGGGTAGCCACAGAGGGATGGGTGTCTCCTACTAACATAATGGTTGATTGATTGCAGGGTGAGTATGCTTCCTTGCATGACCTTCCCCTCCTCCTCCATGGGAGATGTTGTATAGGTGCATGAGTGTGAAACAAGAGTCCAATATGCCTATCTTGTGGAGTCTTGGAATTTTTTCTACAACTATAAAATCTCTTATCCTTTGTGTGCATTATCCATATTGATTTTGAGGGCTGGTCTACAATAATATGTAAGTTCCAAAATACCACGATCCTTACATCAATAGGGGTAGCCACAAGGGATTGGTGTCTCATACCAACATGGTGGTCGATTGGTTATGAGGTGAGTATGATTCCTCTCTCAATGTTCCCCTCCTCCTCAATGGAAAGTGATGTGTGGATAAAACAAGGCTCATATATGCCTATTTTGTGGTGCCTTGGAATTACTTCTATGACTATAACTCCTCTCCTCCTTGTGTTATCTCACATTGATTGTGAGGGTTGGTCCACAATAGCATATAATTTCTAACATACCATGATCCTTATTTCAATAAGGTAACCACAAGGGAGTGGTATATCTTAACAACATAATGATTGAATGGTTGTGAGGGTGTGTATGCTTCCTTACTTGTCCTTCCCCTCCTCCTAGGTCTATGAGACATGTTATGTGGGTGAGTGTGAAACAATAGTTGGATATATTTATCGTGTGGTGTCTTGGCTATGACTATAAGATCTCCTCTCCTCTCCTCCTTTTCATGTGTTATCCCACATTGATTATGAGGATTGGTCTTTGATAGCATATAAATTCCAATATACCATGATCCTTATGTCAATGGGTCAGCCATAAGGGAGTGGTATCTCCTACTAATGTAATGGTTGATTGGTTGCAAATTAAATATGCTTCCTTTCTCGACCTTTCCCTCTTCTTCTTTGGGACATGTTGTGAGGGTGAGTGTGTGAAACAAGAGTCGGTTGCATCTTGAAATTGTTTCTATGACTATAAAATCCCCTCTCCTTTAACATTGTGTATAGATAACTATTGATCTAGGTGGATATTGGTGTCCACCCACCTTTTCCAACTGGCTCAAAACAGTTTTCTGGCAATTTTGGTAATTTACTATTTTTAACAGTTTTTAACTTCTAGGGCCATTTTGAGGGACTAAATCAAGGTTTTTCGGGATCGATCTTCTCAATGATATTTGAAGGCTCTAATTGAGCCCCCAAAATGAATCTCCTCAATGATGCCTTTCCAACGAGCTATTGTATGCCAAAGTTACGCCCCCGGGAAGTTGATACACCAAACTACCCAAAACGAGGTCCACAAAACTGTTGGATTTTCATCTTCCGGGGTTAGGGTTTTGGATTTTCTTTATGATAAAAAGGCCTTTGGAGCCTCATTGTAAAATGATCTTCTTGTGAATGCAAGTAGCGAACACATCTCTTCTCAGAGATAAGGTGTCACCATTCTAGCAAGTCTTTCACTCTATATTTTTACAGTCTTTGTACATTTTCGCTCATTAATAGAAAATTGTGTATTACCGTATCTCTATGTTTATGGTTGCATCTCTGATACATTTATGTTATATTATTGGATATCTGAGATATCTCTGTACATTGCTTTATTATATCTCCACTCTCATTTTGTGCCGAAAATAATCTGGATCAGTGGTATCAAAGCAGGCTGCTCTTGATCATTTTTTCAGTGCATGTCCCCGACGAGGTCTGAGTATAGCAAGTTGGGTATTGAGCTTGTCTCTCTTGAAGACAATCGCTCTCGCACGTCCAATAAATCCTCCATGGCGGAAGAAAATAAAAACAACAGAGCAGACGATTCTATTAATTTGTTGCTTGAGCAAGCTCTCATGCAACAGAGGGACAAAATGATGAAGAATTTATCCCACATCCTTCAATGCATGTCGACAACAATAGGTGTTTCTTCATAAAGAGGCCACTTTGGAAGTACCTCACCTTTCAAGGTACAAGTTAATTTTGATATTCAAATATTTGAAGGACAAATAGATGTGGATGCCTTAGAAAAATGGTTAAATCTGCTAGAAGGTTATTTCTTTGTTCATAATTTCTCCGACAGGGAAAAGATCACCTTCACACTCCTTAAGGCTCTCCCCCATGTCAAGCGTTGGTGGGAAACTTACTAGGAGCAAAGTTCCACATAGGAATCTGGAATATATGGGGTCGAGCCCACTTGCAATTTTTTTGTGGATGCGGTAAAGGAACAATATTACCCTGTTGGCTACTACGAGGACCAGTACATGAGATGGACCACACTACAACAAGAGAGGGGTGTTGGCCCTCAACCAAGTTTTGAGGAAACCTTGATCAAGCTTGGACCGCTTGTGGACTTCGACACGGAGATCGAAGATGGAGCGCCCAAGCGGAGCAGAGATCGCGGACCTCACTTATTTTGCAGGCTATGTGGAACTAGCAAGAAGTTCCTTAGGGTTTTTGTAATGGGTTATGGGATGTCGGCCCATGGGTTCACCCATGATCAGGCCTCATTGTAAAAGTATAATTAAGTAAGAATGTAATGTAGAAAGAGGGAGTAGATAGTGGAAAAAGAGGTTAAGTGCAAGTAGTTTCGAGTTGCTTTGTGCAACATAATGCGTATGTAAGGCTCTTTGCTCAATAGAGAAGTTGGCTCTGTGCCTTGACCTAGTTTTGGGAAGGAGGATCTGGTGCGCAGTGCACAGATCTCCTGTCTGGTGCGAAGCTTATCTCTGTGGCTTAGTGCACAGGAGCAGATGAATGGAAGAGATTAAAGAACAATAAAGAAGACAAAGCAGTTGGTGGACGTAGCCCCACATTGGGGTGAACCATGTATATCTTGTGTCTTTGGTTTGCTTTGTGCTTTGTTGGTTATGTTATGAATCTGCTCAGTGCTTTGCTTATTATGTTAGATAGATTTGATGATGCTTAATGCTTTAGTTGTGTTAAGAATGAATGAATGTTAGATCTAACTCAGTGTTATGTGCTAACGATCGAAGTGCTTAATCTTTATTGTTACTGCGTCGATCTATCTTAGGGTTTGTTCTGCGATGTTAATGAAGCTAATGAATTAATTCATATCACCTTCCAAGTGTTGCTAGAATACTCTGCGAAGTGTTATTATCACAGATCTGTGTCCCAGCTTGGTTACAAACACCTGAGACTTGTAACCCCCCCTGCTTCTACCTCGGGTGAGACTTCGCCTACTTCACAGGTGTTGCCAAAAGGGCCAGTAGTTACGGTTTTGTTGGTGTGTTGTTGAAGCGTTGAACCCTGGGTCTTCCCTTGTGCCAACAAATGGTTCCGTTGCTAGGACTTGAAACTGTGATTGYTGGGAACTAAAGTAAAGAAAAGAGAAGYTTTGTGCTTAGATTTGCCACTGTAGTGCGCAATACTCTACTTGACTTGCGAAGCTCTGTGCTAAGAAAGAAACTTGATCTGATGAAAAGAGGTAAGATTTTAAAAGAGGTAAAGCTCTGTGCTTTGATAAGAGTAARATAAGTGAAAAATTGTGTTCCAAAAGCATGAATTTAAGTATGTTTAATAGATTTTGTCCTAGTCTGATAACTAGGGCRCARTTAGAAGAAAGAGTTGATCTAAGTAAAACTAATAGAAATGAAGAAATATATGTTATTCCTATGCATAGAAAAAAAAATGGACTAATAAGTGGATGCAGGAACCTAGAAAGAATTTGTGCAGATTGCAGKTCCAGCACTGTGATCCTAGTGCRCAGTACARAAGAGGTTGGGGAACATATAAAAGAAAAAGAGGATTGACACTATGTTATAATTGCAGAAGACCGAGACATCTTGCTAAGGAATGCCTTGGTACAGGTCCTATCTGTCTTTGTTGTAAAATTGTTGGTCATGAGGTTGAGGATTGTGCAAGGATGATTGCTAAAGTTGAAATGATGAACATGAGACAAGAAAAATAAAGTCAAGAGACTAAGAGCATGTTAGAGAATCATAAAGAAAAAGAATAAGAGAAAGCTCAGACTATGTTATCACAGTTGAAAGAAACAATGAATAATCACAAAGATGTCATCTTACCAGAGGTCCTGAAAGTAAAACAACGCATAAGTACAAGAATATAAGCCTTCGACATAGATTGTGTCTTGGATGAGGAAACACCAGTGAATATTATGACAGAAGATACTTGGGAAATTTTGGGAAAGCCTATTGTGGTACCTTCATTGGGAAGGATAGGCTTGTTTAAGGGAAAGATGATAAACCTATGTGGAAGAGTTACTAATGTACCTATTATTATCCATGGAAGATCGACTGGAGAGGAATTTGAAGTCATTAAGTTTGTTGAGAACAATGCCCCTTTCCCACTTTTGTTAGGAAAGACTTGGATTGAGAAGGATCAAATCAGAAGGAAAGCAGAGGAAGAAGCTACAGAAAAGAAAAAACAAGAACTAAGGGATTTCATAGCTACAAAAATAGACCGACTAATAGAAGAACGAGAAGATAAGTCGAAGTAACAGAAGGCAAGAGAATTAGTTGTCGAGGTTGAAAGAACACAATAAGGTTTGAAGGACCTATCAATGCAAGAAAGAAAAATACCCACCCTGGAATTAATAAGAGAAGGGGTATTAACTTCGAACCCTTTGAGAGCACATCAGCAATGCGAAGTCACCACACTAGGAGAAGATAAGAATAGAATGGAAAGAGGATTCCAGAAACTATTAGAGAGACTCATATTACAGGGAAGAAAGAAAGGAAGATCAATAAAAAGAAAGCCAAGTTAGAAAAGCTATAGGAAGCTACAGAGAACAGATGGAAGACTTCACAGACTGGAACCTCACAAGAGGCAGGTCCATAGTATTTGAACCTCGCCAGAACATCAGAACCACGAAGAATGGGACTTTGCCCTGGCAAAGCTATATGATCATTGGAGGCGCCTCGACCGTTAGAACAACACTCTGGAACCGCTAGGAAACACATTTATGGGCGGATGGACCGCTTTTGGGGCATTGAGACCACGCCATAATGAACAAATTCGCATTGATGGAAGCATTCCTGCCCATTGGAAGAATCTGTTACGAGGCCTCGCTTATTTAACCCATTGGACGTTGCATCGGGACCACTTTTTGCCACCCGTGATTAACTGAGCCAAGAAGAGAAGTGATTGTGTGTCGAGCTGTGTTATCAGACCTCACCATCCATTTGTCTACCCTGCTTATCCATTCGCCTACCCCATCCTATTTGTTTAAAAGTGAGAATGTCGGGCGAACCTACTGAATTAGAGAAGTTTGTCAAGGCGATCTTCAAGAAGCTGATGGTTGATAAACCATTATCTGAAGGAGTACATGCATCGTCGACTAAGGGACTGCAGTCTTCCCCTTCAATTGGACGACGTTCTGGCCGTGTTAACTTCGTGACTAAGCAGCGAAGTAAGCATCACGGCGATATGGCTAATACGAAGCAGATCCCGTCGATCTTACCAGACTATGTCCCACCTTTGGCTGGTACGGTTAGCCGCAAAAACATCCCACACGACTATGAGTACACTCTGATCACCATGTACATCCCGAAAGGAATACGTGTAGTTGGGAGTCAGTTAGGACAGATCCCACTACTGAAGAATAACAACTTGAATCTCGGTGACAGAAAGAACTATGCTATGCTCACACCCCACTGATACCTAACAAAGACAACTGGGAAGAAGCCTCACCTAGTCTCCCAGCCATGGATTAAGGAGCTCGCACAGTCCACTCTGCTAAATGTGATGAATATTCCCCATTTTGGCCATCATCAGGAGGTTAACGCTTGCGTTAAACTCCTCTTGTTGTGCTACCATGGCGGATACCCATGGCTCGGCCGACAGATTACTGTGGATCCGACGTTGATCCACTTGATTACAGGATTAAGCATGAAGGGACCCGACCCTCAATAGTTTTATCAAGGGAAGGCCTCGGACCGCTCCCTGGCATAGCGCATCAAGGAGGCTTATAATGAAGTTGAAAAGGGAAAGCGAAGCTACAAGGTAGCCTCTATCTAGGATGGAGAAGTGCGCCTCGCTTACCAACTCATAGATGGCAAGCTCGTAAGAAAGAACTGCCCCACACAGGTCACCGAGTTCATGGTGGACCTCGCAGGAAAATGTGTGGAGGGAATGCAGATGAATTGGGCGAGTTACCTCATCAATGAACTCAAGAAATATTGTTGCGAAGCTCGAGATCAGGGATACAAATTCCATTTTAGCTGGCTGATCGTGTTGATTGCGTTTGTCGCTTGGAAAATGCCTGAAGGAGCCACCTTTCCAGAGATTGAACCATTAGAGTCATTGGCCATCAGGTTTGCTACCTTGTGGTACACCAACGACATGTCGAAGCAATGGTAGTCAAACATTGTGTTCCATGTGTATTATCAGCAACTGAAGGTTTCCATTGAGGCATTTTTGTGCATGACACTGCACACCTTGCAACAATATAGACTAATAGCCAAGTTTTGTGCAGATCGACATTTTATCTATATCACTACGCGCAGATACGAAAGCAAGGAAGAGTTACAGTCATATTACAAGCTGACAGATGAAGACATGGAGCAGATCACGAAGGAGTGTCTGGAGGAGTTACTTGTACCTGTTGATGATGTATAACTCTCTGACACTGACATCATAGGAATCCCCCTAGTCACCCGGGTCGAGCATGTCGGACAGTCCAGTGGGACAAAGAAGAAGAAGAAAAATGAGGAAGTCTAGAATATAGAGACTGATGAGGAGGACAATGCCTCTGAAGAAAATGGATCTGCCTCACTAGGGGGAGGAGACAAAGAAAATGGGAAAGGAGGAGGGGATGAAGGAGAAAAGCAAGGAAAAGGCGAAGCTACACTGTCGAAAGATCCCCCTACTAAAACAATAACACCACAGAAGAGGAAGGTTTCTCTGTAGAAACCTTCAGCAATAAAAAAGATGTGCGCTAGCAAGCCCCAGTTAGAGGCGACGCTCACAGAGGACGACATCAGCTTGGTCTGCGGAGCCATGGAGGATGTTTCCGAGGACATCTTATAGAGATATGGAGTGAAGCAGGAGGAGTTATATGAAAGGGTCGAGAAGGAACTGAAGGAAACACAACAAGTTATTCAATTGATCCACGCAATACTTATTACGCCTTCCTCGTCACAGATTGCAAAATTGGGGGATGAACCAACCCAATTAAGAATACTTGCAGATGCGACAGAGGCTCGACTTCAGAAATTCCAAGAAGAAAAGGAGAAGGCTACAGAACCCTTGAAACAAGAGAAAGAGGAAGTCTTAGAGAAATCACGAGTAGCGCGGTACTGTGTAACCACCTATGAAAATGAGAGAGACGAGTTTTGGGCGATGCTCCAGGAGGACAAAGTGAAGCTATAGAGAGAAAAGAACTAGTTGCTCGCAAAGAAAAATGCAGTCAAAGAAGCGGTGAATAACACATGTTACTTTGTGTCGGTGTTGGCATAGGAGGAACAAGAGTCGGTCGAGATTCAAGTGGCGAAGCTCGCTGAGACCATCCAACAGATTCAAGCGAGGATAATAGAGTTGGAGATCCAAGCAGTACCGAGCAATCCGTAGGAGGTGCGTAGCCAGAGGGAGGAAGCCGCTAAGAATGCAATAGTAAGGATAAGAGCCCTCGCCTCATAATGCAAACAACTGAGCGATAAAAGCACGTAGAAATCATAGAAGATCCAGAGCTAAGGAAACTGGAAGCATAGTTATAGGAGGCATAGCAACAGGCCTTCTCCATGCAGGCGCAGATGAAGCTACTCACCGTAGTTGAAAGAATGAAGAGGTCCCAGGAACAACGCGTGGTACAACAATAGATTACTGCCATCTAGAGCAGGGTAATGGAAGTCGCGTAAAAAATACAACCTGTGCAGGATGAAGCCTACAAGGTGTTTGAAGAAATTGAAGGACAAGGCTCGCAATTGGACCAAGTGGTTGTGACAATAGAATAATGCCTGGAAGGGCCTGTTACAGAGTAAGTGATACAAGAGATCACTGAGCAGGAGGCTCAGGTGAAGCACCAAGTTGAGATAGCTCGAGTGAAGCTCGAGGCCTTCGAAGCAGTGTTTCCTAGACCTTAGTGACTCGGGATGAGTCACAGGTGAGTGTTGGGGGCCTGTTGGCCCTCGATCAAGTTTTGAGGAAACATTGGTCAGGCTTGGACCACTTTTGGACTTCGACACAAAGATCGAAGATGGAGCGCCCAGGTGGAGCGAAGATCGTGGATCTCACTTATTTTGCGGGCTATGAGGACCCAGCAAGGGGTTCCTTAGGGTTTTTGTAATGGGTCATGGGATGTCAACCCATGGGTTTACCCATGATTAGGCCTCATTGTAAAAGTATAAATAAGTAAGAATGTAATGTAGAAAGAGGGATTAGATAGTGGAAAAAGAGGCTAAGTGCAAGTAGTTATGAGTTGCTTTATGCAACAAAATGCGTATGTAAGGCTCTGTTCTCAATAGAGAAGTTGGCTTTGTGCCTTGACCTAGTTTTGGGAAGGAGGATCTGGTGCGTAGTGCGCAGATCTCCTGTCTGGTGCGAAGCTTGGCTCTGTGGCTTAGTGCACAAGAGCAAATGAATGTAAGAGATTGAAGAATAATAAAGAAGACAAAACAGTTGGTGGACATATCCCCACACTGGGGTGAACCACGTATATCTTGTGTCTTTGGTTTGCTTTGTGCTTTTTTGGTTATGTTATGAATCTGCTCAGTGCTTAGCTTATTATGTTAGATAGATTTGTTGATGCTTAGTGCTTTAGTTGTGTTAAGAATGAATGAATGTTAGATCTAACTCAGTGCTATGTGCTAATGATCGAAGTGCTTAATATTTATTGTTACTGTGTTGATCTATCTTAAGGTTTGTTCTGCAATGTTAATGAAGCTAATGAATTAATGCATATCACCTTCTAAGTGTTGCTAGAATACTCTGCGAAGTGTTATTATCACATATCTGTGTCCCATTTTGGTTACAGACACCTGATTCCTATAACCCCCCTTGCTTCTACCTCAAGTGAGACTTCGCCTACTTCACAGGTGTTGCTGAAAGGGTCGATAGTTAGGGTTTTGTTGGTGTGTTGTTGAAGCATTGAATCCTGGGTCTGCCCCCGTGCCAACAAGGGGCCAAGAAATTATGGAGTTCACCAATACCTTCCATATCTTGTGCACCAAGCTAGGTATCAAAGACTCTGAATGACATTTGGTTATGAAATACCTTGGGGCTCTACACAGATACATCCAAACTGAAATGGATTTACATCTCATCACTCGGTGTTGCTTATTGATATGTTGTTAAAATCGAGCATAAATTTAAGCACAAGAACAAACTAGAGTTCGAGTCTGCAAATCTGCAACAACCAAAGTATGATAAAGACGACCCTAATGAACAGTCACCCGAAAACCAGTCCAAGCCACAGGAAAAGAAGGGTCACAGAAAGACGAAGAAGGACACCAGAAAATGGTGTGATTTCCACAAAGGTCCCTAGCACAACACCGATGAATGTCACTCAAAATGGTCATTGGTGGTTGAGATCAAAGACAAGGAGTCGAACCCTAATTCATAATATGATTAAGAAAATATTGATAGAAGACAGATCATCGACACAGACCCCACTGCTATTGTCACAACTGCAACAATTCAACCAGAAGAACCCACAGAACTTGAAGAGGGGGAGTGCCTTTTTCATTCACATATGTGGGTGAAGGGGACCCCGCTACATTTTATTGTTGATAGCAGAAGCGAGAAGAACCTCATCTCATTAGAGGTTGTCAAACAATTGAGATTGGCGACAACACCACACCCGTAACCATACAACATTCGGTGGCTTCATCAAGGATGAGATCTTCGTGTCAACCAATAATGTTGATTGTCATACGACATCCAACCCTTCAAGGATGAGGTATTATGTGATGTTTCCCCGCTGGATGTCTGTGATTTTCTCTTGGGCCACCCATATATGTGGAAGAACCATACCATTTATGAGCCTCGACCCCGTAGTGCCATTGTTACTCTAGGGGGTCATCTCTACAGGATACCAAAGGTAGTTCCAACTACTGTCCCACCTAAACAATGTCACAAGGTAGTATCTCATACTACAAAATTCAGCTTCTTCACAATATGTTCAAAAGGTGAACATAAGGAAACTGCAACCACTACAACCTCGACCCAAGCACCTTATATCCAATAGAAGCAAGTCGACAAGATTGCAACAAAGTGTAAAGATGTTGATTAATTGGGTTGGTTGTCATTGATGTCAACCCTTGAAGAAAGTCTGGTAACAAATTCTGGTAGCACAAAGGTTTGGGTAATGAACCCAAGTTTGTTTGATGGATAATGGTATGAGTTTTGATATATTTGTAGGCAGGACTATTCTATATGGATAGTACATGTCATTCCATTTCCAGTGGTATGTGGAACGTCATATAACTCCTCACGGTTAGAGAGTTATGGCCATGTGAAGTTGGAGAACCCTCATGAATCATCTAGAAGCCCCAAAAGGTCAAAGTAGTCAAAGTGGTTGCAAAGAAGAAATTATTTAAATAATAAAGTGAAGTGATGAGTGTAATTTAATTCAAAGTGGATACAAAAGAAATTATTTAAATAATAAATTTAATGGAGAAATTACTAAGTGGACAAGTGGTTAGAAGTGGATTAGGCCTAAAATAAGGAAAGTGGGTTAAGATGGTTAGAAGGTAATTTAAATAATAAAGTGAAGTGATAAGTGTACTATAATTCAAAGTGGATACAAAATAAATTATTTAAATGATAAATTTAATAGAGAAATTACTAAGTCGACAAATGGTTAGAAGTGGGTTAGACCTAAAACAAGGAAAGTGGGTTAAGATGGTTAAAAGGTAACCCCTTGAGGAAGTTACATGAAAGTATAAATAAGAGGCAAGGGTCTCTCATCTTTAATCACACTTGAGCATATTGAATATCTACAAGTGATTGAGGTAACCAAAGGATATCTAAGGCAAATTTCAGAGGGAAGGTGAAGTAAAGAAGGCCAAAATTCAAGGGAGGATAAATTCTTTTGATGGTGCTTTCTAAGGTATGTTATTTACAGGTCATCTCATCATTTTTGCAATAAATTTTTTTATAGAATGATTCAGACCGTGAAATTGAGAGGCCATTGAGGAAACATATCCAAGTAGTTGCGATAAAAATTTCATCTTGTGGGTCGTTGTATTTTTGGATTTACACTCCGTGGAAAATAGGGTTTATGGCTAGTCCTGAAACTAGTCTAAAACAAGTGTTTCAGGTAAAAACGTCATAACTTTTTCATAACAGATTCAAATTCAGTAAGACCAAATGTATTGGTTAGATTGCAGTCTCTAGTATTATTTGTACCATTTTTAGATCCATACAACAAATATTATGTGTGGGGCACTCTTTACAATTTCGCTCTCTAGAATAAGCCAAAATTCAATAAGGTATGTCATTTTTGCTATAACTCCCTTTTTGAGAGGTTCCAAGTAGTGAAATATGGAGGAATTGCATAAAAGACACTGAAGAACATTGTGTACCATTTTTAGATCTTTATTCATTACAAGTACATAGTTATGATTATTTCAAGTTAGGGTTGTTTACTAACCCAAAATTAGTCACGTGAGACTAAAGTAAAGTTTGATGAAAATGCTAGTCTCTTGTTATTAAAGTTAATGAAGGTTTGCAGGTATGTGATCATATACACCAGGTCTATTACAGAGTTACAAATCAGATTTGGATGATGAAATTGATGAGGTCTTTTGGTTGAGGTACATGGTTGAGACAAGTAGTTGATGAGTTGGCACATACATGAGGTGTATAGTTGATGATGTTGGTATATCTTGATGAGTCATAGTTTATGTGTATTTGATGCATGATTGATACATATTTGGTGCATGGTTGATGCACTCATTGATGGTACATGTTGAGGTACGGGTTGGTGCATGGTTGATGCACTTGTTTATGGTATAGGTTGATTATAGGTTGTTTGGTTCAGGTTGATTGGTACATGTTTACATCAGTATATCTCATAGTGATAGTGTGACAGTGGTTCCATCATTCTACTTTTATTTCAGGGCGGCTGGATGGGGCAAGGACAAGTGGTTGTAGCCGAAGAACATAGGGGGTTGTAGCTTCCTTCTAGTTGTAGCCAGAGAATTGGGGAGTTGGAGCTTCCCTTGGGTTGTAGCTTGGGAAACTAAGGGGTTGGAGCCTCCTTCCAGTTGCAGCTGGAAAACAAAGGAAGTTGGTGTTTCCAATGAATGTAATTCTTAAAGACATATAAGAAAAATCATTATGTAGTTTTCTCCCACTTTGGGTTTCCACGTAAAATCACAGGTGTATTGTGTATGTGTATGATTGTTCATTTGTTCATTATTTATTTACTCTGAAACTACTGGATGATAATGCTACATTGATATAACACTTGCATTGTATGGTTAAAAATTATTACATTGCTCTATTACTAATTCACCCCCCCTCTTAGTAATCCAACAAAAGATTCCTTATGCACACATGCATCTCATGTCACCAGACTGGTTAAAAAGGTCCAACCCTTCTAGCCACAGGTTCATGAAAACCTTCAACAATCTAAGCACCACAACTTCTCCAACAAGGCAAGAAGCTCATCAAGATGCAAATTCAACAAACGTTTTTCCCTCTCCCCCGGGCACTCAGTGCAATGGAGACCATTGCTCCATTGCTTCCTAAGGAGGGAGGATTCATCTAGGTGGATATCGGTGGCCACCCACCTTTTCGAACTGACTCAAAATAGTTTTCTGTCAATTTTGGTCATTTATTATTTTTAGCAGTTTTTAACTTCTGGGGCCATTTTGAGGGAATAAATGAAGGTTTTTCAGGATCGAGATTCTCAATGATAGTTGAAGTCTCTTATTGAGCCCAAAAATTTAATCTCCTCGACGATACCTTTCCAACGAGCTATCGTTCTCCCCAAACGAAGATTGTAAGCCAAAGTTATGCCCCCGAGAAGTTGATATGCTAAACTACCCAAAACTGGGTCCACAAAACTGTTTTTCATCTTTCGAGGTTAGGATTTTGGATTTTCTTTATGATAAAAATACCTTTGGAGCCTCATTGTAAAATGATCTTCTTGCGAATGCGAGTAGCAGACACATCTCTTCTCATAGATAAGCTGCCACCATTCTAGCGAGTCTTTCACTCTGTATTTTTACCAATCTTTGTACATTTTCGCTCATTAATAAAAAATTGTGTATTACTATATCTCTGTGGTTATGGTTGCATCTCTGATACATTTATGTTATATTATTAGATATCCAAGATATATCTGTACATTGCTTTATTATATCTCCTCTCTCATTTCGTGCCGAAAATAATCTGGATCAACTATAAAATCTCACATCCTTCATTTTATATAAAGACATTAATTCAAATTCACCCTTTACTCTATTCTGTGGTTTTGGTTTGTAGTTGAAGCTTGATTTACAATTTTTTTCCTTTGGCGAAGGTGTACATGTTAATTTTTCTAATTAAGCTCTTGGATTCGGGGATATTCAAAATGCTCTAAAATTGTCGAGTGTTGTAGTTAAAGTCCAAACTTTTCTCATCATTTTTGACAGATTTTGTGGTTATTGCAAGAATGTGTTCAAACAAATTTTCAAACTTGATTTCTATGCCTTTCTTTTCTCTACTTCGCATTAGAAATGTAAATAGTTAAAGATATGTATGAAAATTAATGAAGATTTATGCTTTAAGTGTTATGTTTGTTTACGACTTTTTAATGTCGTGGGTTTTGTTGTTTATATATCTCGACAAGTTTTGTTGAAAATGATTTATAAAAAAATTGATATTTTAAAAATCGTTCAAATTGTATGTTGGGATTATCATATATATATGGAGGATGGGGCTATGCGGTAACCCTATCTTGCAAACATGAAACCCTCAACGAGCTAGTCTACAGATCGAGTTATCGAGACTTTTCTGACGACAACATATAGATCGATCGAAAACTACAAAGTTTCCATTTCGGGTTTTTATCACTACTTATGGATGCATAGGAGGATATTGCGGATTATTCCACAGAACCGATGGAAGGGAAGGAGATATGGACGGTGCCAGTTGTCAGTTCGTCGATTTCACATTACGAGCAATTTTTTTTCATGCTTGGGAATGGACGGAGGGTGGAGGTAGGTGGTTCCTCCTACATTGGAGTCTCTCCCAAAGCGATTTCCTCACTGATGCATCATGGATTTCCTAACCTTGTAGCTACTTTGGTTGGGCTTGATGTTTGGACTAGAGTGCGTAGGTACGTCCTTGGATTCCCTCCATCCTAATACTCCTACAAACTCTCTTGGATTTTTTTCTCTCACTCTTTCAAACTGGCCATAAAAGTCTCTAGAGATAGAGTTAGTGCTCTTTGGGGGATATGGTGTATCAGACCTAGGGTTCTAGGGACCCTTCCAACAATTGAACAATTTAGTAGTGATTTTCATCGGACACTCTCCTCCCTAGGTCGGGTGTTGATCCCTCTTTCAACACCATCGGGTGGTGGTGGCTCTCTTGGATCGACAGGGTTCACACCGGCCCGGTGCGATAGAAACATGACATGTGTAGGCCCGAAGATTATCCCAAAAGGCGGGGAAGGAAGGGGCACTCCTATGGAGTTAGGAGAGAAGGTGGCCTCGCCAAAACATGCCACTCTGAGGCTTAGGGAGAACAAGTGTGTAAAATCGAAGGGGGCGACTATCAAATTAGTACTAGGGACCAACATCAAAGAACTCCAGGTCATGGAAATGATTGATACGGTAGTGGTGGGCAGGGCCTGGGGTCATCGATTCAACATAAAACTATTGAAGGAATGGGTAGACAAGTCCTAGTCAATTTCCCTTTGTAAGCCCCCCTCTGTTCAAACTCTAGCTTGGGGTTGGTTCTGCTTCAAGTTTAGAAACGTTGTTGAGGTGGAGTGGGTTCTTAAGCGCTCTTGGAGTATAGGCTCCACTCCAATCATTCTAAAAATATGGAATCCTCTTTTTGACACTAGCAAAGCGCGTATAAATGTGGCCCCAACTTGGGTTCAACTCCCTAGTATTCCTATTGAATTCTAGACCAAGGAAAGCTTCATGGAATTAGGAAATGTGATGGGAACTTTTTTTTATGCTGACATGACTTTCAAATAATCTGGAGAGATGGCAACCACCTACATATTAGTGTCCTAGATTTTCAAGAAGGTTTCACAGAGTAGTTGGAACTTGTATCGGGAAACAAATCTTACATGTGGAAATGGACTATGAGGGCATCCCATTCTGATGTCGAAGATGTCATCAATATGGTCACATCGCTAATCAATTCCATCTTCCCCTTCATGGTCTGGCGGAAGAATATCGATCACACTCAACAAGGAAGAGACTAGTGTTGCATAGGGAGGAGGAATAAGAACAATCAGTGGGAGATCAGAGTTGGGCAAAGTCTTCCATCCTACCAGTTCGTAGGCATGTAACATGGGGAGCAGAAGTTGTGTCGTCTTGACCATAGAGAGATCAAGCTCTCCAAATGTCGAACTATACTCAGGGGCTCTCAAGTTTAGATAGTTCACCAGCCACAGATGAGAATTGGGGATTTGATTCAAATATGGGCAATCCCTCTATTCCCCCACTACCATTAACTTCTTGATAAAATATTTATCTCTTTTAGGTAAGGACCAGTTGGGGACCTTGAAAAAACTATCCTTCTCCTCTGGGGGGTCATTCTTTCCATTTATTCAGGGGCAGGAAACACCCTTGGCTCAATGCTCCCTTTACCCCCACATTTCCCTTCCCTCCTCTGTGAAGATCACATAATATCCTGAGTACTCGATGGACTCAGAAGAAGAGGTGGTAGCCTACCATTTTAATAACATAACCATCCCTGCTTCATCAATTTCATCCAAAAGGACAGAGGGGTTGGGTAAAAACCATTTACCGTCCATAGGTGGAAATGGTCGGGGGAGAAAATCTAATATCTCAAAATCCTAGAAAAGGGCTTTTGTGGACGTGGTAGCAGATAAATAATTAACTATCAAAGGGTAACTTAGAGAATTGTCAACCCCGAGAGGGGTTACTACCTCATGAAAATACTCTCTTTAATTGCAAAGGTGTGGCAAGCCCTTCCAAAAAATCATCCCTCAAAAGAGTAGTGGATTCCAATTAGCATGATATTATATTTCTTCAGGAAACCTTGGGGAAAGGCTCGAAAGTTGTAGCTCTCATAGAATCACTCCTTTAAAAATGGAATTTCACCTTTTTAGATGCCAGAGGTTGATCTGGGGGTTTGGAAATTGGGTGGAATTCCAGAAAGGTCAATGTGCTCAACACCTGGGGTTTCAATTTTGGATTGGGGGCATAAATATTTTCGTCTAACTTGGGAATGAATTTATCAGTGCTAAATATTTACGGGCCCTATCTAAATCGAGTTATATATTGGGAATCTCTTCTAAACAAATATTTTACCAACAATGATTCATGCATCCTAGGTGGGGACTTAAATTTCTCATTGAGTGCAACCAAAGTCTGGGGCCCCAAAGCGAGATCGGGCCCCTTATCTAATTTCTTCTTGCACTCTCTCATTGAAAAAGGGTTGACATATATAGCTCTCATTAAACTCAACTCTACATGGAGAAACAAGAGAGTAGGGGCATACATAATAGCAAAACAAATTGATCATTTCCTTGTATCATATAAGTTTCTAGAGAATCCTCTTCATTTGAGACAATAGGTTGGGAATGGTGGGGAATCATACCACTCCCCTATTTTTCTGGAAGTCACAGGGGGAATGAAAAAATTAGCCAACCCGTTCAATTTCAACCTGACTTAGCTCAAGGCGAAAATTTTCTTGGCTCTTGCGAAGGTACACCGATTCCCTTTTGATCCTAGCTCTGGGGAGGCGACAATTGTTCAATTTGTAGCGAATATCAAAAAATTTAAAAAAACTACGACATAATGGGCACTTCTAAAGAGACACCGAGATGAGCAGGAATTAATCACCGTGTAATCAACTCTCAAATCCATTTATGAGATCGAAGAGGGAGGATATACAACCCATTAAACAAAGGAGGTTTTAATACAATTGGAAAAGAAGAAAAGCCAACTTCTGTAGGACAGAGAAGTTGTCTGGCGTCAAAAGAGCCAAGCTATCTGGATGGAAAGTGGGGATGAGAATACAAAATTATTCCAGTCATATGCAAAAGGTAGGAATCTTTCAAATACCATATGGAGTTCAATAGACAATGCAGGACAAGTAATTTATTCTTTCGATGGACTAGCACAACTTGGGAAGGGGCACTTCCAAAATATTTTTAAGGAAGATAATCAGATCACTATTGCAGATATTGTCAGAATGTTTGGTTTCTTCCAAATATTTGTAAATGAAGAAGACTACAAACATCTCATGGAAGAAGTCTCTGAAGAAGAGCTCAAGGAAGTTTTATGTAGCTTTCAAAAGAACAAAAGTCTAGGCCCAAATGGATGGACTATTGAGTTCTTCTTAGGTTTTTATGATCTAATTTGGAAGGACATCTTGCAAGTGGTGGAGGAATCTTGTTCGAAAGTGTCGAAAATATAACTCTAGAACCTAGGTACTTTGTTATCTACTGATTTCCTTACTGTAATCAGATTAGTAGCTCACAAAACAATAATACACTACCGAAATATTCAACTCGATATAATGCATCGGAAACATAAACAAGGAAACCAAATCAAGCACACATGAATGCCATAATTTTTGGGTAAATACCCCTGGAAAAACCCTGAAGGGAAAACTAGTGTTGAGAATGATTTTATTATGCTAAAATTAGGGCTCCCGTAACAGGGATAATGGCCCACTGAGAGAAATACAACTGCAAACTAACTTGGCAAGGTCTGGCATGTTGTACAACCAATTCTTGCACACTTTTCTAGGCATTAATGGTTGTCTCTTCGGTGACCCGCAGATAAACGTGACCTACCCCAATGTGACCTGTAGATGTTCGTGACTGTCTCAATTATGACCCACAGATGTGTACAAAAAGCTATGTACACTCCAACACTCTCCCGTGGCTTCCTTCTGTTGAAACCCATCTGTGTATGCCTATGTTCTCTCTTCTCCTTGACCTGTATGATCTCTAGATGAAGGTCCTTCTTCACCTATCCAATATCTTGAACCATGATCCTTCATTATCCAATGCTCTGTGTCGACTCCCTCAACACTTGTCAATTGTAATCCTTGGTCCTCTTGAATCATCGTCCTTCATGATCCAAGCACTTGAGCAAAGGTCCTTCTCTACTCCTGAGTGTGTCCTTGGAGACTACACACTAGAAAAGGTCCTCCTTTGTTATCTTTGTGAATATGTCTTCCTCCTTCTCCTAGCCTTGCTTTTATAATCATGAGTTACAATCTATTTCTAAGCTCAAAAATGATCTATGGTTGAGATTACTTCTCACACTCACTTTTAGATTTAGATTACACGCTGCATGCTAAATACTTTTGGCATGTCTCATAAATAAATCAATTAACTAATTACATAATTAATTAATAAAAGAAAATTACTTTAATCATTCATTTAACTAAGGTAAATTCAAGAGTAGAAGGATTTGGACAAATTCCACATGTCTAGACACATAGACCTGTGCAGAAATACATGTTTGATGCTACCACTAACATCAATGGGAAGGGCATATGCATGCACCCCTAAACACCACCTTCATTATTCTGATCTGGAAATCACACTCCCCCCAGTCTCTTGAAGAATTCAGACCAATTGCATTTACAAAGTGGTGGAAAAAATTATTGCAAGGAGACTGAAGCCTATCCTGTCTGCTTCGATATCCAAAGAACAATTTGGCTTTCTCGAAGGAACACAGATCCATGAAGCCATAGCAGTGGCACATGAAGGGATACACAACATCAAGATAAGGAAATTAAAAGGAGTTGTGGTGAAGATAAACATGTCGAAGGCATTTGATCGAGTGAGTTGGATATATATATATATATATATATATGAATTCTTCTAACTCACTTAGGTTTTGAAGTACCATTTATAAATTAGGTTATGAGTTGTGTTTCATCGGAAACCTTTGCAGTTCTTATCAATGGATATGCTTCGCCATTTTTCCATGTAGAGAAAGGATTGAGACAAGGATGCCCACTGTCACCTCTCCTATTTCTCCTAGTTGCAGAAGGTCTTAGTCGAGCTTTGGAAGATGCAAATCCCATGGCGTGTTATGTGGAATTCCAATATCTCTTACTCTTAAATTAACACATCTCCTCTTTGTGGACCATGTCCTATTTTTATGTAATGGGAAACGAGGGGATGAAGAAAATACGTACAACATATTGGATCTCTTTAGCAGGGCAACAAGCATGCAAATCAATGAAAGGAAATCCACGCTCTCGATAAATAATATGGAAGCGGATGTGTTGAATTTCTATCGATCCATTTTCCATTTTGAAGTAAGGGACATTGATTCAAGTTTGAAGTATCTAGGATTCCAGCTAAAATCAAACTGCTACAAGAAATCAGATTGGATTTGGTCAATAGCCAAATTGGAAAAAAGACTTAAAGTTTGGAGTTTTAGATGGCTTTCCAGAGCTGAGAGTTTGGTCCTTGTAAAATTAGAATTGGAATCCATCCCTATCTATTGGATGTCAATAGCATGAATTCCCAAAGGTCTGTTAGAAAAGATCTTGAGACTATGTTTCAAATTCTTATGGGAGGGTACACAAGATAAATTCGTTCTTCCATGGGTAAACTAGGAAACTTTGGTGGTTCCAAAAGTGCTTGGGGATGGAGCTTAAAAAACATTTTATTATTCTCAAAAACTCTGGCAGCAAAATCTTGTTCAAGATTGGTAACAAGAGATAACTTGTGGACAAGTGTGGTCATTCAAAAATATATTCATCCAGAACTTTTGGTGGATTGGATTAAACCACCCCCCCCAAAAAAAATAAAAATAAAAATAGATCTATGAATTCTATCATATGGAAGGTGATTAGCAATTCATTTGTTGTTGTAGGCAAAGGGCTTCCATGGTGCATTGGAAATGGTTCAAAATTCCACATAGGCACGTATCCATGGCCTAGTTGTGAGGAAAATCACCTTTCCCCACCTGGAATGATTCAAATATTACATACACATGGGTATTTCCACCCTAATTAGATAATTGATCAGGGATGCACCAATATTTTGAGTCAAGAATGGATAGAATCAAAACATCTAGGGTTAGGGGAGGTCAACTCGACACACTGGTCCAATTATACTCACACCTTAAAAATGTCCCATATCCACATTGTGGACAAAGAAGATGAATTAGTCTGGAAAGCCGCCTCGCATGGTATTTACACACCGAAATTGGGATATATCCAGCTCAACATTGAACAACACCTTAGAGAGCCATCATGGTGGTGGAAGGGAACATGGAAGATTTGATGCCCACTCAAAGATAGAATTTTCATGTGGTGTCTAATTACAAACAAGGTCCCTACATGGGACAAGATGAAGAGCATACATGTAGAAGCACCAGGTTGGTGCTTACTGTGTAAAGCAGATGACAAATCAACAATACACCTATTTTTACTCTGTCCTTTTTCTAAACAGATGTGGTAGGAATGCTCAACCACTATGGGGTAGGATTGTAAGTGCAAGGGCCAACAATGGAGGAGGCTTGGAAAGATTGTGTATCCAATGTGTCAAATCGAGGAGTAAAGACACTCCCTCTAATTGTAAATTGGGGAACTTGGGTAGCAAGGAATTCGACCATATTCAAGGACAAATCCACAACCCCAAACATTATTGTTGTGCAGGGCCTCATCATTCTTTCTCATTTCCCTCAGGAAAAAGGAATGGATACAAATGAGGGTAATTCAAGATGCACATGTGGACTCTTCTATGGAATGGGCCTTTTTTGATGGGGCATCACAAAACAATAATTAATCTTGTTGGGTGGGGGGCGGGGGTTGCTTTATCTCTCTGACAATCACTACTTCAAACTAAAAATGGGATTAAGAAAAGGCACAAATAACTTTGTTGAGATAATGTCTCTAAAGCTCCTATTACTCTATGTTGGGAAAAAGGTGTTAAATCATTACAAATATTTGGAGACTCAATGACAATCATAAATTGGGCAAGAAAAACTCAGCAATGTCACAATTTACAACTACAAAATTTATTAGAAGAAGTCTTTAGAATCTTGGACAATTTTGACTCCTTTTGTGTGCAACATGTTTACAAGGAGTGCAACATGGAGGCAGATTCACTATGTAAACCAAAACTTGAAATGGGCTTTGGGCAGTGGCTAATTTCTGAAGATAGAAATGGAACACATTTTGAATACCACCACAAACATTTTATAGAAGATATGACACCTGTAGCTTCCATCAATTGATCTCTCAAATTTTATCAGTCTCAGTTTTGTTTAAGGTCTTCTTTTGCTAATGATTTTTTGTTGATGACAACCGACATACTTTTTGTCTAGTATATGTAAAAGCTTTTGGACTTGAAGGTTATTGCGTCTACTTTTCTAAATGTGTCAGCTCACTGTGGAGAGCACTGTTTTAGGGGTTGATCTGCCATTTTGGTTCCCATTCGGTACACATTTCGAACATATCATGTGCAAAACAAATACATGATTTCATGTATTTATACAAAATGTAAATTTATCTCTATAGATGAAATAAAATTTATGTTTTTTTCTAAGGAAAAAAATACGAGTTTAGATATATATTTTTAAATAATGGGGAAATTTGTATTATTATAAAGGTTGTACCAAAGCCAAAAGTATATAATAATGCTAACTTGAGCTTCCAAACAAAATATACAACTCTTATATGTTAAAAAGAGCTTGTAAATGTTCACAGTCAATATATCTTGAAATTCCTTACAAGTACATAGTCTTAGGAAAACACTTAATATTCTATTTTCTTTACTAAATATCAAATTTAGCAAAAATCATGATGATTATTGTTTTTTTTCCCACACAATGTTGGAAGGAAGAGAGTCGTGATTTCTAAGATCCATATCTTTTATCATTTGGTGAATTGTATCTTCCTCCTTGAATTTTGCTTGAACTGAATTTATCAACATCTTGTGATTCGAAACAGTGGAGTGGATTGAGATCCTTTGCTTAGATTAAGGACCATTTTTCTCAACATATTGCATTCAACCCTCTAGGTATCTATTTGTTGTTTTTGTTGGACCAAAGTGTTCATAATTATGGCATTTTGAGAGGTGCATTAATTCTCCTTTTCATGTACTTTTGTAGTTATGGACAAGAGAGAGAGAGATTATATTACATTGAATGGATTCTTCATACCTTTGAAGGACTCTTTGAACTTCCTATACTTCCCTATAGTCCATGGATATTTCACACAAAAAGAAACAAAGATGTCAACTCCTGATAAGAGTCTCAGGGGGCCCAAACTTCTACTCAAAATGACCCTAAATCCAAGATACAGGAAAAACCCCATTTCACCATAGACCACACAACACTATCGGGATGGAAAGGATATACATAGTTATGAAGCTAGATAAACCAAAATGAGTTGTTCCAAAGAAAACCAAAAAACAATACCCCCAGAAGAAAGTGTCTAGAACACCAAAATACAACAACTCGTTAAAAGTATAACCCAAAAGACCATAAGGATAAATTCCAAATGTAGACCAAGGATGCAATAAAATTGAAAAGCCATACACGTAGAGAATATCCAAGAGCCAAAATGGATGAATTTCCATGCATAGAGCATTCTCTGAGATTGTGACCATCAAATAGAAATTCCATAATACCATCCAAAGGCCAAGGGAAACTCTTACTAGGCAATTGTCCAATGGAATGGACTTGCTCCAAATGGCAGTATTCACTTCTCTCATATATATTTCCATTATCCCCCCTTGCCTTCGATAAACCTCACTAGGTGGTTCAAGAGAGAGACCAATATTTAATTCGAGCATGCAAGAAGAGGGCATGTAGGTCCTTTCATATTTAGGCACCTCGTTTGAGATCCGATGGATATGGTATTGTGACATATGGTGATTTATTATGATGTTATGTGCCTTCATATGCATGGCCTATGAGAATTAAGTTATTGCTTGATAGTGCCAACACCCATTTTTCCTTAGCACCCCTATTTTGAGAGTGGTGGCATCATTGACTAGTGAATTGGATTGATAATTGTTCTCTCTTAAAACCTATAAAAGCGAGACTTTTTACAGATTGCAAACCTCCTTCTAAATACAATATATAATAGATGTAAGCTTGCTATCAAATAGAGTTGATTTCGAGCACATGAATTCGATGATTGAACTTGAGCCACCTATGACAATCAAAATCTTTGTTCTATATTCATTTGCTAGAAGAAGACCCTGAAAAAGAACATAAGCCTTAGCTTGATTGTTTGTAGACTTTCCTAAACCATAGGAATAAGTTGTTGCAAGTTTTCCCTTGGGATCTAGGATGATTCCCCTTGCACCTACCACCCCTAGGTTTCCTTTATATGCTCCATCAAAGAAAAGAATGGAAGACTTCTAATGGGATTTCCAATTATGGAATTCTTGTGCATTCATTCGAAGTTTCCATGATGGACATGAGCTTGCCTTGCAAATGATTGAACTAGAACTTTGGATTGAAATAAAATCGAAGCTAGTCTTGCTCGTTTGAATCCATTCTTGTTGATCAAAGATTTGCTTACTCCTTAAGTTGAGGAATCATGCAAGGAGACCTTTTGCCTTTGTTGCAATTGAGTTCGAATTGTCTAATTCCTAACTAAAAATAGCCTTGTTACAAGCTAGCCAAATTTCCGAACAAAGAAATTTAGGGAGAGCAATCCATAGTTATATGAGTTTAGATATTACATAAAAAAATCAAATTTAAATATTTCAATATTTTTAACCTTTATGTAGTTTAAAATGGAATAATTGGTATAATTATTGAAGCAATAAAAAAAAATAAGAGGGAGGACACATGGACATTTCACTATGGATTATATATGTAAATTTGAGCAGTAGAGGAAAACATCTCCATTCAATACTAATAATTAGTTAATGGTATTAGCAGGAAGAAAACCTTATTACCTTATTTATACTAATAAAGAGGTAAAAATCATACTTAAGATAATATTATTAATAAAATGATTAAACCTTTAATTAAATAAAAGTGAATATTTTATTATAAATACCTATAATATTATTATAAAATTCTGAACATATAAATAAAATATTTCATCTACCTAAAGGCTATCAAAGATAATGTAATTAAATGTACAATAACAATGGTATATATGCCTTAGTCATTATAATGGTTAAAAAATGGTGACTGAGGGATGAAATGGGTTAATAGGTATAAAACTTACGGGATGGATCTATATTAGGGGATTTATGGGTTAGCAAACAAATTGTGTATGCATTATAGGGAGTGGTGTTTCAGGCTTATAATGTTATATGGATTAATGATTATGAGGTTGAGGTTAGGGGTTATTAATATTATGTATTATGAGTTATACAGATGAAGAATTAAAAGTATTAGGGGTTAGAGGGATTATAAAGTTGTTATAAGGGTTAGTGGTAATAGGTGTTGAGGGTTAGAGCTTCGAGGGTTAGCTTAATTGCTCTAGAGCCAGACGTGGGTTTTCATGCTAGTTGTTGGTCACAGGTTCGACTCTCTTGATTCCCTCGGGGCAAGGCCCTGTAATCAGGGATAACTTTTTACCCCGTTTACCATCCAAAAAATGTGGGGAAGTACTCGACGTGTTTCTTGTGCTTTCTTCCACACAAAAAAAGAGAAGGTGGTGAGGGTTATAAGTATTATTAGGATTAATTTTTATATGGTTTTAGACTTAGGGGTTATAGAGGTTAAGGGTTACAAGGATGGAAATTGGTGGTTATAGGACTAATGGGATATAGTCGTTAAGATTTGCAATGTTAAATGATGAAGGGTTTATAGGGGTTTGGGTTTGGGATTATAAGGCTTATAGTCATTAGTTGATAATTGTAGTGATAAGGATAAGGTTTTGGTCTTATAATGTAAGGATTATAAGGGTGAGAGATTAGTGGAAATAAGGGTCACAAGGTTAAGGGTTCATAGGGTTTAAAAGAGCTATGGATTCAGAGTTTTAAAGTTTAGGGATGATAAGGGTTTATTGTTAGGAGATAATGGTTATGGTATTATGGCTAGGGGTTACATGGGTCATGTAATATACATTAATAAAAAGTGTAGTATCAAAACAACAAGACCTATTCTTATAGACTTTCTTAGCTACATTGCTAGTTTACAATACCTCCCCACACTTTCACTAATTCACCTTATCCATGTGGACTATGTTATTTAGAATCCTATATAATTTTTTAATGAAACTAGACTATTAAAATTTAACAATGCTTCAAAGGAAACACACAATCCACAAAGGAAAGGCCTTCTCCATTTTAATTTATAATAGATTTAAAAAAGTGATTGTATGTTAAGACAAAAATATACAATATGCCACCTTGTTTGGTGATTAGTTTTATGATACCTCCATTACTATTTGCAAAACTAGAAGTGAATCGTACTCTTTTGAGATCCCAAACAATAAGAGCACTCAATTTGAACCAATTCACTTTATTAAATAATATTTATTACATATCCAACTTAGATTGATCTTGAACGTCATCCAATTCAATATTTGACTCATCGAGATCAAAATTTGTATCCAACTCTTTAGAATGATGCAAAGGATTGTCCATAACCATATATAGGATGTATAAGACTAAGTCATCGTCAATATAATCATCATCATCAACCTAATGCATAAAATGTGAGCCAATGACTAGATGGTCAAGTGCATGGAACTCTCATCTGATGTTTCTTCCTACTCTCATGTATCTTATTCATCTTCTTAAAGAACATCTTCTTCTAGCACATGCATTAAATGCCTTCCTCTTGGATCAAATCTAACAACAAATGACATAGGGCTTTGTACTCAACTCATACCTAGTAGTATTAATCATGGGAAGTCCACTATCATGATCAGTAACAATCATTTCATCACCTTCTAACAACAAGTTATACCACCTAACCTCAAAGAGGACAAATTTGAACGATTTCGAATCTATATCTAATATATCTTCCATTTATCCATAATGTCTTAAATTAGATGTGATCAGATGTTTCTCAACCCTGTGGGAAATATTAGTAACATAGAAAATTGCAGTTATTCCATTGTCATAGGTTTTGTTCTTATCATCCAATTGTTTGTTGCAATGTTTTCTACCATTACACCACATAGCTTTGTGATGTTTCATCTACACACTCAACATGTTATAAATTAATTGTCATGAATTGATAAATACATGTACGAGATAATTTGAGGGATAAAAAAACAACACAAAAATGGGATAATCGTTTCTTCATATTTTTGGAAGTATTCAAATTTTCTACCACAAATTGTTTAGGCGTTTTCTTCTTCTCCTCCTTAGAAGTGCTTGAAATTTCTGCAAAACTTTGTTTCTGTGCTTCCTTCTCCTTTTTAGAAGTGTTCACAATTTCTGTGACCTTCATTTTTGCGCTTTGTTTTTCTCTTTGACCGAGATTTCTTCACTATGTTGCACTATAAGTTTCTTCTTGGTCATAGGCTCGGGGATTCCTTCATTCCCCTGCACTATGCAACCTTTCCTTCTAGTGTCCATGGTTTTGTCAACATCGAAAACACATCTATTAATGAACGTAGATGGGAGTAGGGATTTTTGCTTTTGTTGTTGTCATTTAATCTTCTATGTTTTGGGTGGTGGAATTGGAGAATAAAATTCATCATCTGAGTCAAATGATGTAATAGAATTTAACTGGTAGGGAAATGAATCTTCGCTCTCCTCCTTTGTTGTATAATCCATGGAAAGCATGTCTGTGGCGATTACTGTTGGTTGTGGAGCTTGATTATCTTCCTTATTTAGAGGTCTTTTACTTTCAACCATGTTTATACCCCATGAAGTATTTACACCCTAGAAGTATGTACACTCTTCCACGCGGGGGAGTGCAGAGGGGGGGTACCCCCTCTGCGAGGTCCGAGGGGGCTATCCCCCCGACTGGGGGCAAGCGGGGGTTCGGGGGCGAAGCCCCCAAAGCAAAAATTGCCTTGTAAAAGTATATTTTAATTTCATTGTAAATCTGGACCGTTCATTATAAGGTCGCAAATCTAACGATAGAGATTATGTTAGGGTTTTTTGCCCTAGAAGGAAACCCTCTTTTATGAGGGAAATGTATTGTGTCTATGTAGGTTGGCAAGTATTGTATTATGAGAGAGGAGACTGTGAGAGAAAGAAGAGGAAGTTACAACGAGTTTTGTTGTAGGTTGTATCCCTTCATTTTGCTGGATAATAATAAAGAAAGGATCTGGCAATTTCTCTGGTGGACGTAGCCCACACTGGGTGAACCACATAAATTTGTGTCTCTCTTGTATTGTGTATCTTCTATGTTTTATTTCCACATTTGTTTTATTTTATTGCTCTGCGGTCCTGTTTTTCTAACAACTGGTATCAGAGCATAAGGTAACTTGCAGGAAAAGAGGGTTCCTGGTTCGAGTGGGAGCAATGTCGGAAGATGGAAAGTTTAGGGTCAAGAAATTTAACAGCCAAAACTACCAGTTATGGAAGATGCAGATGGAAGATTATTTATATCATAAGGATCTATTCCTACCATTGAGCGGAGTAGCAAAGAAGTCGGCGGCCATGAAGGACAAAGAATGGGAGATTCTTGACAGAAAGGCTCTAGGAACGATACAACTGAGCCTGGCAGCATTGGTGGCTTTCAATATCTCGAAAGAAAAGACAACGAAGGGTTTGATGGACGCGTTGGCCAAATTGTATGAAAAACCCTCGACGTCCAATAAGGTATTTCTAATGAAGAGATTATTTAATATGAAGATGTCAGAAGGTGGGTCTG
>ML778214.1:504581-520330 GCA_009831015.1 Picea engelmannii
GGAGTTGTTGAGATCAGTCTCCAAGTGGGAGATTGTTGGTTGTGGAGCCTGATTATCTTCCTGATTTAGAGGTCTTTTACTTTCAGCCGTGTTTATACCCCATGAAGTATTTACACCCCAGAAGTATGTACACTCTTCCATGCAGGGGAGTGCAAAGGGGGGGTACCCCCTCTGCAAGGTTTGGGGGCAAGCGGGCCCCCAGAGCAAAAATTGCCTTGTAAAAGTATATTGTAATTTCATTGTAAATCTGGACCGTTCATTATAAGGTCGCAGATCTAACGATAGAGATTATGTTAGGGTTTTTTGCCCTAGAAGGAAACCCTCTTTTATGAGGAAAATGTATTGCGGCTATGTAGGTTGGCAAGTATTGTATTTTGAGAGAGGAGACTGTGAAAGAAAGAAGAGGAAGTTACAACGGGTTTTGTTGTAGGTTGTATCCCTTCATTTTGCTGGATAATATTAAAGAAAGGACCTGGCAATTTCTCTGGTGGACGTAGCCCACACTGGGTGAACCACGTAAATCCGTGTCTCTCTTGTATTGTGTATCTTCTATGTTTTATTTCCACATTTGTTTTATTTTATTGCTCCGCGGTCCTGTTTTTCTAACAATTACAACTTAAGAGAAAAGAACAGGGAAGGGAGTGTCTTCACTTCTACTCAAGTAAAGAGAAGAACACATGTTTTTTTCTCTATTATGCTGGGAATGGGTATGAAGATCTTTTGCTTTGTTCAATTGAATAATAATAATAATAATAATAATAATAATAATAATAATAAAATCTATTTAGGTTTAAAGATGCTCAAGAGAACATAAGAGGAGATTGAGGATTTTCAGCTTCTGATAAAGGAAAGAGCAGAGGGTGTTTATTATGTTGTGCTGAGAATAAGATATTATTGTAGATTTTGAGGGGTTTTAAAATCCAAAATGGTGGGTTTCTTAAACTTACATTGACCCCAATCACTTCCATTTGCATTAAAAGTGAGACATGGTGAACCGAGCATTTGATCCCTCTTTTTGAAATCAAGATTTGAGTTGTGTGGCATTTAAGGATTGATTTTATGATATCTAAGTTGGATTTAATGAGAACAGAAAAAAAATTGGAGTGTCTTGAATTTAAATTCACCTACCTCACCGTATCAACGTTAAAAGTCGCAGTTAGTGAGCCATGTTTTTGAGATTTTTATGAGAATAGAATTAGTGAACATTTATATAAATAGAAATAGGATGGAATAACTGGAGAATGGTAAAAGGATGACTATCCAATTATTAGGTTGGGTGGTTTTATTAACCCGAGTGGTTTCAGTTGATTTCCTTACCACTTCACTAGTTAATTGTCCTTTACCACCTTACTAATTAACATTGGTGTCTAAGAGGATTACATGAACATATTTATTAATAGAAGTTAATATTAATGTAATAAGATTACATAAATAAAACATTTATTAATAGATTAAAATATCTATTATCATTAATACTTTGTTGTCGAAAGAGGATTTACATACAAATTTATGTTATTTATGCATGCAGATTTGAATAATTGTTCATTGAATTTTGCAAGATCATGACTCAAGATATAGTTTGGATCCACATGATATTCCTCCAATCCAAAAATGTTGCAAACTCTTATCAGGAGAAAGATACTGCAACCAAATGTTTGATGAAAATGGATAGTTGTTTTACCTTTCAAATTGTAACATGCTATCTTCTAGCAACCAACTTGGGTCAACGATATTACACCATGAATTGGATCTCTTTTATGACACCCCAATAGTATGTGGTTGTTCAAAATGTAAAAGGTTGAAGAAGAACCCTCAATGTGTCACATTGTCCCATTATATTAATGATTGACTACTTAAAGTTGATGGTCTAATACCTCCCACTATGGTCAAGAATCCAATAGGTGATATAGAAAAGACATGTAAGAACACTTTGTAATGTCCCCATTTTTGGATTCCCTTACTCCACAGTTGTAGATGCACTTATGGGTTTATGTCAGCTTGACCACAGGGGTAATTTGAGGTTAACAATGAGCTTGGGCGGTTTGGAGGCATTTTATGATGCTTTCAGAGGTCTGCTTATCATATTTCATCATCAAGATCATTCACATGTAGTCATATTTCGATTCCATTGCATTTCGACCATTCTTGTAATTTAGGAGTATTAATGGGCATTATTTAATGGATTGCACTAAGTTTTTCATTTTAATAATTTATCTAAGAGGGGTACCTTGGTGTAATAGCTTGTTGGAACCGAGGTGAAGAGCTCTAAATGGTGGAGAGGATAAAAAGTGACTTTTAGTGCCCAAAAATGTTTTAAAGTCAAATAAATCACTTTTTGGAGTAAAAGGGTTAATGAATTAATAAAGTGATTTTACTAAAGTTAAATTAAAAAGTCACTTACGTGTAAAAGGGTAAAAGGGTCAACAAAAGGGTGAACATGGAAATAAAAAAGGAATGAGAGCACCCTATCTCATTATGCATTATTATTTTCTAAAAATGAAATTGAGAGAGCTCTCGTGGCTTTGGCTCTTGGGACGAAAAAACCCTAGAGATGAAGATTGGGTTCGGTGGTGAAATTATCCACTCTAGTTGATCATTGAGGGAAGATCACTCCAATATTTTCACCGTGCTTCATTTTCACAGATTTGCTCATTTGTGTGGCCGAGTTCTACTTGTATGTGGGCAAGTTTCTTAAGTTGGTTCGTATCTCTTCATTTGTGGTTGAGTTTCTTAGTGCGGGGGTGAATTATTGGCCAAGGGGACGATTTCCTATCTGCTCGAAGAGTTTGTTGGATAGTGAGGTTGTGTTCGTGCCTTTAGCGTTTCGTTTTGGACCAAATATCTTTAGTAGATGGCATATTTCTCCTTGTTGGGTGAGTTACTCTATTGTTGGGCGCATTTCTTAGAGGCTGAGTGATTTTTTTTTAGATTGGATAATGATTTTTGCTTGTTGGGTGCCTTACTTCAACAAGGGACCAAGAGTGCTACTGTTTGGGGGTGAACTTTACTGCAAGAATCAATTTTGTCTATTGTTGGGCCGATTTCATACCAACGAGGCCGTCATTCATTCCTGGAGGGTTGTCTTTGTGGCTATGAGGGTTGATTTTGTTGGATGAGAACCATACCACTTCAACTGAGTTGAGTTGTGGACTGTAGAAGCAATATCTTCCTTGGGAGTCCCTTCTAAACCTCAAATATTGTTCAACTCTGTAACAAGTCAACAATATCAATAAAATATCATATCTGAATTTGGATATCATTGTTGTGACTAGTTTAACTTTCTTCCATCTGCATTATTGTTGTTATAATTTAGTTATTTTATATATTTCATTGGGCACAAAAACCAAACCATGTATATCCATTGATAAACACCAAGAAAACACAACATAAAAGTATACAATCATAACAACCATGACCAGATAATTCCTATAGAAAAATATAACCTACAACCTAAGTGTTTGACGAAAGTCATCACCCAGAAATACATTGAAATTGTTACAACAGTAAGGGAAATCTATAACAACAATAGGAAGTGTTTGTCAAAGGTCCTAAAACACATCACCAAATTGGTGAGGGATATTACAGTGGTATCAGAGTGTGTTTTCCTCCCAGCTTGAGGGGTTGACCATGAAGCATATTCTCATATTTTTTTGGTACATTCATGGCTCAAGAAGATGGGAACATATCAAGAGCTCATGGTATAATTTTTACAAGCCTGTTAGGAGTATCAAAGGAATCTAACAAGATTGTTAGAGCACTGTGAGTGGTTGAATCCATACTTACCAGTTGGGGAGAATAAGAATAAAAAGGAATTCAAATCTGAGGTAGTTGGTGAAGCAAAGACCTCACTTTGTGGGGAAGGTTGGATAGAACCTCAGGATGACTTTTTGGATGCGCATGATGAGGATTTGGTATTGGATGATTTTCCCTTGGATTTTGATCTAACTTCCAGGGAGTCATGCATGAGGGATGATGAAGATAAAGTTAGGAAGCTTACACATGAACTTCATATGGAGTTGAGTTTGGCACCTTCTTCATCATTTCATTCATCTATGGGAATCAAGACAGATGAGGATGTTAGTGGTACTTATGGTTTGATGGAGGAGCTTGTTGTGATGGTCAAGCACATGGAGCATTCACATTTTCATAGGTTGGATGAGATATATGGCTTAGGGACTTTTGATTATATGCATATCCTGCATCTTGGAGATCATGAGCCACTTATTTTGGGGAGCTCATTGAAGACCCATGTCATAAATGTGGATGGGGGAGTTGAACATTTACCTTGTGGACCAAATAACATGGAGGTATGTGCACCCAATTATTATGTGAATGGATATATTGAGGCTGTGGACACATCAATATGGGATTGTGGGGCGATTCCTTTAGAGAGACTTATTGATAGGGACTTTGAGCATATCACTGAGTTTGGATTGTCTAGGAGTGAGAAGTTGATAGATGAGCTTCATCAAGTAGCATATTCTTTGAATATTGATCTTCAATTGGGATATCACCATGCCACTTTCGGGTGTCATTATGGGCACTACAATTTCTTGCTCATGCCATTGGGGTTTACCAACATACTTGCCACTTTTCAGTCTTGTGTGAACCCCATCTTCACACCACAACTACAGGGGTTTATGTTGGTGTTATTTGATGATCTCCTCATATAAAATAGGACATGGGAGCATCATTGGAGATAGTTAGATGAGACATGGGCATGATGGAGAGCATATTCAGACATGGGACAAAGTACTCTCTAGAGATTGATCTTCGATCAGGCTATCATCAAGACAAGGATAGGGAGATTGGCATGATATATGATTTACATTGTGACCATGTGATCAATATGCAGGATATACAAATACATAAGGAGGAGATCCATGACACATTGGATTTGCTCATGGGGATTTTAGCGAATTAGAAGTCTCGCCTTCTAGTGGAATATTCCAAGGATTGCTTTTCATGCGAGTTGATGGATGGTCATATTCAGGATGACAGGTACAAAGTGGTAGAAAATATCATATACTACAGAGCTAGCATATACTTAGTCCCTGAGTCCACACTTAGAGAAGAGATTATGAGGGTTATACATGATAGACCCTTGGCTGGGCATCCTGGGTACTTCCATACTTATCAACAGATCCGAGGGAGGTTCTCATGGAAGAGCCCCGAGGATGATGTGTGGAGACATGTGAGGGAGTGCATGAATTGTCAGCAGAATGAGTCAGATCATACCTACCTAGCAGGATTATGGTAGTCTATACTCATTTCAGGACATAGGTGGGAGAGTGTGTCGATAGATTTTAGTATAGGTCTACCAAAGGTGCATGGCATGGACTACATTTTAGGAACTTGATCAGAGTATGAGGAATTGAAGTTAGCAAAGTGGTTCTTTAGGGAGGAATTTAGGCTCCATAGGTTTCCTGAGTACAATGACCATGATCGAGACAATAAATCTCTCAAGACGTTTTAGCAAGAATTGTACAGATTAGTTGGAACATAGTTGATTAGTGTAGCACAATTGGAGTCGGTTGGTATGAGACATAATGGAATTCTAGTTTGGATGTGGGTTCTAAGAAATCATATGATTGGTTCATTTCATTTTTGGTACGCTTTGAGATGATATGATGGAGATCTTTCTGATTCTAGTGATGAGTTGGGATTCGATCACAGGATTTGGGATCCAAGTGCAAATTCCAACAAGATGTTGTTGATAGTGACTTCAGCCCATGGGGAGACATATTTGATCTCTTGTAGGTTATGGTGCATCCGATTGTGGATGATTTTCTAGACGGTGTCTAGATGTGTGCAGTAGGCTGAGTGTGTTGGAGTATTAGGGCTTTCCCCTTTGACACTTGAAGTTTAAGTGTCGTTGATGCTTTTTTAGTTGGTAGCCACAGAGGATTTTTTTGGATGTTTGATTTTAGAGATGATTTTGTTGACACATTAATCTAGATGGATGTCGGTGGCCTCCCACCTATTCCAATTGGCTCATTTTGGCATTTTTCCAGTTTGGCAGTTTTTTTCCGAGTTTTTGGGTCCCTGATTTCCGAGGTCGTTTTGAGGCCCTAAACAACATTTTTAAGGCTCGCCACAATTTGATTGCGATGACACCATGTGTAGTCCTGAGATAGACCTTTCCAACGAGATATTATGAACCTAAAACGAAGTTTGTATGCAAAAGTTACGACCCCAGAAAATTGATGTACTAACTTACCCCAACGGGGCCCACATGACTTTTGACGCTTCATATCCTATGGTTAGGTTTTTGGATGTCTAGGGTTTTTGACATTCCTGTTTATTGTAAAAAGTCTTCCAGAGCATCATTGTAATCATATTCTTGTGAATGAGCACAACCGTCACATCTCTTCTCAGAGATAAGCCACCACCATTCTAGGAAGCTTGTTTTCCGCTGCATTTTATAGTTTCAACTTATTTCCTTATTGAATAGAAACCAATTTTATTGTATATATGTCATTCTGTGTTAAGCATATTTTAAAAATAATCTATATTTATTTCATTCTGTTCATAAAATCCAAATTAATGGTATCATAACAATTTTCTCCTTGTTGTTCTTAATGCATGTCCCCAACAAGGTCGGGGTACAAAGAATTGGGTCGTAAGCTTGTTTCTCTTGAGGAAAAAATATCTTGCACACCCAAGAGACATCTCATGGCGGGAGAAAAGAAAGACGATGGGACAGGAGATCCTTTCAAAATGTTTCTCGAGGAATCCCTCACACAACAAAGGAATGAGCCGATGGATAGTTTTGTGCAAATCCTTCGATGACTACCAACATGCGACACATCTTCCTCAAACAGAGGCACAACTCCCTTCAAGGTATAAATCAATTTTGATATTCCTATATTTGAAGTTCATATAGATGAAGATGTTGTAGAAAAATGGTTGAATCTACTAGAAGGGTATTTCTCTATCCATAACTTCTCGAATAGAGAAAATATTACTTTTGCGCTCCTCAAAGTCATTCCCCATGTCAAAGATTGGTGGGAAAAATTTTATGAGAAAAAGGAAATAGAGGAATCCTCATTATTTACAGTCGCGGTCACCTGGGAGTCCTTAAGGGATTCTACTAAGGAACAATACTACCCTGTCAAAATTTATGACGACCTGTACACAAAATGGATCACACTGCGACAGGAAAGAGACCAAGTAGTGCCCAAGTTCACAAATATCTTCCATACCTTGTGCACCAAGTTGGGTATCAAATATTTTGAGTGACTTTTGGTGCTCAAGTATCGCGACGATATGCATAGATACATCCAAGCTGAAATGGAGTTTCTGGACATCTCGTCCTTGGGTGAGGTCTACCAATATGCCATCAAAATCGAGCATAAGCTTAAAAAAAGATGCGACAATTTGGGCTTGGGAACCCCTCACAACAAAATCTAAGAATGGGCAGCCCCAAAATACAGAACAAAGGACAGAGAAAATATGGACAGCCACAGGAAAACCGGTCCAATCCGCAAGCAAAGAAGAACACCAAAAAAATAAAGAAAGATACCGAGAAGTGGTGTGACTTCCATAAGAGCCCCTAGCATAACATTGTCGATTACCGCTCAGAGCAGTCACTGGTGGCTGAGGTGAAAGCCTTTGAATTAGATGTGGGTTTTGACTCCGAGTCAGAACCAGAAAGGGGGAGACAAATCATTGACACATAACCCAGTGCTATCCTTGCTACCAACAAGCTCCAACCTAGTGAACCTGATGAGCCAGAGGAAGGCGAGCACCTTTTTCATTCACAGATGTGGGTGAAGGGTACCCCACTGCACTTCATTATTGTTAATAGTTTCTAGAAGAACCTCATCTTAGCAGAGGTTGTCAAGTAGCTCGCCCTGCCGATAACACCGCACCCGCAGCCCTACACCATTGGATGGCTCCCCCAAGGAAGTGATATTTGCGTCAACCAACAATGTTGACTTTCATATGACATGAAACCCTTCAAATATGAGGTATTATGTGATGTTTCTCCTCTTGAAGTTTGTAATGTTCTTTTGGGAAACCATATTTATGGAAATGTCATGCTGTATATGAGTCTAAGCCTTGCAGTTTTATTATTACTTTGAACAAGAAATTGTACAGGATACTCGAGGCAGTCCCACCTAGTGTTATTTCCTTGATCTCTGCCAAGAAATGCAGGAAGGTCATCTCTCACACATGGAAGTTTGTATTCTTCATGATTCGCTCTCAGAATGAGCAAAATATCGCAACCACATCCAGGGCCTCCGTGGTCGACCTATCCACATAGCAAAAGCAAGTAGATAAAGTAATGGAAGAATACTCTAATATCTTCTCCTCACCTATCGGGGTACCTCTGCACTGTCAGGTCAAGCATCCCATCAATATGACCCCTGACGCACCACTTCCCAATGGGCCAATATATTGCCACTCTTTGTTAGATAATGAGGAGATCAAGCGACAGATCCTAGAACTGCTCTACAAGGGGCACATCCATCCCAACTCATCGCCTTGTGGGAACCCAATCATGTTGGTACAGAAGAAAGATGGAACCTGATGACTCTGCATTGATTACTGGGCCCTTAATAGAATCACAGTTAGAAACCGGTACCCAAATCCTCGAATCGACGACCTCCTTGATCAAATCATGAGGGCCAAATACTTCAGTAAGATTGATTTGAAGTCAGGCTACCACCAGGTCCCGATAGAACAAACAGATGCATGGAAGACCACCTTCAAGTCAAAGGAAGGTATTTTTGAATGGTTGGTCATGCTCTTTGGTTTGAAAAATGCTCCAACCACTTTCATGAGGATGATGGACGATATCCTACAACCATTCACCAATACTTTTGTAGTGGTGTATCTGGATGACATCCTCATTTACAACGAGACTTGGGCAGAACACTTTCATCATATTCAACAGCTTCTGCACACCCTGCGACAACACAAGCTATATGCCAACTTGGAAAAATGAACCTTCTTCATGGACAAGGTCCATTACCTGAGATACATCGTTGATCAACATGGCATACAAGTGGATCCAACCAATATCCAGGTCATCCGTGACTGACCAGCCCAACCACACTCACTAAGCTTCAAAAATTCTTGGGCCTTGCCAATTTTCACTGTAGGTTCATGTTGAGATTCTCCCATATTGCATGGGCCCTCGACCAAGTAACCATGGGTGGTGGTAAGGTGAAATTTGTGTGGGGACGGCCCCAAAAACAAGTGTTCGATGATTTGAAGAAACACTTGTGCTCAGCCCCATTACTTTCATTATTGGACCCGCAACAACCCTTTGAGATCGATACAGATGCTTCAGACTATGTTGTGGGTGCCGTTATCACTCATCACAACCACCCTGTGGCCTATCATAATGAGACACTATCAAATGATGATCGTAAGTACCCTAATTATGACAAAGAAATGTACTCCATTGTGCAATCCTGTCACCAATGCAGACATTACATTCTTGGGAAGGATACAATTATCCACATTGATCATAAGCCATTGCAGTTCATGCAGACACAAGGAAAATTACAAAATGATTGCCATAAGAAGTGGTCCACATACTTGCAACAATTCCACCTCAACATCAAGTTAAAACAGGAAGTACCAACCGAGTCGTTGATTTCCTCAGCCGACGACTAGTCACAACACTCACCAAGATTCTAGACTCTTGTGGCCATGAGACCTTTGGATGGACCCAAATCTATGAGACAGACCCAGACTTCACCACCACCTCCAAAATGTTGGGTGCAAATGCAATTGTCGCTAATTTCCATCTTCAAGATGGGTTGTTGTGCCATTTGGGCCATATCTGCGTTCCATCAAGCGAGCGAGTGAAGATGATCTAGTAATCCCACTACAATCGGGTGGCAAGACACTTCGGCATCAAAAAGACAGTGGCAATGCTGCAAAAACATTTCTACTAGCCGAAACTTCGACAAGATGTCAACAAGTATATGAGGTCCTGCACCGTCTGCACTATTGCCAAACCAACCACTAAGAAACATGGCATATACACCCCTATGCCTACTCCTCATAGGCCATGGGAATCCATCTCAATGGACTACATATCGGGCATCCCATCCACCAAGAGGGGAAATGACTATGTTTTTGTGGTTGTTGATCACTTTTCTAAGATGGCGATTCTAGCCGCTTGCAAGAAGAACATCAAAACGAAGGCCACTCCCAAGATCTTCTATGAACGAGTCTCAGTACATTTTGGAATCCCACAAACCATTGTCTCAAATCAAGACAGTTTGTTTCTAATCACATTCTGGTAGAGTCTCTAGTCACTGTTGGACACCAAGCTCACCAAATCCACGACCTTCCACCCCCAGACAGATGGCAAAACCAAGGTTGTAAATTGAATGATCATGCATATCCTACACATGTACAATTCCAAGCACCCCCACACATGGGATGAGAGTCTTCCCTATGTCCATCATAGCTACAAATGATCCTGCATAACTCAACCGACAACAACCCCTTTTAGGTGGGGTTGGGATTCCAACCATTGGGTCCTATAGATGTTGCACTACCCCTTGCAGTCACCTCGACCGACTCATCTCCTGCCCCAACTAAAGCTTACAAAGCCACCCAGTTCATTGATCAGATCTAACACATCCGCCAACAGGTTCAGGATATGCTACAGAAGTCCAATGCCAAGTACAAGCAACACCATGATCAACACTAGGTGCCACATAAGTTTCAGGTGGGAGACAAAGTTTGGTTGCACTTGTAGAAATAATGCCTTACAAGGCCCCATCAGAAGCTTCGCCCACTCCGTTATGGGTCATACACCATCACCAAGACTATGGGTGATAATTCTTTTGAGCTCGACGTTCCCCCTTTCCTTGGCCTACACTCAATGTTCAACGTGGATCTCCTTCGACCTTATTTCCCACCATTATTGGACACCTCAGATATAACAAAACAATTGACACCAACATAGCTCAACCCCGACTACATACAACATGCATCCAGTGATCATATTGTGGACACATAGGTCAAGGGCACTCGCCAACAAAGGATCCAACTTTATGGAGTTGTCAAAGCAGTGCAGCTCCTGCACCAAGGCAAGTGGCTCACCCGGGGCCAAATTCAACAAAAATTTCCTCATATGATGGGGGCACTCAACGCTATGGAGACCATTTCTTCCTAAGGGAGAAGGATTGATCCAGATGGATGTCGGTGGCCTCCCACCTATTCCAACTGTCTCATTTTGGAAGTTTTCCAGTTTGGTAGTTTTTTGCTAGTTTTCAGGTCCCTGACTTTCGGGGTCGTTTTGAGGCCCTAAACAACGTTTTTAGGGCTCGCCACAATCAAATTGAGAATAAAGTTTGAGTCTGATGAAAACAAGTGTAGTCCTCAGACAAAATTTTCCAACAGGCTATCGTGTGCCTAAAACGAAGATCATATGCAAAAGTTACGACCCCGATAAGTTGAGGTACTAACTTACCCCAATGGGGCCCACATGACTTTTGGCGCTTCATCTACTAGGGTTAGTTTTTTGGATGTCGAGGGTTTTTGGCATTCCTGTTTATTGTCAAAATGCCTTCAGAGCCTCATTTTAATCATCTTCTTGCGAATGAGTGCAACCGTCACATATCTTCTCAGAGATAAGCCACCACCATTCTAGCAAGCTTGATTGACGCTGCATTTTACAGTTTCAACTTATTTCCTTATTGAATAGAAACCAGTTTTATTGTATATTTGTTATTCTGTGTCAAGCATTTTTTAATAACAATATGTATTCATTTCATTTTGCTCATAAAATCCAGATCACATCTTCTATATCAGCCCCTTGACAGAGTCTGATCAACTTCATTCTAGGAGTGACATGAGAGTATATGCTAAGGTTTATATGTTATCGTTGGGAATAATTTCCTTTTCGTTTCCCAGGATTAAGTCTAGTAGAGAGATTACAACTTGGGACTTCACTGAGATACATTTGCAGGATATGATCCCAGATAGTGGGGGCGATTCTTCCAAGTATTATAGCTTGGGGTTCCATGAGTGGAGGATGTGGTCTAGACATGAGGATGAGACAATTATGATAAGAGTGGCACAATGTCAACATGGTGGTTTCTTCTTGAGACTAACATGGGACCATGGGATTACATGGTTTGATAATTTGGCAACTGGTACAAATGGGAGAGTCAATTTTTATTATCAGGAGATCATTTCCATAGTGCATTGGACTAGCTTCCTAGGAGAATGATTCTATGAGGGGTGGACTCATTTTCAATTTGGTTCAACTTGTTGATCATAGGGTTATGATGGCATTGCTTGAGGACAAGAAATATTTGGGAAGGACGAACTGTAATGTCCCCATTTTTGGATTCCCTTACATCACATTTGTAGATGAACTTATGGGTTTATGTCAGCCTGACTAGAGGGGTAATTTGAGGTTAATAGTGAGCTCATATGGGTTGGAGGAGTTATATGATACTTTCATAGGCCCACTTATCATATTTCATCATCGAGATCATTCTTGCGCGGTCAAGTTTTGATTCCGTTGTATTTCGATAGTTCCCGTTGTTATCACACAAGTTGTATTTTGGGAAAATCCCGACCCAACCACAAATTGGAGACAACTAGGAGGGAACCTACCCACTGCCACCTTAGGCAAGTGTCCTTGTCACTTTAGAGGTGAGGTAGTCACCTCAAGGGGGGAATCTCAGTGACCTTAGGGGGAAATAAGATGGAAATGATAAGTATGAATGGATGTCCCTAGAAGTCAATTGTAAGAGGTATGAAGAGCTTGGGAAAGAGTCTTGGGAAGTTTCAAGGAAAACCTGCCTGAGACACAAGGAAAACAAATAATATGATGTAATATGCTAGTTGGACAAGCAAGTTAAGATTGTTTTCCCTAATTGTAGCAAAATTAAATGATATATATATCATCTCAATAAAGATAACAAATGTTGCAATATGAGTGCTAAGCATATGATAAAATAAATAAGAGGCAAGCTAGAGGAAGCTAGCTCAACTCACCAATGATTAAGCAATAAATTTAACACAAATAGTGAGGCTGAAAGAAAAGGTTGTTGCAGTGATATTATCAACCTTATGGTTGTATCAAACCAAGCTTAAAAACATAAAACATAGCCACTAGAGACCACCTCTAACTAGTCCAATAGGTGTGTTAGGATTAGTAGAGGGTTAGGGTAAAGTTAGAGCTAAATCCTGGAGTTAATTTTGGAGTTATTAAGCATTAGAATGTTAGTTTTCTGCAGCCCTAATGGATCTAGGTTACTTTTGTAACAACAACAAGAAGTTGTGGTTGAAAGGGGATGCCTTAATGAGGCAAGAGAGCCAAAGGATAAAGGAACACTTTCCCAAAGAGACAACTTTAAAACTTACATTTACCAAGGCAATAATTTATTTCTCCAATGCAACAAGTAAATGACTAGTGCCTTCAATAATTAAGCTAATGGATTCAAGCAAAGAAAAAGCTAGAGGTACTACCTCCTTGGGGGCATAAATCCTCTTACTCCCCAAGGCAAGTATCTCTAGCTAGGATTTAGGCTAAGAGGGTGTATGCCCTTATACTTCTCTTAGAAAACCCTTGTTAAACCAATAACATGTAAGCATAAAGTGATGTAGACTAAGGTGTGGGTGTATGCCCTTATACTTCCCACCTAACTCTAGAAAATAACCTTGACTTGAATAACAAATGATAGCAACAATGTAAAAACCTTACCAATTCAAAGAAAAAGCTAAGACAAACCACCAAAATAGAAAGAGAATAGCCTTCCAAGGTTAGCACATCACTTCCCTAAACTAGTAATCCAAGAGATAGCCATAAACAAGTCCACACGAGAGAGAAATAGCCAAAGATAACAAAAATTTCAGTCCAATACTTCTCACAATGGGAGAGTTATGTTATGAAATTAGATCTTATTATCTCTATTTATACAAAATGTCTCCAAAATAGTTTTTTCACATAATTTTAGGGTAAACCACAAGACTAGGTATCCACAACCCTATTCTTTCCCCTTTTAAAAAATAATATTAAACAATTCACTTAAAATTTATTTTTACACAAAAAGAAACCCTAATTGAAGGTGACACCACCCCTTTAGGGTACGTTTTGACACTAGGAGCAAGTTTTTGGTGTTGACGGAGTGTAGTTAGGCTTCCCAAATCCACATGTCAATCATCCAAGTCATTTTATTCATGGTCGAAGCCTCATTCTCCTCAAAACATCCTTGTGCCAATCAATGATAACCTGACCACCAAACCCTAGTCCTCCTAGGTGATGTCATGCCTCCAAAGGTGACGTTTTGCCTCTCCTAGGAAAAACGTTTGACAGGCGAGGGCTAGGTTATGTTGTCCACAATGTCTTCTAGGCATCTAAAGGTATGTCTCTCTCATTCAGCATGCGGGCCATTGGCATCCACTTGTGGTATTCAAGCCCCATGGAAGCCCAAGCTGGGCATGTTCCTCTAAAACTGTCCACCAACTAGGTCCTACAAAGACAAATAAGCACACCCTCCAAGGATCTCAAGTCAAAATATCATGATAATTAAATCAAGTTAATAAATAAGCCACCTAAGCATGTGCATCAAATATTACCTTGTCAAACAATTAAGTGCTCAAAGACATTATGCGACTTGCCAAGCGTGGATATGGGGGGGTTGACGAGGGGTCCTATTGGGTAGATCTTGCCTTAGGTTAAAGAGTGTTTCCAAGAGATCCCTCTCTAAGCCATGTAAAGTGGATGAAGTGGTTAAATATCAAGACTCAATGAGCATGGGGTTCATGGCATACAAGGTGTTGTCGTGTCTCATTCTTGGGGGCCTTTGTAGAGGGTGTGTGGCACCTTTGTTTGCAATGCAATTTTTTTCAAGCCCATCATTTTTCCATTATTTGTTTCTTCCATAATTTAAGGACAATTTGAAGGCTACTGTCTTGGCGTGGTGTCTAGATAATAACAATGTCACTCACAAATACCTAGCGAAAATGAGAAGGTCGGCTCATGATGAGACCCCCTTTCTCTCAGTCAAGGAACCGAAAGCCATTACCCTTGCTTGGTGACCAGATAAGGGTAATGTCATACCACTAGATATCCATGATCATGATAGGCCAACTCGTGATGAGACCTTCTATCCTTTAACTAACCCTTTAAGCATCCATAATCATTATTCTTTGGGTCCACCTTTTCTTACATATAAGCGTTTCATTGCTTTCTTGGGGGATTCCCTGGGCGAAGCATCTAGAAGGTTTATATAATAGGATTTTATCTTTTAACCAACAACAATTCCTTTGGGCCTTCAAGCCCTTCTTCCCATAGAATGAGAGACAATCCCTTCTTGGGTCAATACACCCTAAAATCCCAAGAGATAAGGAAACAAGGGGCAAATAGTGATGGAAAGTGGTAAGTGTGGTTGGGAACTGTACAATGGCTCTTCAAGGGAGTTACTAGTAGCAAACAAATTCCCGAGGAAGACCAATTGCTAGGGAGCAATGCCAACCACCAAGGTGAAACAAGGAAAAAGGCATAATGTCCAAGTATATCTCATGAAATCTAAAGTAGTTTAAGATACAACATACTAAAATGCCTCAAATATTGAAATAACACTTACAACATAATTACCAACTTAATGAGAACTCCACAAAGTTCTCATTTTTGGGGGGGTCCAATTTCTTACCCCATTTTTAAAAATGGTGCTACCGGTAGCACCCCCTCTCCCTTTTTAGGTGGTTTTTCAATATTTTAAATTTTTCGATCCACAATGTTTCCACCTTTTTTTTTT
>ML778214.1:528417-550011 GCA_009831015.1 Picea engelmannii
AACAAAAGTATTTTTGGAGGTATTTATCAACATCTAGTGAAATTAGGGGTATTATTTAATATCCCATGGATGAAGGTGCTATGTCACAGGGTCACTAAGTGAAGACACTGTCTCCCAACGTCAAAGAGTTATTCGATAATACCCCCAAGGAGAAGAAGAAGAGGTCTAGGTATGAGATTTACAAGTGAACTGATGCTAGTTATTATGGCTACATGGATGACAAGGATGGTATATTGGAGAATTTTGAGTACCCCATGGAGGAGGAGATGTGGGATAGAGCATTGAGGGAGTGGTAGAGGATCGAGTTTATCAATATGGAGGTCAGGGTGAAAGTCAAGAGTAGGGAGGTCGTTGCCGTTAAGTCAATCTTGTTCGAAGAAGAGGAGGATGTGGCATAATAAGTGGGAGAGCAGGACAAGGGAAACACACACACACACACACACACACACACACACAGAGTTTTCCCACATGCCCCTTATGGATGAAAAATCATTCGAGTGCATGGTTACAAAGAAGAAGAAACATGAGATTCTTAGTAAATTCACGAGTGAGGATCTCATTTAGGAGTATGTAGAGGCCAAGTCAATGTTTAATCTTCAATGAAAAGGCATGCTAGCAAAGATTATGGATTATTAGTTTTTTTTTCCAATTGTGCTTCTTAACTTCTATTAAATATACAATATGAGCCTTAGTTCATTCTTGAGGTTTACAAAGTATTATAATTAAGACATCCACTAGGGTTCCTTTCTTGTTGATTAGGCAAAAGGGGAACTAGGAAGCTCTAATCATAGATCTTGATAGTCCCAATTATGCCAAAGTAGGGGCCAAGATGATGGACTTGGAAGGAAGCTAAGTTGATGTGCCCAGTGCCATTAGCAAGGCTCAAGGTTAGAGATACTTTGTGGCTATGAAATTCCTCCCTAGACTATTCGATAAGCCCCCTCGAGGCAAAGAAGACGATGTCTAAGTATGAGATTTACAAGTGAATTGATGCCAATTCATATTATGACTACAAGAATGATGAGGATGGTATCTTGGAGAAATTAGAGAAACCCAAGAAGGAGGATATGCAAGCTAGAGCAAAGAGGAATTGGCAGAGGATCGAGTCTATGCGCTAAATTATGAGGCATTGAGAAGTGATCTTCATTTTTTCCTCCGCAAAGAAAAACCTCCAGAAAATTTAATTGTGGAGGTTTTCATATGTAGTTTGTGATTTATTTATTTATTTTCTTCTGGCTGCTACTGCTCCTATGCTCGGTGTTGTCATTATCTCTAATTCACATAAAATTATTTTTAGGCACATATATATAAATAAAACGAGTTGGAATTACAAAACACACACATACATAACTATTTGTTATTTATCAAAAACTGAAATTAATTTGTGTTTGCAAAAAAATGTGGAAAAGTGGTCGATGCTACTGTTACACATCAAAATTCCTCACTTCGATAATGTCTCATTATCATTATCACAAGTGTTGCAAAAGTCATATTGTCGTCCCATATGTGTCGCATTGTGGAAGACATCATAAGAACACTTGGTACATCCTCTAAGACTAGTTAGAAGAGGAAAACATGTCATTTGGCAAAGTTTACAAACTTTTACCTTGAAGAATAATAATCTTAATACAAATTTTTGGAGATCAACGCTCCCTTTCCCACCTGCAGGGAGCGCTAGCACTCCTTGTCCTCTTAGCAGGGAGCGTTAAAATGCTCTGTGGCAAACTTTGAGGGAGCGTTGATCTATTGAGAGAATTTTGTGGAAGAATCCCCCTTATCTATAAGAATAACTAAGAAGCATCTAAGTTAGTTTGGCTTGAATCCAAGCTAAAGGATGGATCTAAGGGAAATCTCACAATTGATGGAGTCATATCCTCAACTTATTCCAAGATTAGCTAAGGTGGTTGAGCCTCTCAAAGCCTATATAAGGAGGCATTCTCATGGTGAAAAGGAGGAGAATATCAGTGAAAAGTATTTTCATTCTGATCATGGATCTTTCAAGCAAGGGGTTGGATGAGGAGGACTTGGTGAGGCTGCTGCATCTGCATCTACAGATTGTAAGTACCTTGTTATGTTCTCATTAATATATATGCTTGGCATGTTTTCTTCAAGTTTGTGTACATTTGCATGGGATTGTCTCTTCTTGATACATCTAGTTTAAACTAATCTTGGTAGAATAGGAATCATGCATTATCTTTGTTTTTTATTGAATGGAAGAACTTATAAAAGGGGGCTTGAAGATCAAGTTCAACTTGGACTGAGCAAGGACAAACTTCGGTAAAAGGTACTGATGCTTTCTTCCTCTTTCCCTTTGAATAGTTTAGTTACATTTAAGGGAATGTCAGTGTGCAACGTTATCATTTTTCTGTCTTGGTCATAGGGGTATAAGATTCAAGAGGACATTCACCTGTCCGTAGGGGAATTTTCCTACAACAACTACAACAATAGATAATACTCATTGTGCATGGTGTGCTATATAAAAAACAAAGCACCACTAAGAAGTGCAGTAAGTCTAATGCAACGATGCTCCATATTTATTCGAGCACTAATATGTATTTTAGTAGTGTGTTGTGTTCTCTAACACATCGACAATGTGGTGTCCCACAAGATGCATGAATATGCCATTTTACCTATGTTCTGTGTAACATGATGCTTTTGGTTCTATGGAATGCACCACTTTGTTAAATTTTTAGGTGGTAAGCCAGGTAGTGTGGTTTTTTATATGGAAATCACTGGTGCTCCACATTCCTTGGAGCACTAACATCTTTCAATGATGCATTGTCTTTTAGGATGCATCAGTTATAGGGAATTCTATAAGATGCACCGCTATTATAAATTCTTAAATATTTGGCCCGATACCAGATTGTGAACAACACTGATGTATTGTGTGGACCTTCTCACGCTGCCAAGTTAAATTTTGTATGATGAAAACTTGGCAGTTCAGTTGGTTAAATGGAATACACCAACATTCCATTTTTCTTGGAGAAAAGACATTTTTTTAGTGTTGCATTTATTTTAGAATGCACCAATAATGAGGCATCCCATAAGATGCATCACTATGATAAATTGTTATATATATATATTTCATGGTGCCTTGTTGTACAACACACCAGTGCGTTTGGTGGACTTTGACACACCATCCGGGTAAATTTTACATGTCACAAACTAGGCAATGTGATTGGTTAATGGAATGCACTGGTGCTCCATTTTTCTTGGAGCATCRACATTTTGTTTAATGGTTCATTATGTTTTATAACGCACTGGTAACAAGGCATCCATAAAGATGCACTGCTATGTTTATTTTTGTGGTGTCATTCYGTGAACAACATCAATGYGTTTATTGATCATATATGCACCAATGATGGTGGTGCTTCTTGTAAATTCACAAGATGCACTAGATTTTGGGGTGATATGAACCATTTAAACACACTGAATGGAATAAAAAAATCTAAAAAAGACCAAATTTTAGGCCAATTTCMAATTTTAATCCGATGAAAATGCAAATAACAAGGTAATAAACAATTTACCTGGTCTCTTCTCTCCCATGGAGGCATGGTATTTTCCAAAAGTTTGAAATGTGTGGAATCATCGATGGAGCTATTGAACCGAATATAGAGCACTGCAAATGGGGAGACCTTGGAAGGAGAGTGAGCACCGATGCTTGCTGGAGAGGTATGGTAATTTTTGTTTATTTTACCCTGCCTCAGTGCGCCAAATAGTTGTACGGACTGGGGCGTCATGTGTACACGCACCGATGCAATTTTTTTAAAGTGGAGCATTGCTATGCATTTATTTTGTTTATAGTAGCTAATGGTGTGTCTTACTATCTCAGCTTCGGGGTATTATTTTTATGTGCTCACTGGTGCGTATTGTCCTTATAGGAGCATCATTGAAAAAACCTTCACAAAAACCTTTGGCCGCTTGCCTTCGTTAACAACCTCTCCTATAAACAAAGAAGGGAGAATTTTTTTGGGAAGGTTACATAAAAAATTCTGCTACAAGGTGTTCTCCTTGTAGTGACAACCTTTAACATACTTTCATCAACACTACATGCAATCCTTCAAATATTTATAAAGGAGATGAGTCCTCTAGACGAGGAAAATCACTATAAACTCTCCAAGAATAACTAAAGTGTGTTCAGTACATTCTCATTGATGATATGAGCTTCATCAAGCCAAACTTATTTAGTGATATTGATGAGTGTTTGAATGAAGCATTCCCTCACCACAAAAACATCTCTTTTGGCGGTCACTCCATTATCCTTTTTGGTGACATGGGAAAATTTCCACCTGTAACAGAAATTCTAATATATGCAAAAGCATCATGTGACAACACCCTTTGGTGAAGCCTTGACACAATTACAACATTGAACACTATTTTCTAGCAATAAGGAAATAACCCTTTTCAAGTTACTTTTTGAAACTTCTAATGAACATAAAAAGTACAAAGCCTACATTAAAATATTGGAACCTGATCATGTCCATGATATATTTCTTCTTTACTCATGAAGAGCAACACACATTTCAAACTTCAATGCATTTATATGTAACTAACAATTTGGTCACATTGCATAATCAACAAAAGTTGAAATTGTTAAACATGTCAATCATATGGAGCAATGCAAAGCAAATGAAAATTTTGTACTAAGACAGACGACGACCAATTAGATGCAAAGGTGATCTTAACATCCAACTTATGCATTGCAACTAGCCTTGTAAAGGGAGCTCTTGGTCAAGTTATTACCATTTTCTGTAACCAAACTCAAAACCCCTATACTTTCTAACATTTTTCATTTTCCACTTCAATAACTATATTGGTCCACTAGGGATGTTTCCAATCCAACTTGTAACAAAGGGGTCTTGTAGGAAAGTTCCCGTTCACATGACACAAGTTTAAATAATATATAAATCACAACACATAATATTTTTTAATTGAAACAAAAGTTTATATTCATTAAAATATGGCTTCACCAAAGCTAGCAACCATTATATTCAAAATATTCAAGAGAATATTCCAAAACCGAACATAGCTCTAATATAACTACCATAAACTCTAAATCCTTCTCTATGTGTACATTCCAATTATTTATCCAAGTGGATTGCTTGACAATTTTTCCCAAAAAACTAACAACTCTAAAAAACATATAGATCCATTCAAGGAGGTACACTATCTTTAGCTTCCTACTCCTTAGTTGAATGAGGGGAGCCTATTTCTTCAACCTCTATATGATCATGATCTCGACCCATAGTTTTGTCTTCCCTTAAATATGTTTGTAGCAAGTTCTTGGAAGCATGATTGTTGTGTTGGGCAGGTGTTATGTTCTTTTCACACGACTCAATGGGAGGGGGGTCACAAGTGGGCCTGAAGGTCGTCGTAAATACAAAAATCATCAATAGGTTTTTTCTCGGTATGGTTTTCACCTTTGGCGGTTTTATGGCACATGGTTTTGTGGTCCATGGTAATGTAATTCCGGTCAAGGAACTATGGTTGAGTTCTAATCCAGGGTTAATGGATTAGGGATATTTTGGATGTCATGAGATCCTATATATATTGTATTGTAAACAATGAAGATATGAATAGAAGTAGAGGTGCAACTCTAAAATAGGTTGTTGGTTTTCCTAGCTTGGGTTTCCAGGGTAAATCTCTGTGTATATGTGTGATTGCAATTGTTTTTCTTTTCTATTTTTAAGAATTTGAATCTGTATTGAATTACTATAAAAGGTTTAAAACTTACATTTGGTATCATAGTAGTTATTGGATTTAGAGGGACACCTTTGTGGCTAAGGGTTTGGATCGAGTCTGTGATAAACCTTATTACAGTGGGAGCTCTGTGGTATCGATTCTTGCGGTGAAAAGAAATGACGAGCAATTAAAAAATAAAGATCGAAAAATTTAATGGGAAAAGTTTTGAGTTGTGGAAGATCAAGATGGGAGATATTTTGGTAGACAAATATCAATTGGTCATTGTGGATCCAAGTACCACACTAACATGAACATCAATTGAAGACTGGGAAAAGTTGGATAGGAAGACAAAGAGAACAATCCAATTTTGTCTCTTAGATTCAATATTACTGAGTGTGTCAGGGGAAGCTACAAACAAGGCATTATGGAATAAGTTAGGGGCTTTGTATCAATCTAAGTCCCTAGCAAAAACAAATTCATACAAAAGAAGCTATACAACCTAAGGATGAAAGATGAAGACTTAGTGATAGAGCATTTGAATGCCTTCAATATCGTGCTAAGTCAATTATTGTATGTTGATATTAATATTTCTGATGAACATAAACATATCATTTTATTGTGCTCTTTACCATACTCGTGGGATAGTTTGGTTGTGGCCATAGACAGTAATGAAAATACTTTAAGTTTTGATGATGTGGTCTCATCCTTGTTGCCGGAAGAGATGAGGTAGAAAAACATGGAAAGTCAGAGCACAAATACCTTATTTGTAAGAGAACGCTCCCAGGAAAGAAATAAAAATAAGTCTCCGGGTGGGAGATCTAAATCTAGAGGAAGATCTAAATCTCCAAGAAAATTCATAAATGTTGGAGATGTGGAAAATAAGGGAATTAGAAGAAACAATGTATATTCAAAAGTGTTGAGAGGGAATGAATCTGATAATGCTCCTTCTATAAAAGCAAAAAACCTCAACAAATGAAGGAGGGGATGTGTACTTGGCTTCTTCAAGCACACACGCAAATCATGAGGCATGGTTGGTGGAATCAAATGCATCCTTTCATATGAATTTTCATAGGGTGTGGTTTTGTGAGTATGAGAGATATGATGGGGGTAATTTTTTTCTAGGAGGTGACTAGACAACCGAAATTGTAGGATGAGGAAAATTAAAGTTGAAGCTCATGGGTGGTATGAATAGAACACTCTCTGGTGTTCTGCACATCCCAATATTGGCCAGAAATTTGATTTTTGTTATCAAAATGAGCGATGCAGGGGTAAAAATAGTGTTTGAGAAGTAAACCTATAGGATGGTTCAAGGAGTAATGGTGTTGTTGAGGGGAGTTCAGATTGGAACTCTATATAAGCTATTGGGAAACATTATTAGTGATGGGTGCAACAATTCCATTATTCCTGAGATTGGAGCTGAAGAAGGAAAAAAATTCTATAGTCTCTAAAGAAAAGACTATGTTGTGGCATCAAAGACAAGGGCATATCAGAGAGAAGGGTGTTCAAGTACTACATGGTAAATGTATGGTTGAAAGTATGTCAAATTTCTCTTTGGATTTTTGTTTTTGTGAACATTGCCTGTATGGGAAGCATAATAGGCTAAGATTCTCCTCTAGTGCTACAAGGGGAAGGGGGATTTTACAATTGGTGCACAATGATGTGTTTGGACTTGTGATAATTCCATCACTAGGTAAATCTGTGTACTATGTCTCATTTATAGATGACTTCTCTAGGCATGCATGGATTCATTTCCTAAGGAATAAATATGAAGTCTTGGAAAAATTTAAAGAGTTTAAGACTCTTGTGGAAAATTAGATAGAGAATAAAATTAAGGTGTTGAGGATGGATAATGGTGGATAATTCCGTGGGAATGAATCCGAGGAGTTCTATAAGAAATGCGGTATAGAAAGGTAGAAGACTAGTACATACACAACTCAACAGAATGTAGTTGCATAAAGGATGAACATGACATTGATGGAAATATAAAGGAGCATGCTTAGTGGTGCCAAGTCGGGACAAGAATTCTGGGAAGAGACAATGGACACTACATGTTACCCCGTAAATCGATCACCCTCATCAATGTTGGATGACATGTGATCTGGATTTATGAGAGGAATGAAATGAAAACACAGATCTATAATATTAACATAGAGACAAAATGAATAATAATAGAGATACAACAAAACTTGATTTCTATTAAATAAGAAATATGTTGAAACTATAAAATGCAGACTGAAACAAGCTTGCTAGAATGGTGCCAACTTATCTTTGAGAAGAGATGTGATGGCTATTCTCATTCACAAGAAGATGAGTACAATGAGGCTAAAAAATCCTTTTACATCAAACATGAATGTCAAAACCCTACACATAAAAAACCTAACCCTAGGAGATGAAGCGCCAAAAGTCACGTGGGCCCCATTGGGGTAAGTTGATACATCAACTTCCTAGGGTCATAACTTTTGCATATGATCTCCATTTTAGGCACACGATAGCTTGTTGGAAAGTTCCATATGAGGAATACACATTATACCGTCACGGTCTAACTTCATCTATAGTGTGACTGTGTCGGTCCCAAAAAACTTTGTGTAGGGCCTCAAGGCGACCCTGGAAGTTTAGGACCCAAAAAGATAGAAAAAAATGCCAAGATGAAAATTGAAACTACCAAGATGAAATTTGTATGTGATCCAGTTGGAAGAGGTGGGTGGCCACCAATATCCACCTAGATCAATCCTCCCCCTTATGAAGCAATGGTCTCCATTGCATTTATTTCCCCCGTCATATGAGGAAATTTCTGTTGAATTTTTTCCTAGGTGATCCACTTGCCTTGGTGTAGGAGATACCCTACTTTGACAAGATGATAAAGCTGAAACTTCTGTTGGCGGTTTCCATTGACATGTGTGTCCATGATCTGATTAGTGGATTCCCGTTCCATGTATTTAGGGTTGAGCTATGTCGATGTCAATTGTTCTTCTACCTTTGAGGTTTCCAATAATAGTGGAAAGTATGGTCGAAGGAGGTCCACATTAAACACTGGGTGGAAGCCAAGGAAGGGGGGAATGTTGAGCTCAAAAGTATTGTTAGCCACAACCTTGGTGATGGTATAAGGTCCATAGCATTGTGGACGAAGCTTCCAATGGGCTCTTGTAAGTCGTTCTTTCTGCAGGTGCAATCAAACTTTATCTCCCACCTGAAACTTGTGTGGAACCCTATGTTGATCATGGCACTGCTTGTACTTGGCATTGGACTTCTGCAAAATATCTTGAACCTCTTGGTGGATGTGCTGGATTCGTTCAATGAACCAGATGGATTTTTCTCTTCGGTTTGCGCATGGGATGATTCTGCCTGTGCAGAGGCAAGGAGTAGTGCAACATCCATGGGACCTAATGGTTGAAATCACAACCCCACCTCAAAGGGGATGCGGTCGGTTGAGATATGTATGGATATATTATAACTCTGCTGAACATAGGGAAGACTCTCATCCCAAGTGCATGGATGATTGGAATTGTACATGCGCAAAATATGCATGATCATCCTATTGATGACCTCGGTTTGGCCATCCGTTTAGGGGTAGAAGGCCATGGATTTGGTGATATTGGTTTCCAACTGTGACTAGAGGCTTGAATATAATTTGTTGAAGGACCAGATATCCCGATAGGAGACAATGGTTTGTGGTATCCCAAAATGTACCCACACTCGTTCAAATAAGATCTTGGCAGTGTCCTCTATTGTGATGCTATTCTTGCAGGTTACGATAATCACCATCTTGGAAAATCAATCAACAACCATGAAAACAAAGTCATTTCTTTGCTTGGTTGAAGGAAGACTCGAAATGTAGTCCATTGATATGGATTCCCATGGCCTGTCAGAAGTAGGAAGAGGGGTGTACATGCCTTGTTTCTTAATGGTCGTTTTGGTAATGGCGTAGGCCGTGTAGGACCTGATATACTTGCTGACATCCTGTCAGAGTTTCGACCAATAGAAATGTTGTTGCAGCACTACCACTGTCTTCTCTACGCCAAAGTGTCCTGCCACCCGACTGTAGTCAGCTTTCCAAATCAGCTTCACGTGCTTTCTTGATGGAACTTAGAGATGGCCCAGATGACACAATAACCCATCCTGCAGATGAAAATCAGTGACAAATGTGTTTGTGCCTAGTATCTGGTAGGTAGTGGTGAAGTTAGGATCTCAATCAAAATTTCGGGGCCATCCAGAGGTCTCATGTCCATAGGAGTGTAGCACCATGGTTAATGCGACAAATGGAGGTCGACTGAGGCAGTTGGTGACGCGCTTGGTGCTCCCTGTCTTATACTTGATGTTGAGCTGGAACTACTGCAAGTATGTGGACCACTTCTGATGGTGGTCATTTTTCAATTTTCCTTGTGTTTGCATGAACTGCAAAGGCTTATGATTAGTGTGGATGATTGTCTCCTTCCTGAGAATGTAATTCCTCCATTGGCATCAAGATTTTACAATGGAGTACATTTCTTTGTTGTAAGTAGGGTACTTACAAATCATATCTGATAGTGTATCACTATGATAGGCCACGTGATGTACATGTTGAGTGAGAACTACACCCACAACATAGTCTGAAGAATTTGTCTCAATCTCAAACGACTATTGTAGGTCGGGTAATGAGAGTACCGAGGCTGAGCACAAGTGCTGCTTCAAATCATCGAACACTTTTTGTTGCATTTAGACCCACACAAATTTTTCCTTGCCACCACCCCTGGTTAGTTGGATAAAGGCCCATGCAATGTGGGAGAATCCAAACATGAATCTACGATTGTTGGGCACAGGCCTATTTTGAGAAGGAAGTCTATTTTGGGCGCAGACCTATTTTTGGAGAAGGATTTGTGTTGGGGAAAGACTTATTTTTGGAAAGGAAGATCCAATTTTAGAGTGTGCGCAACAAGTGATAAGAAATAAAAATGTAGAAAAATAAGGAAAAGCAACATGCAGGAGGAAAATAGTATAAATAAGGACCTAACCATGATAGCGATAGGGTTTTTGATAAGGATTGTAACAACTATAAGCCTATACAATAGTATAAATAAGGACCTAGGAGGGCTAGGTAGGAGACATATGTAAGAGAGAGATAGATATGAACAAGTGGGTGTGTGAGAGATAGGGAGATATCATAACAAAGGGAGTTGATTAATATGACTTTGCAGGTGGTTGATTGTAATAAGTTTGTAGAAGAGTCGAATAAGCTATTTTTTGAGGGTTAAGTCATAGGTTGAGGAGCTTGGTGTGATCTAGTTTGCCTCATAGAGGGTTATTACCCTCAATCATGATTGTATTACAAAATATGTAATGCGCACAACGCAAGATTTTGCAACAGAATAAATAAAAGAGTAGAGAAGCCAGATCTTTGTGGATGTATCCCTGGGAGGGGGCGAACCATGACAAACCTCGTGTTCTATGTGATTTCTAATGAATGATTTAATTTATGTTGAACTTTAGCTTAAGAATGAATGGTTAGATTAGCTTTATCAACATGCATGCATAGGGTTAGAGATGAATAAATCATAGAAGTAATTGAACCATTAACAAGGATAATGCATAAAGAAGGAAGAACACAATCCCAGATCCCCACTCATTCCTAGACTGCAAACACTTGAGTATTGAAGTCACCCATAAAAGCTATCTCGGGTGAGACTGCGATGTGCACCCTGTGCGCAACATTTCCTTCTGGTTTACCTCGAGGGCCGATAGTTTTTGAGGGTTTTGTTGGAAACCTGTTGAGATCCAAACCCGGGTCAGCCCAAGAAGAAGTTAAAGAAAAATCAACAAATGGAATCTCACAGAAGTCCATGAAACTCTACAACAAGTACAGAGTCAATCAGTACCACATGCCACAACACAGCAACAGGAAAATGTTATCCTTTGGCTTACCTTAACCAATCACTAAGTCTATATTGCCACCTATATTTGTATTATTCATTTAGGATATTAGTAATATATCCTCAAGTGATGACTAATGATTTAGTTAAGATTTCCTAGCCTAGTCAACATGCATGATTTTAGGATCTAGAGAAAATCTCTCTATGAGGTGGCATCACGCATTGTACTATAAATATGTAAAATTGGAGTGAATACTTTTGAGTGTTGGCTAGTGAGCCTTTTCTGCCATGTTGTTGTTCTTGTTTATGTTTTATCAATTAGTATCTAAGCTTCTTTGTTTTATCAATTGGTATCAGAGCCAAGGCGATTGATCTGCAATTGTTTACACCATGGGAGTATTGTGTCACAATTATTAATGTAGCCTAAGGACATTGAAGAGAGGTGGCCAAATATCGTTAGATCAAGCTAAGGGAGAAGTGAGAATCTGAGTAATGGTGTATGTACACAATTATTAAATGAAATGAGATTTGATGTCATTATGGATTATCGTTGTGTGCAAATGTTTTAGAGAAATTCGACGCATGTTGAAGGATTCTCTGTGTGTAATTATAGATGAATCATATTGAGTATTTCATGTACTAATTATTATACATGAACTAGGGTTTGTGTGAGTCTAACCCTATACAACAAGAATGGTGAATTCGTTATTAAGAGAAAATGTATGTGTGTATGTATGAGAATCAGTCAAAGAAGTCTTCAATCAATGAAGACTAGGATGATCTCCTTGAAGGAAAAGGCAATTTTCGTTACAGGAAGAGGGATTGAGAGATTGAGGTTACTGACCAAGGCATGGTCAAGATTGGAGGTTTATTGTGTGGAATCGTTGCTTGGAAGTTTTCCTTGAAATCAAACGAGTTTCTATGTGGAAATTGATGGCCAAGCGTGGATCCGGAGGAATTATAATATTGTATGCAACTGAAGTGCGTGGCCAAAATTCACTATTGGTAGTGCATTGAAACCAAAAGTCACTAGCATATAGAATTTATATGTGGAATTTTTGCAGAGTACAATTGTAAGAGAGGTAAATCACCCTTTGAGACAGTGTTGAGGTAAGTAGGCCTCGACATCATCTTATTACTTCTTTGAGGATTCGATCTATTGTAAAATCTAACCTAAAATATAGGGTATTTGAATGGTTGAAATTCAAAGGAATAGTTAATGGGTTTTGACACCAGATTGCATCTTCAGTATTGAATTGTATCTAGAGTGAAAATGCTTGTATTGGAGCATGGAAGATTTAGTGAATGTGACCAACACTTGGTGAAGTAAATAAATGAATGTTGTCAATTCATTTTAAGAAGTAGAATACATCTGTACAATCAGATTGTAACTGGTTTAATATTGCACGGTAAATGATTTTGCATGTTATGAGTTATGGAGGTGGATCGATAATGTTCCAAGTGGAAGAACATAGTATATCCAATACATGTGAATTATGTAGTTTCTTGTGAGTGTAATGTGTTTACACACTCAGGTTTTAGGATGCACAAGCAAATATCATGCAAAGCTGTAAATTGTGAATTTATACCTACAACATGCAATTACAGGAACAATTAATGGGCCTAGATGTATTCATGTAATGAAATGGATACTTTCATATGATATTCAATTGTGAACATGCACACAGATTAGAGGGGTGATGAAATGTGTGTGTATGCCTGTAAGAATGAAGGTTCTCTGTATGTATGCGATCTTCATAAAATTTTTTTCCCGTTTTATATCTTGTTTGCCTAACTGAAAGTGAAGATTGTAGGGGAAAATTTAAAGAATGGGTTCATACTCTTAATCTAGTAAATCAATACTTGATCAAATGGGATTAAACCTGAGATCAGATTGGGAGTCTGTGTATATGAGCGATTTCCCGAAATGAATGCAATCTTTAGAAATTTTGAGGAATTAAGCGCTGGAAGTTTCAATTCCAACCATTGAAGGTTGGATCAAGCTAAGGATAGAGGATTGTTTTAATCCTGGAGCAGATGCAATATCTTTCAGGCATACTCTTGGAACATTTACAAATCAGATCTATTTTGATTAATTCCACCATGCACTGCAACAATGTTTAATCGCATAGGAAAGAGATTAATGATGCAGGTTGTGTTGAATCTGTGCTCCCAAAGTACGATGGATGCTCTCAAACCGACACCGTTGCTCCCACCATGACGATGTCAAAGGTGTGATTGATGATTGTGTAAAGACCCGCTGCCTCCCACAAGTGAAGTGGCTGAAAAAGCCAATCTAAAAAGAATTTGACCTTTCTGGTATGATAAAATCGTATTAGTTATGGAAGAGGAACAAAAGTTCTGGGTGACCTGTGTGAAGCAGCGTCTGAGCTTGGCGACAGGCTTCTAGCAACAATCAGATCTGCAGTTTTCCCAGCAAAATCGGATCTACGATTCTCCAATGGGGATCTGTGCCTCCAAAAGTGAATATGATATGCGAAATTGCATACAGATCGCTCCAGCAATCCTGTGAAATGGCAGACTACATTGATAATTTAGGTTCTTGAGGCTAAATGCGGTTTATTTACGAGAAGAGGATTTGATTTAGCTACAATTTGTCCATTTTGGCCATGGAGTATGATTATCGAGGCTTTTCTTGTTTGGATAAAGAATTCCTTTACTGCATTTCGTGGATTTTTATAGCCGTGCAGTTCAAATCTTCGTATTTCTTGGTAGGTGGATTTGTTCGACGTCCAGTTTGCTTGAAGCTTTGTAGTTTCTGGAATGGTAAGGTCGCATGTGAGGGAATTCCTTCTTATTCTATCTGCTTTCCCTGTTATTAAGGTTTGGTTCAAGGTCAAATCTGGCCGGTGTGGTGCTAGAGCCCTTCTAGTTTGATTTTGTTTCACTTTGTACATAAAATTTTATGAAACAATAATGTCGATGATATATGGCAGCAAATCATTCCTTCTGCTGCATGTAATGGCTTCGAAAATCCATTAAAAGATCTTATTGTTTGTGATATATCCTTTTCTCAAAGCACTCGTGATATATCCTTTGCTCAAAGCATCCTATTATTCATTGCCTGCATTCTTTTCTAATCCGCAGAGGTTTTGTGAGAAAAATATCAATAAAGGATAGAGATCTTGACAAGTGTGAGAGCTAGTTGTATCAAGAAAATAATTATAATAAAAATGTTTTTTTTTGTGTGGTGTTGAAGTGTCCTAGATCCGCTCTAAATTGAATAAGGGGATGTTAAGAACACCTTGCATTGTGTGTGATAGTGAATTATTCCTGGAATGTTTTCATAGTGTTATGTGTCTAGTTTTGACACTACGCTTATAATTTATTGTACAACTATACACATGAAATATGCAACAAGTTAATGTAAGCACACAATTAATGTCAATGAATCACATACATCAAAGCACTCAATTAAGCAACATTCAATCACATCAACAATGAACAAAACAAGCTCATAATCAAAGGAGAACTGGACTCAAAAGCATCGACAACACATTCAAATTTGAAGAGTAATTCAATTTCAGAATCAAGATTTATTGTAATTTACAAATAGTCCTCTTGTAAGTTTACTTGTATCTTTGAAATCAAGTTGAATTGTAATTTTAGGGTGCATTCTCGACTGAGCCCGACACCATAGAGTCATTGTAATTTTGAGTCATAATTGACAAGGATGAGTAGTTGAAACTCCAATCATTGTAATCACAAGTTTGGATGCATTTTCAGTGGTAACTGACATCCTCATCTTCCTGAAAGTATAAGCGAATGCATTCTTGGAAAAAATTCCAAATGAATGTAACAAGTTAAAGCGAGCGATTCAAATGAGCTATTCAAGTGAGCGAGTGCAAGCAAGTGTGAAGAGAAGTGAACGTGAACTTCAAGTATTGGGACAAGGGCAGACCCGTGGTTCAACGCTTCAACAACGCACTAACAAAACCCTAACTACTGACCCTTTCAGAAACACTGATGAAGCATATGCAGTCTCACCTGAGGTAGATACAGGGGGGGTTGCAGGACTCAAGTCTCTACAACCTAGCTGGGACACAAATATGTGATTACACACTTCAACATAGCACTTAGCCAATAGTATGCATTCAATTATGATTCTTATTCACATTGCAAATTAACCCTAATTGTATATCAATGCAGTAATAATCAATATTAAACCCATCTAAGCATTCAACACATAACATCAGAGAAGATCTAGCATTTATTCATATATCAAGCACTAAGCACCAATGGATCTACCTATCATACATCCAGAACAATACACTAAGAAAATGTAAACATAACCATCATGAACACATAGAAAAAAGAACAATAACACAAGATATGCGTGGTTCACCCCAGTGTGGGGCTACATCCAGCAACTCTTCTTCTTCTTTATTAGCTTCTTCCAATCTTCTTACATGCACCAAACCACAGATCCAACTCCGCAAAGGACATGAGATCTGCACGCACCTCGCCAGATCCTCCTTCCCTGAATTAAATCGAGGCACCAAGCCTTACACCGTCTACGAACAAATCACTTACAAACCCACTCGCACTTAGCTCTGCAAGTCTCACATACAATATGCACAAAGCATTCACAACTATTCGCACTTAGTAACCTTCACAGGTTCTTGCACAAAGCCGATCAGAACTGCTTCTTACATTGCTTAGCTACTTATTTATACATTACAAAAGAGGCCTAAACATGAGTAAACCCATGGGTCGACATCCTAGAGCCATTAAGGAAACCCTAAAACCCAAAAATCCCACAAAATGGGTGAGATCCTGCGATCTTCGCTTCGCCTGGGAGCTCCGTCTTCGGCTAGCATGTCGAAGCCCCAAAAATGGTTAAACATGAACAATGTTCCCTCAAAACCTGGTCAAGGGCCAATAGGCCCCCAACACTCACCTGTGACTCATCCCGAGTCACTTTGATCTGGGTAATACTGCTTCGAAGGCCTCGAGCTTAGCTCGAGCTGCCTTAAGTTGCTGCTTCGCCAGAGTCTCCTGCTCGGTGAACTCTTGAAGTACTTGCTCGGTGACATGCTCTTCCAGGTGATGTTCCACTGTTGTGACCACCCATTCCAGTTGTGTGCCTTCTCCCTCAATCTCTTCAAAAAGTGTGTAGGCTTCGTTCTGCACCGACTGGAGTCTCTGGGTCACCTCCATCAATCAACTCTGGATGACAGTGACCTGCTACTAAATTGCGCATTGCTCCTACACCCTCTTCATCTTTTTCACCATAGTAAGCAACTTCAATTGTGCTTGCACAATCGACACTTGTTGCTTCCCCTCCTGGATCTGTGACTCCAATGCCCTCAGCTCTAGGTCTTCTGCAAGGCGCTCATAGATCTACGCACTTCGAGCACTTAGTTCCTTACGTTCTGAGGCCAACACCATGATTCTTTCTACTGCGCTCCTGGTAGTTTCTTCCCTTTGATCTCGTACTTATTGTAGAGTGCTAGGCACTGCTTGAAGTTCTATCTTTGCTACTCGTGCCTGAAGCTACTGAATGGCCTCAACGAGCTTCTCCACATGGCTTTCGACTGTCTCTTCTTCCATCTATGCCAAGCTGAGCATAGAGCGAAGTGCTCTAGTCACAACTTACTTGACCACAGTCTGATCCATAAGCAACTGGTCTTTCTCTTTCTGTATTTTCTCTCTATCCTCTTTGAACTTCACCCTAAGGTCATCTTTCTCTTGTTGCACAACCTAAATTTGCTCTAGGACCTCCTCCTTTTCTTGCTTCAAGGCCTCTGTGGCCCGCTCCCTGTCTTCTTGGGCTCGACGAAGTCGAGCCTCTGTTGCATCTACTAATCTTCACAACTGGGTGGGCTCATCCCGCAATTCTATATTTTCTGCTGAGGATGGCGCAGTAAACACTGCATGGCTCGACTGGATATCTTGTTGTATCCCCTTCAGCTTCACCTCGATTTTGTCATACGTCGTCTCCTACTTTTCTTTGTGTCGCTTCAAGATGTCCTCCAAAGAATCTTCTACAACTGTGATGATGAGATCAACATCATCCATGGTGAGCACATTCTACAATTAAGGCTTAGTGGCTCGGGATTTCTTCCACGTTGAGGGTTTCTACAAGGAACCCTTCCTTTTCTTTGACAACTCGACCTCTGTAAGGGGGTCCTTTGGCGGTGTTACTTCACCCTCTTCTTACTTGTCTTCTTCCCCTCCCTCCTCTTTGTTTAATTCGTCACCTCCTCCTCCTACAGGTGATTCAGACACAGTTTCCTCCGATGCACTGTTCTTTTCCTCACTGTCTATGTCCTGCACTTCCTCCTTTTTCTTCTTTTTCTTTGTGCTGCTTGGTCTGTCATACTCGGTCTGGGTGAACAAAGGGATTTCGATGATGTCAGGGTCAGAAAGCTCTGTTTGATCAACTGGCATAAGGAATTCAGTGGTCCATTCCTTGGTTATTTCCTCCATGTCTTCATCAACCAATTTGTAATAGGACTCCATATCCTCCTTGCTTTTGTCCCCGCGCGTAGTGATGTAAATGAAGTGTCCGTCAGCACAGAACTTCGCTAGCAGCCTGTATGTATGCAAGGTGTTTGGGGTAATTTAGGGGAATGATTCAATGGTGCGCTTGAGTTTTAAGTAATAAGTGTGGAAAACCACATTTGATTGCCATTGCTTCACCATGTCGCTTTTATATCATAATGTGGTGAACCTCGCGGCCAGTGATGGCTCAACTTTCGGGAATGTCGCTCCCTCTGGCATCTCCCAAGTGAAAAATGCTATTAAGATCAACAACCAACTAAAGTGGAACTCGTAGCCTTGGTCTTTCTCTTCGCGACAGTCCTTTTCCAACTCATTGATGAGGTAGCTCGTCCAGTTCATCTACATCCCTTCGACACACTTCCCTACAAGGTCAAATACAAAGCTTGTGACTTGTGTCGGCCTGTTCTTTCTTACGAGATTACCATCGATCAATTGACAAGCTAGGCGCACTGCGCCATCTTGGATGGAGGCTACCTTGTAGCCTCGCTTCCCCTTCTCCACATCTCTGTATGCTTCTTTTATTCACTGCACCAAGGAGTGATTTGATGTCTTTCTTGGGTAGAACTGGTGAGGGTTGGGTTCTTGCATGCTTAATCCGGTGATCAGGTGGATCAACGCCGGATCCACAGTCACGCGCCTTTCTAACCAAAGATGGCCTCCATGGTGGCACAACATGAGGAGTTTAATACACATGTTAACCTCCTGATGTCTGCCGAAGTGGGGGGTCTTCATGATGTTCAGGATCGTTGACCGTGTGATCTCCTTGATCCATGGCTGGGGAACTATCTTAGGCTTCTTCCCAGTCATCTTTTTTAAGTACCGATGCGGTGTGAGCATCGCATAATTCTTTCTATCTCCCAGGTTGAAATCACTTATCTTGAGGGCTGGGATCAATCCCAGCTGCGGTCCCACTGCACGTATTCCCTTCGGGAGGTATGTCGTGATGAGTGTGTAATCAAAGTCACACGAGACACTGTCACGACTAACCGCGCTAGCCAGAGGCAGGATGTAGTCGGGTAATACCGACGGGATCTAGTTTGCATTTTCCAGATCATCGCACTGCTTGCTTCTTTTCTCAGTCACTGCTCGACTAGATCGACGTGCAGTTGAGGGGGATTCTTACACTCCTTTTGTTGATGAGGCCTATATTCTTGTAGACATGACCTTCTCAGCCATAAGGTTGATCAAGATTTCTTGTACCGACTTCTCTACTGCGCTAAGGTCACCCGACATGCACGCTCGTAATCAAATAACTCGGGTAGGCGAATAGACACTCAAGGTAATTGAATGGATGAAGAGGTCTAGAAAGTACAATGTGGTATGTGATCAATTCTCTATGGGCTCGAATATCTCAGTTTGCAAAAGTGGCCTCGATGAGGCATTCGACGGATTAAATAAGCAATGTCGTAATGGATTCCTCCAACGGGAAGTAATGCCTCAATCAATACGATCCTATCCGTTGTGGCACGGTCCTAACGGTCCAATGGCGATATTTCTGGAAATAACTATGTTTCTATCCATTCTAGAGCATCGTTCTAATGGTCGGGATGCCTCCAATGGTCATATAGCTTCATTGTCGCGAAGTGCCATTCTGTGTTGTTCTTCTATTTCTGCGAGGCTCGAGTTCTGCAAGCCTACCTTCTGCAAAGTCTTCTCTGGAACTTCCTGCAGTCTTTCTATCTTTTCCTTCTTCTTACCGATATTTTTTGCTTTCTTTCCCGTGATCTGAGTCACGAGGTTCCTCTTTCCATTATTGTTCTTATCTTCTCTTAGCGTAGTAACTTCGCACTACTGCGGGTCTTTCAAAGGGTTCAAACGTAATACCTCTTCGCTTACTATTTCCGGGGTAGGTGTTATTCTATCCTGCATGGACAAGTTTTTCAAGCCTTCACATGTTCTTTCAACTTCGACGGCTAAGTCTATGGCCCTCAGTTGCTTCAACTTGTCCTCTTGTTCTTGTACTAGTCGCTCTATTTTCTTGGCTATGAAGTCCCTTAATTATTGTTTTTTCTATTCTGTAGCTTCTTCCTCTGCTTTCCTCCGGATCCGATCATTCTCAATCCAATTCTTTCCTAAGAAAAGTGCAAAAGGGGCGTTTTTGTGCCTGTTCTCAACAAATTTAATGACTTTGAATTCTTCTTCAGTCGATGTTCCATGGGAAATCATAGGTACATTAGTAATTCTTCCACATAGGGTAATCATCTTTCCCTTAAACAATCCTATTCTTCCCAATGAAGGAATCATAGCAGGCTTTCCCAAAATTTCCCAAGTGTTTTCTGGCATGATATTCACTTGTGTTTCCTCATCCAGAACACAGTCCATGTCGAAGTCTCCTATTCTTGTTTCTATGCACTCCTTCTCTTTTAATATCTCTGGTAAACTGATGTCTCTATGATCCTTCAATGTTTCTCTCATCTGTAATAATATAGTCTCTGATTCTCTAACATATCCTTATTTTCGTGACCTTCCTCATGGTTTTCTTGTCTCAGGTTCATCTTTTCAACTTTAGAAATCATTATAGGGCAATCCAAAACCTCATGACCAACAACTTTACAACAAAGACAAATAACACTCATACTAGGGCATTCCTGAGCAAGATTCCCCGATCTTATGCAGTTATAACACAATGTCAATCCTCTCTTCTCTTAAACGATCCCCAACCTTTTATGTACTGTGCATTGGGACCACAATGATGGACCTGCAATCTGCGAAAATTCTTTCTAGGGTATTACATCCACTTATTAGTCCAAAAATTCTTTCTATGCATAGGAATAACATATCTTTCACTATTTCTATCAAATCTATTCAGATCAAATCTTCCTTCTTCTAGTTGTTCCCTAGTTTTTAGACTAGGACAAAATCTATCAAACATACCTAGATTCATACTTTCGAAGAAAAAATTTCCACTTATCTTACGTTTATCAGAGCACAAAGCTTCAAGATCTTACCTCTTCCTTCAGATCGGGCTTCCTTATCTTATAACAAAGCTTCACAAGTAAAGTATAATACTGCGCACTACAACAATAGATCTACACATAGAGCTTTCTCTTTTCTTCAGTTCCCAACAATCATAGTTTCAGGTCCTGACAATGGAACCATTTGTTGGGACAGGGGCAGACCCAGGGTTCAACGCTTCAACAACGCACCAACAAAACCCTAACTACCAGCCCTTTTAGCAACACCTGTGAAGCAGATGTAGTCTCACCCGAGGTAGAGGCAGGGGGGGTTGCAGGACTCAAGTGTCTACAACCTAGTTGGGACACAGATCTGTGATTACACACTTCAACGGAGCACTTAGCCAATAGTATGCATTCATTTACGATTCTTATTCACATTGCATATTAACCCTAATTGTAGATCATCGCAGTAGTAATCAATATTAAACCCATATAAGCATTCAATGTTGAAATAATGTAACTGCGAAGAGCATTCTTATTATTTTGTTATTGGATTAAATCCCCATTGTGGATTAATCATGTCATTATTATTATTTTTATTATTAGGTTAATCCCCATTGAGGATTAACCATGTCGGTAATTGT
>ML778214.1:555793-569665 GCA_009831015.1 Picea engelmannii
GAAGAGTGTACATACTTATGGGGTGTAAATACTTCATGGGGTATAAACACGGCTGAAAGCAAAGGACCTCTGCATCAGGAAGATAATCAGGCTCCACAACCAACACATGTCGCTTTTATACCATAATGTGGTGAACCTCGCGGCCAGTGATGGCTCAAATTTCGGGAATGTCGCTCCCTCTGGCATCTCCCAAGCGACAAATGCTATTAAGATCAACAACCAACTAAAGTGGAACTCGTAGCCTTGGTCTTTCTCTTCGCGACAGTCCTTCTCCAACTCATTGATGAGGTAGCTCACCCAGTTCATCTACATCCCTTCGACACACTTCCCTACAAGGTCAAATACAAAGCTTGTGACTTGTGTCGGCCTGTTCTTTCTTACGAGATTACCATCGATCAATTGATAAGCTAGGTGCACTGTGCCATCTTGGATGGAGACTACCTTGTAGCCTCGCTTCCCCTTCTCCACATCTCCGTATGCTTCTTTTATTCACTGCACCAAGGAGTGATTTGATGTCTTTCTTGGGTAGAACTGGTGAGGGTTGGGTTCTTGCATGCTTAATCCGGTGATCAGGTGGATCAACGCCAGATCCACAGTCACGCGCCTTTCTAACCAAAGATGGCCTCCATGGTAGCACAACATGAGGAGTTTAATACACATGTTAACCTCCTGATGTCTGCCGAAGTGGGGGGTCTTCATGATGTTCAGGATTGTTGACCGTGCGATCTCCTTGATCCATGGCTGGGGAACTATCTTAGGCTTCTTCCCAGTCATCTTTTTTAAGTACCGATGCGGTGTGAGCATCGCATAATTATTTCTATCTCCCAGGTTGAAATCACTTATCTTGAGGGCTGGGATCAATCCCAGCTGCGGTCCCACTACGCGTATTCCCTTTGGGAGGTATGTCGTGATGAGTGTGTAATCAAAGTCACACGAGACACTGTCACGACTAACCGTGCTAGCCAGAGGCAGGATGTAGTCGGGTAATACCGACGGGATCTAGTTTGCATTTTCCAGATCATCACAGTGCTTGCTTCTTTTCTCAGTCGCTGCTCGACTAGATCGACGTGCAGTTGAGGGGGATTCTTACACTCCTTTCGTTGATGAGGCCTGTATTCCTGTAGACATGACCTTCTCAGCCATAAGGTTGATCAAGATTTCTTGTACCGACTTCTCTACTGCACTAAGGTCACCCGACATGCACGCTCGTAATCAAATAACTTGGGTAGGCAAATAGACACTCAAGGTAATCGAATGGATGACGAGGTCTAGAAAGTACAACATGGTATGTGATCAATTCTCTATGGGCTCGAATATCTCAGTTTGCAAAAGTGGCCTCGATGAGGCATTCGACGGATTAAATAAGCAATGTCGTAATGGATTCCTCCAATGGGAAGGAATGCCTCAATCAATACGATTCTATCCATTGTGGCACGGTCCCAACAGTCAAATGGCGATATTTCTGGCAATAACTATGTTTCTATCCATTCTAGAGCATCGTTCTAATGGTCGGGATGACTCCAATGGTCATATAGCTTCATTGTCGCGAAGTGCCATTCTGTGTTGTTCTTCTATTTCTGTGAGGCTCGAGTTCTGCAAGCCTGCCTTCTGCAAAGTCTTCTCTGGAACTTCCTGCAGTCTTTCTATCTTTTCCTTCTTCTTACCGATATTTTTTGCTTTCTTTCCTGTGATCTGAGTCACGAGGTTCCTCTGTCCATTATTGTTCTTATCTTTTCTTAGCGTAGTAACTTCGCACTACTAAGGGTCTTTCAAAGGGTTCAAACGTAATACCTCTTCGCTTACTATTTCTGGGGTAGGTGTTATTCTATCCTGCATGGACAAGTTTTTCAAGCCTTCGCATGTTCTTTCAACTTCGATGGCTAAGTCTATGGCCCTCAGTTGCTTCGACTTGCCCTCTTGTTCTTGTACTAGTCGCTCTATTTTCTTGGCTATGAAGTCCCTTAATTATTGTTTTTTCTATTCTGTAGCTTCTTCCTCTGCTTTCCTCCGGATCTGATCATTCTCAATCCAATTCTTTCCTAAGAAAAGTACAAAAGGGGCATTTTTGTGCCTATTCTCAACAAATTTAATGACTTTGAATTCTTCTTCGGTCGATGTTCCATGGGAAATCATAGGTACATTAGTAATTCTGCCACATAGGGTTATCATCTTTCCCTTAAACAATCCTATTCTTCCCAATGAAGGAATCATAGCAGGCTTTCCCAAAATTTCCCAAGTGCTTTCTGGCATGATATTCACTTGTGTTTCCTCATCCAGAACACAGTCCATGTCGAAGTCTCCTATTCTTGTTTCTATGCACTCCTTCTCTTTTAAGATCTCTGGTAAACTGATGTCTCTATGATCCTTCAATGTTTCTCTCATCTGTAATAATATAGTCTCTGATTCTTTCTGATTCTCTAACATATCCTTATTTTCTTGACCTTCCTCATGGTTTTCTTGTCTCAGGTTCATCTTTTCAACTTTAGCAATCATTATAGGGCAATCCGAAACCTCATGACCAACAACTTTACAATAAAGACAAATAACACTCATACTAGGGCATTCCTGAGCAAGATGCCCCGATCTTATACAGTTATAACACAATGTCAATCCTCTCTTCTCTTAAACGATCCCCAACCTTTTATGTACTGCGCATTGAGACCACAGTGATGGACCTGCAATCTGCGGAAATTCTTTCTAGGGTATTACATCCACTTATTAGTCCAAAAATTCTTTCTATGCATAGGAATAACATATCTTTCACCATTTCTATCAAATCTATTCAGATCAAATCTTCCTTCTTCTAGTTGTTCCCTAGTTTTTAGACTAGGACAAAATCTATCAAACATACCTAGATTCATACTTTCGAAGAAAAAATTTCCACTTATCTTACGTTTATCAGAGAACAAAGCTTCAAGATCTTACCTCTTCCTTCAGATCGGGCTTCCTTATCTTATCACAGAGCTTCACAAGTAAAGTATAATACTACGCACTACAACAATAGATCTACACATAGAGCTTTCTCTTTTCTTCAGTTCCCAACAATCATAGTTTCAGGTCTCGACAATGGAACCATTTGTTGGGACAGGGGCAGACCCAGGGTTCAACGCTTCAACAACGCACCAACAAAAACCTAACTACCAACCCTTTTAGCAACACCTGTGAAGCAGATGTAGTCTCACCCGAGGTAGAGGTAGGGGGGGTTGCAGGACTCAAGTGTCTACAACCTAGTTGGGACACAGATCTGTGATTACACACTTCAATGGAGCACTTATGCAATAGTATGCATTCATTTACGATTCTTATTCACATTGCAGATTAACCCTAATTGTAGATCATCACAGTAGTAATCAATATTAAACCCATCTAAGCATTCAACACATAGCATCAGAGCATATCTAACATTTATTCATATATCAAACACTAAGCACCAATGGATCTACCTATCATACATCCAAAACAATACACTAAGCAAATATAAACATAACCATCATGAAAACATAGCACAAAGAACAATAAAACAAGATATATATGGTTCACCCCAGTGTAGGGATATGTCCACCAACTCTTCTTCTTCTTTATTAGCTTCTTCCAATCTTCTTACATGCACCAAGCCACAGATCCAACTCCACAAAGGACAGGAGATCTATGCGCACCTCGCCAGATCCTCCTTCCCTGAATTAAATCAAGGAACCAAGCCTTACACCATCTGCGCACAAAGCACTTACAAACCCACTTGCACTTATCTCTACAAGTCTCACATATAGTATGCACAAAACATTCACAACTATTCGCACTTAGCAACCTTCACAGGTTCTTGCACAAAGCCGATCTGAACCGCTTCTTATATTTCTTAGCTACTTATTTATACATTACAAAAGAGGCCTAAACACGGGTAAACCCATGGGCTGACATCCCAGACCCAATACATAAACCCTAAAACCAGAAAAGCCCACAAAATGGGTGAGATCCCACGATCTTCGCTTCGCCTGGGAGCTCCATCTTCGGCCAGCCTGTTGAAGTCCCAAAAATGGTCAAACATGACCAGTGTTTCCTCAAAACCTGGTCAAGGGCCAACATCAAGCGAGCGATTCAAGTGAGTGAGTTTCAAGTAATCCTTTTTTTGTTGNTGGGTTTTCTTCCCCTAGAGGGTTTCCCAGGATAAATGCTGTGTACTTGTGGATGTGTATTTCTTAGTGATCTTGTGGTTATTATGCTCTTATCTTTATGAAATGCAAAGAACTATAATATCAGCATAAAACATTAACATTCAACACATAGCATCAGAGCATATCTAACATTTATTCATATATCAAACACTAAGCACCAATGGATTTACCTATCATACATCCAGAACAATACACTAAGCAAATATAAACATAACCATCATGAACACATAGCACAAAGAACAATAACACAAGATATACATGGTTCACCCCAGTGTAGGGCTATGTCCACCAACTCTTCTTCTTCTTTATTAGCTTCTTCCAATTTTCTTACATGCACCAAGCCACAGATCCAACTCCACAAAGGACAGGAGATCTATGTGCACCTCGCCAGATCCTCCTTCCCTGAATTAAATCAAGGAACCAAGTCTTACACCGTCTACGCACAAAGCACTTACAAACCCACTTGCACTTATCTCTACAAGTCTCACATATAGTATGCACAAAACATTCACAACTATTCGCACTTAGCAACCTTCACAGGTTCTTGCACAAAGCCGATCTGAACTGCTTCTTATATTGCTTAGCTACTTATTTATACATTACAAAAGAGGCCTAAACATGGGTAAACCCATGGGCCGACATCCCAGACCCAATACATAAACCCTAAAACCAGAAAAGCCCGCAAAATGGGTGAGATCCCGCGATCTTCGCTTCGCCTGGGAGCTCCGTCTTCGACCAGCCTGTTGAAGTCCCAAAAATGGTCAAACATGACCAGTGTTTCCTCAAAACCTGGTCAAGGGCCAACATCAAGCGAGCGATTCAAGTGAGTGAGTTTCAAGTAATCCTTTTTTTGTTGAGTCAAATTGTAATCAAGATCTACCTGCACAAGGAGACCTCATTTAGTGTTTTGAAATGGCTAGAAATCTAGAATTATTAGAGTTACTGAACACTCTAATAAACACTGCTGAAGATAACACAGTGATATTGAACAAAGAAACTCTTCAATTAGTGCTAACTTGTTTGCAAGTGACGTAAGCTAAAGTTATACTTCTTCAATCTCTATCCCAACTATTGAATGATGAGTTGATAGATTTCAAAAATCAACAACCAATGAAGTATTCTGAACTAGTTTTTGTTCAGAACAACTCTCTCTATGATGATGATGATGATCAACAGTCAGTGAAGGAGAAACTCAGTAAGACAACTCCAAATGCAGACAAAGACGAATATATTCATGAACCTACATTTCAAAAAAATCTTTTGAGTTTAATGAAGAAAACCTTTCAATGTTGCAACAACATGCAGTAAATCCACTTCCATGGATTTCAAAGCAACATGTTCAGAATACTCTTTCCAAGCCCATCATCAGAACTTGGGAAGAAATCATTTACAACAAGAATAGAATAGGACTTGCATATGAAAAGGAAGTTACCTTTCATATTCTCGATTATTCCAAACCAATCAAGTTCCAAAGTGTTGGATTCCTTCAATAAGATTCACTTTCACCTGTTCAAGTTCAACATCAGAACGATAAATGCCAAAATTGCAATTGAGTTGGTCACAAGGAGAATCAATGTTATGATATCCATCCTTTCCAACATTGTGGAAAGCATAACCATTCTTCAGAAAGATGTTCAACACTGAAGAAACTTGCAAGATTGAAGATTCACTATGAGTGGATTGATCCTTGGAAATGGTCATCAAAAACCAAGAGATTATATAAGTCTTACCAAAGAGTTCAATCTCAATTAAAGACCAATATTGTAGCACATAATATTTTTGTACCTCACATAAGTGGTCCCCTTATGGCGTAGCTTTCGAGCATGGCCCTCACGAGATGAGATAACATGTGTTTTTTCCCGCATGCCCACTTTGTGTTGTACTCAAATGGAACAAGTATGGTACTCTCTTGAGCCTAGAAGGAGGGAGTACAGTGATGAAACTTACATGCACCTTAAGGGGGGGAGTTCAAAATTCCAGTGACGATGGTTCATGAAATCACTTGTGGTCTCTCCTTTCAACTGAAAAAGGGGGGTATTGATGATGGAATTGAAGATGGTTGTGAGACAGAAGGTTTCAAAAATAAAAAAACAAAAAATATGCCATATGGGCGTGAACGTATGCCAAATGGGAAATTGCGGTCTGTAGATGACATACTTTAGTATAATTATGGTTCAATAAGTTTAAGTTGAATCATACATAAATTGGGATGTTGATTTTGATTTTGAGAGCAATGATGTGGATGTTTGGTTCACATAGATGGTCATTCAACCTAGCATAAGACAAGAGGATCCTTCTACATTGCAACTTGGCATTTGATTGAGTTATTAGGCATCTTCAGGGATGTGTCAGACTAGAAGTTGATTCACTTCTCTTGGTTTGCTCTCATCAAATTGGAGTTTACATTAAGTGAACAAATTGCATGCATCCTGGCTCACATGATTACATAGTGAGATTTTCTAGAGATGGTAGACTTTGGAAGGATCATGCTTCAATGAATTGCAATTGAATCATACACATGATACATTGAGATGCTGTTGGACACCTAAAAGTGTCAAAATTTGTTAGTGGTCATCCAAAAACCATCAGATACATGGTATCAATTGATCAATGGATATCCCAAACCACCGATTCAGAGAGCACTTTCAGTGATGCACTGATAATAGAGTGGTGAAACTACATGTTCACCAATTACCAGAAGAAATTAGATTCTTCTAACTTAAATATTTGGAAAAATGATCAAATTGACAAGAAACCAGGGAATGTTCAGATATTGCAATTGTTCACTTCCATATCTAAGCTCTCTTCCAGTTCATTTCAGATGAACAATTTCAACATCCAAATTGGCGGTTTTTCAGGCAGTTCTTCATTGAGGCTCAACTCAGAAGTTTCAGTATGAAGACTTGGAATTGATACGAATTTATGCTTTATTGCTGGTATTATTGATCAGCCTTGTGATTGAGGGGGGGATTGTTAGCCTTTGGCTTACCTTAACCAATCACTAAGCCTAAATTGTCACCTATATTTGTATTATTCAAAATATTAGTAATATATCCTCAAGTGATGACTAATGATTTATTTAAAATTGCCTAGCCTACTCATCATGCATGATTTTAGGATCTAGAGAAAATATCTCTATGAGGTGGCATCACCCATTGTACTATAAATGTGTAACACTGGAGTGAATACTTTTGAGTGTTGGATAGTGAGCCTTTTCTGCCATGTTGTTGTTGTTGTTGTTTATATTTTATCAATTAGTATCTGAGATTTTTTGTTTTATCAGAAAAGACACAACGCCCCCCATGCGTAGAAAGAAGGAGAGGAGACAATACAATTGGTAGTACAAGGGAGGGAGACATTCAAAATCACTCGCCAAATGATCATAATGGATCATGAGACTGTGCAAAAACCCATGGGGGAAGTTGAGCAGTCTGAAGTCATCATGGCACAAATACCCACCAATGCACTATATGGACTCTAGGCCAACATAATGCAAGAAGTGCAATCTAGAGCTTGTGTAGATGCGATTAACTTGGAGATGGGTAGGGGAGTCATCGAAATGTTATAAATCACATGCGACCAACTGAACTCGGAGAAAGAGGAGGAGAAAGAACACATGGATAAGCTAGAATAGGGGATGAAAATGGTATATAATTGCATCCCAGACAACACACAAGCACCAGAGAGGAGCACAATGGAGAAGATACAAATTATTTCAGAAACAATTGAGGGATATAGGAAGAAAATCAAGGAGCTCAAAGAAAAGATTAACCCTATGACCCCTTCAGAGGTTCGAGAACAGAGAGAACAAAAATACACACTCCAGATAGCTAAGATAGCAAAAGAAGTGAGGGAAGTCATAGAGTTGTTTGACAGAACCACGCAGATTTGGACCATTTTAAAAGAAGATGAAAAGGTCCAATAGTGGGACCAACAAGAGGAGAAAATCAGCGTTGCCATACAAGAGCTAAAACAATGAAAAAAAACAATGAGTATTACAAAGCGCTTGAAGGGCACTCAAAAAATGAAGACTCTGCAGACAAATTTAAAGACAATGCAGACAAATAAGCAAGAAAGACAAACCCAATTGGAACCACTCCAGGAACAAGAAACACAGATGATTGTGCAGCTGGACGAAGAGAAGATGAGTATGGCACAGGCACAGTTAGAGGGCACAACATTACTACAGGAAGAGATAGTAACACAGATAGTCAAGGCATTAACAAACAAAGCTGCGCAGATGAGGGTAAAAGGAAAGGAACTAGAAGAGAAGTTCCATAGTTTGGAAAAGGTGGTACATGGAGCGAGCACCACCCGAGTGGCTCGAGATGAGCTAGATGTTAGTGTTGGGGGCTTGTTAGGTGCATGCCTACTTTGAGAAGGAAGTATACTTTGGGCACATGCCTATTTTTGGAGAAGGATTTGTGATGGGGAAAGACTTATTTTTGGAAAGAAATACCTAATTTTGGAGCTCACGCAACAGGTGGCAAGAAAGAAGCATGCAAAAAAGAAGGAAAAGCATCATGCAGAAGGAAAATCAATTTGGCACGCTGGAAGACCAACCTAATCGTGATAGGGTTAGGGTTTTTGATAAGGATTGTAACGGCTATAAGCCTATAAAATAGTATAAATAAGGACCTAGGAGGGCTAGGTAGGAGACGTATGTAAGAGAGAGATAGATATGTACAAGTGGGTGTGTGAGAGATATGGAGATATCATAATAGAGGGAGTTTATTAGTATGACTTTGTGGGTGGTTGATTGTAATAAGTTTATAGAAGAGTCGTATAAGCTAGTTTTTGAGGGTTAGGTCACAGGCTGAGGAGCCTGGTGTGATCTAGTCCTCCTCATAGAGGGTTGTTACCCTCAATCATGATTGTATTACTGAAGATGTAATGCATACAATTAAATATTTTGCAACAAAATAAATAAAAGAGCAGATAAGCCAGATCTTTGTGGACTTATCCCCACAAGGGGGTGAACCATGTTAAACCTTGTGTTCTATGTGATTTCTAATGAATGATTTACTTTCTGTTGAACTTTAGCTTAAGAATGAATGGTTAGATTAGCTTTATCAACATGCATGCATAGGGTTAGAGATGAATAAATCATAGAAGAACTTGAATCATTAACAAGGATAATGAATACATAAGGAAGAACACAATCCCAGATCCCCACTCATTCCTAGACTACAAACACTTGAGTATTGTAGTCACCCATAAAATTTATCTCAGGTGAGACTGCACTGTGCACCCTGTGTGCAACGTTGTCTTCTGGTTTACTAGGAGGGCCGATAGTTTTAGAGGGTTTTGTTGGAAACATGTTGATATCTGAACTTGGGTTAGCCCAAGAAGAAGTTAAAGAACAATCAACAATGATAGAAATTGGCAAGGCCTAAGAAGCTCTAGAGCTCATTGAGTGTGGTTGGGGCTGGCCAATCAAGGATGACCTTAATTTTGGCTAGATTGACATGCACCCCATGCTCATCAACAATGTAGCCTAGGTATTGGACCATGTTCATGCCGAAGGAACATTTTTCCAAATTTGCATATAGCTTGTGTTGTCGTAGAGTGTGCAAAACCTATTGAATGTGTTGCAAGTGATCAAACCAATTATTTCTAAAGATGAGTATGTCATCCAAATACACTACCACAAAATAATTGGTGAAAGGATATAAGATATCATCCATCATCCTCATGAAAGTTGTTGAGGAATTTGTCAAGCCAAAGGGCATGACCAACCATTCAAAAAGACCTTCTTTGGACTTGAAGGCAGTCTTCCATACATCGATCTTCTCTATTGGAACTTGGTGGTAGCTAGACTCCATATCAATCTTACTGAAGTATTTTCCCCCCTTGAGTTGGTCAAGTAGATTGTCAATTTGGGGAATTAGGTATCGGTTCCCGAACATGATTTTATTTAGGGCCCGATAATCAATGCAGAGTCGCTAGGACCCATCTTTCTTCTACACAAGCACGATTGGGATTCCACAAGGTGATGATCTTGGGCGTATGTTCCCCTATTTTATCAGCTCTTGGATCTGGCACTTGATTTCCTCATTTTCTGACAGAGAGTGACGATAGACTGGACCATTCGGTAGCGGTACACCAGGGGTCAAATCGATTGAGTGCTTGACTTGAAAGTGCAGAGGTACCCCAGTGGGTGAGGAGAAGATGTATTTGTATTCTGCCACGACCTTATCCACTTGCTTCTACTGCATGGAGAGACGTGTCGCAGAGGCCATGGATGTGGATGCAACCTTCTGCTCACTCTGAGCACGAATCATGAAGAAGACAAACTTCCTGGTTTGAGAGATGACCTTCCTGCATTATTTGGCAGAGATAAAGGAAATGGATATAGATGGGACTACTTCTGGTATCCTGTATAATATCCTATCCAAATAAATAATAATACTACGAGGCCTAGACTCATATATAACATGACATTTCTATAAATAAGGGTTGGCCCAAAATAACATCACAAACTTCAAGGGGGAGACATCACACAATACCTCATCTTTGAAGGGCTTGAGGCTGTAGGCCAGACGACATTTTTGGTAGACGCGGAGATCGCTCCCTTGGCGGAGCCACCCAATTGTTAGAAAAACAAGATCACAGAGCAATAAAATAAAACAAATGTGGAAATAAATCACATAAGATACACAATACAACAAAGACACATATATACGTGGTTCACCCAGTGTGGGCTATGTCCACCGGAGAAATTTCCAGGTCCTTCCTTTATTATTATCCAACAAATGAAGGGATATAACCTACAACACACCCACTGTAACTTCCTCTTCTTTCTCTCACAGTCTCCTCACTCAGAATATCATATTCACAATGACACATAGCCACAATAAATTTCCCTCATAAAAGAGGGTTTCCTTCTAGGGAAAAAAAAACCCTAACATAACTTCTATCGTCATATTTGTGACCTTATAATGAATGGTCCAGATTTACAATAAACATTTACATGACAATTTTTCCTTCTGGGGATTTGCCCCCGAACCCCCATCGGGGAACGCTATCTCCTAGACCTCACAAAGGGGGTAACCCCCCTATGCACTCCCTCGCATGGAAGAGTGTACATTCTTCTGGGGTGTAAAGTCTTCATGGGGTATAAACACGACTGAAAACAAAGACCTATGAATCAGGAAGATAATCATGCTCCACAACCAACAATCTCCCACTTGGAGACTGATCTTAATAACTCCATCGTTGTTGTATATGCTGGACTATGATCCTTCTTGGATGTGGAAAATTTCTCATCTTCACCTTCATGCTTGAAGACCAACTTAAATTAAGAAGGAACTCAGTTTCTCCCAAGTTACTCCCTTTGTTAACATGTCTGCAAGATTCTAGCTAGTGTGTTTCTTTTCCAAATTCAAATGTCCATCTTTCAAGTCGGATCATATGAAATGTTACCTGAGCTGTATATGCTTAGTCTTCGAATGGAAGACTGAGTTCTTTGCAAGATGAATGACACTCTCACAATCACAGTACAACCTACTATTCTCCTGCTTCTTTCCCAATTCCTCCATAAACCTTTGTAACCAAATCATTTCATTAGTAGCCTCTGTAGCAACAACATACTCCGCCTCTATTGTTGAAAGTGCAACAACCTTTTATAGTTTCGAAATCCAACTTACTGTTGTTCCACCTATAGTAAAAACATACCTTGTGGTGCTCCTCCTGCTATCTTTATCACCTGCCATATCTGAATCAACATATCCCTGTAGAACAATGTGTGAACCTCCAAAACATAATGCATGAGTAGCAATACCTCTCAAATACCCGAGATTCCACTTTATTGCCTCCCAATGTTCTTTATCTGGATTGTTCATATACTTTGTCACAACTCCCACTGCATGTGCAATATCTGGTCTTGTGCAAACCATTGCATACATCAAGCTGCCAACTGATGATGAATAAGGGACCCTGGACATGTATTATATCTCCTCCTATGTCTTGGGACACATTTCCTTAGTTAATTTGAAATGGACGGACAAAGGTGTGCTAAGTGGATTTTCATTCTGCATTCTAAACGTCTCCAACACCTTCTCTATGTACTCACCATGAGACAATGTCAATTTGCGATTTTTCCCGTCTCTTGTTATTCTCATACCAAGGATTTTCTTTGTAGCAGCCAAATCCTTCATCGCAAATGAATTAGCTAATTTCTTCTTTAACACATTTATATCCTGCATATTAGACTCTGCAACAAGCATTTCATCTACATACAATAGAAAGATAATATAGCTTCCATTTTATAGCCTTTTAAAATAAACACAGTGATCATAATGAAATCTACTATAACCCTGTTCTGTCATAAACTTGTCAAAATTCAAATACCACTGCCTTGGAGATTGTTTTAGTCCATACAATATCTTCTTCAACCTGCATACCAAATTCTCCTTCCCTTTGACCTCATACCCCTGTGGCTGTTGCATATAAATCTCTTCCTCCAAATCCCCATGGAGAAAAGATGTTTTTAATTCTAACTGTTCAAGATGCAAATATTCTACTACCACAAGACTTAAAATAGTCCTAATTGAAGTCATTTTAACAACATGAGAAAATATTTCATCAAAATATATACCTTTCTTTTGTGAAAACTCCTTTACAACAAGTCTAGCATTGTACCTCTTTATTCCTCCATCTTCTTCCTTCAACTTGTAAACCCATTTATTCTGCATTTCTCTTTTTCCTGCAGGAAATTGAACCAAGTCTAAGTATGGTTATTTACCAAGGAATCCATTTCCTCTTTCATGCCTTGCTCCCACTTCTTTTGGTGTTTACCTGCATTGCCTCTTCATAACATTCTGGTTCACCAGAATCAATCAACAATAAATAATACAATGAAGGAGAGTATCGTTTAGGGGGTATACTTAACTTGGTAGATCTTCTAACAACACTTATAGAAGTTTGAGGTGCTTGTTGATCCAGTTGTTGTACATTATGATTTTCTGGTACCTTTGGAATTTCTTTTTCAGTGATCTCATCAAGCACTGTGTATTCTGGTTTTTCTTTTTCCTCTTTCTTTCTCTGCAACTGATCTTTGTACATGACCTTCTCATTGAATATGAAATCTCTACTCCTAATGATTTTGTTATTTTCATAATCCCATAAGTGATAACCAAAATCATTAACATTGTATCCAATAAAGGAACACTTCTTGGATTTTGCCTCAAGCATTGTTCTATTTTCTTTATCAATATGGACAACTGATTCACAACCGAAAGTATTCAAATAAGAATAGTTTACCTTTTTACCTATCCATGCCTCCTTTGGAATTATACCACCCAAAGAGCTTTAAGGTCCTCTGTTTATTAAGTAAACAACAATATCTACAAAATCTTCCAAGAACTGTAAGGGAAAACCAACATGCAATCTCATACTCCTTGCATGCTCCATGGTTGTCCCGTTCATCCTTTCTAACACACCAATTTCTTGTGGTGTTATTGTAACTGTATTCTTTATGAATCCCATGGTATGAAAAATAATAATCAAAATCCTTGCTACAATATTCCCCTCCATTGTTTGATCTGAGGCACTTCAACCTTTTTCCTGTCTCATTCTCAACCAAAGCTTTCCATTTCTTAAAAGTATCAAAAACATTAGATTTTTGTCGAATGCAATAAACCCAAGTTTTTCTAGTTGCATCATCAATAAAAGTAACATAATAACGAGAGCCACCAAGAGA
>ML778214.1:575428-587708 GCA_009831015.1 Picea engelmannii
GTACATAAATACAATGTACCTACCTTCTCTCCTTTTGCTATCACCAATGATCCTTTGGTGACCTTCCACACCTTATCTATAAATATGGATATACAACCTTCACTTTCCAACCTCCCTGTTGAAATTATATTTTTCCGTAGATCTGGAACATGTCTTACCTCTTTCAACAACCATTGGTTTCCATTGCTTTGCTTTATTTTTACCTTTCCCATTCCAACAATTTTGCATGGTGCATCATCACCCAAATGAACCTGTCCAAAGTCACCTTGAACATAATCTAGAAAATGTCTCCTATGGGGTGTGGCATGAAATGAATCCCCTGAATCTACTACCCAAGACTCAGAAATATTATTTACAGAATGAATGAAAGCATCTTGTAACACATCACCTGTTACATTTGCTTCCTGATTTTTCTCCTGCTATCCATCTGTTTGTTTCTTTCGAGCTTTGTAGAATTTTTTCAGATGTCCTTTCTTCCCACAATTCCAGCACTCTATCTTTCCAAATATGGATTTGGATCTTCCCTTCCTAGAATTCTCGCGGTTCCTTGAGCCCTTTCCTCTATCTTTTTGTCTTCCCCTGTTCTCCATGTTTAATGCATTACCTGATGTCTCACCTGTGCTTTTCCGTCGCATTTACTCACTAAGGATAACACCAACAACATCATCAAATTTTAAAGTGTTTGAACCATAGACAGAGTTACTTACAACCATGACCAAGCTGTTCCAACTTTATGGCAATGAGCACAATATTAGAAGAGCCTTGACCTCATCATCAAAGTACACTTTTACAGATCTTAGTTGATTAGTAACCGTATTAAATTCATTTAAATGATCTGTAATAGACCCACCTTCTGACATCTTCATATTAAATAATCTCTTCCTTAATGGACGTCGAGGTTTTTTCATGCAGTTTAGCCAATGCATCCATCAACTCCTTTGTTGTCTTTTATTTCAAAATATTGAAAGCCACTGACGCTGCCAAGCTTAGCCGTATTGTTCCTAGTGCCTTTTTGTCAAGAATATCCCATTCTTCGTCCTTCATGGCCATCGACTTCTTTTCTATTCCACCCAATGGTAGGAATCGATCCTTTTGATATAAACAATCGTCCATCTGCATCTTCCATAATTGGTAGTTTTGTCCGTTAAATTTCTCGACCCTAAGCTTTCCACCTTCCGCCATTGCTCCCACTTGAACCATGAACCCTCTTTTCTTGTGAGTAACCTTTCGCTCTGATACCAGTTGTTAGAAAAACATGATCATGAAGCAATAAAATAAAACAATATAGAAATAAAACACAGAAGATACACAATACAATAGAGACATAGATATACGTGGTTCACCCAATGTGGGCTACGTCCACTAGAGAAATTACCAGGTCCTTCCTTTATTATTATCCAACAAATGAAGGGATACAACCTACAACACACCTTCTGTAATTTCCTCTTCTTTCTCTCATAGTCTCCTCACTCAGAATACCATATTCACAATGACACATAGCCGCAATACATTTCCCTCATAAAAGAGGGTTGCCTTCTAGGGAAAAAAAACCCTAACATAACTTCTATCGTTAGATCTGTGACCTTATAATGAACGGTCCATATTTACAATGAAATTACAATATACATTTACAAGGCATTTTTTTCTTCAGGGGCGGGGAACGTTGTCCCCCGAACCCCCACCTGGGGCCCGCTTGCCCCTGGACCCCACAGAGGTGGTAACCCCCCTATGCACTCCCCCACGTGGAAGAGTGTACATTATTTTGGGGTGTAAAGTCTTCATGGGATATAAACATGGCTAAAAACAAAGACCTATGAATCAGGAAGATAATCAGGCTCCACAACCAACACCAATGGTGTACGACTGCGAGTGTGGTGACGTCGACAGAGCCAAATGCTTGGTGACCTCTACTGAGATGAGGTTCTTATATCTATCACTATCAATGATGAATTGTAGCAGAGTACCCTTCACCCACATCTGTGAATGAAAGTGATGCTCACCTTCCTCTGGTTCATCAGGTTCGTTAGGTTGGACCTTGGTGGTGGTAGCAATGGTGGAACTGGGTTCTACAACAATGATATGTCTCCCTTTTTCTGGTTTTGACTCTGAGTCAAAGCCTACATCTGATTTAGAGGCTTTCACCTCATCCACCAATGACTTCTTTAAGCGACATTCAACGGTGTTATGCTAGGGGATCTTATGGAAATCACACCATTTCCCAATGTCTTTCTTTGTCTTTCAATTATCCTTATTTGTTTGTGGTTTGGACTAGTTGTCCCGAGGCTTCCCATACTTGCTCTGTTATTTTTTCTGTGGGTTGGGGCCGCCTTTTCCTTGCTTCTGTTGTGAGGGGTTTGCAGACCCAAACTTCCATGTCTTCTTTTTAAGCTTCTGCTCGATTTTGATAGCATATCAATAGGCCACACCCAAGGATGAAATGTATAGAAATTTCATTTATGTATGGATGTATCTATGCAAACCACCGTGGTACTTTAGAACCAAATGTCACTCAGAGTCTTTGATACCCATATTGGTGCGCAAGGTATGTAAGACATTGGTGAACTCTGACACTGTTTGGTCCCTTACCTGCTACAATGTGGTCCATCTGGTATATAAGTCGTCATAACTTCCAACAGGGTAGTATTGTTCCTTAAAAAAATCCTAGAAGGAACCCCAAGTGGGTGAAACTACAAATAATGTAGATCCCTTTGCTTCCTTTTTCTCACAGAAAGTCTCCCACCAATATTTGACATGGGGGAAGGCTTTCAGGAGCACAAATGTAATCTTGTCTCTATCAGAAAAGTTGTGGACAGAAAGACACCCTTCTAGAAGGTTTAACCATTTATCTACAACAAATGAATCTATTTTACCTTAGAATATAGTAATATCAAAATTTATTTGTACCTTGAAAGGGGTGGCGCCTCCATTTTAGGTAGATGTGTCGCTTGTCAGCAGCCGTCGAAGGATTTGTGCAAAGCTGCCCATTATCTCGTTCCTTTGTCACTCGAGGGCTTCCTCGAGCTACATTTTGAAAGGATATTTTGTCCTGTCATATTTATTTTTTCTAGCCATAGAAGGTTTCTTTAGCATGAGAGAGAAGTTTTTCACATGAGACACAAGCTCGAGACCCAACTCTCTATACTCTGACCTCATCGGGCACATGCACTAAAAAATGACAAGGAGCAGACCGCTATGATACCACTGATCTGGATTTATGAGTGAAATGAAATGAAAATACAGATCTACAATATTAACACAGAGACATAGTGAATAATAAGATAGATACAATAAAACTTGACTTCTATTAAATAAGAAATATGTTGAAACTGTAAAATGTAGATTGAAACAAGCTTGCTAGAATGGTGGCAACTTATCTCTGAGAAGAGATGTGACGACGACACTCATTCGAAAGAAGATGAGTAGAATGAGGCTCCAAAAGGAATTTTACATCAAACATGAATGCCAAAAACCTAACCCTAGGAGATGAAGCACCAAAATTCATGTGGGCCCCGTTGGGGTAAGTTGGTACATCAACTTCCCAGGGTCGTAACTTTTACATACAATCTCCGTTTTAGGTACACGATAGCCCGTTGCAAAGGTCTATCTGAGTTCTACACATTATGATATCACAATGTAACTCTATTTATAGTGTGACTGTGGTGAGCCCAAAAAACATTGTTTGAGGGCCTCAAAATGGCCCCAGAAGTTTAGGACCTCAAAAGCTAGAAAAAAAACTGCCAAGATGAAAATTGAAACTGCCAAGATGAAAATTGAAACTGCCAAGATGAAATATGTATGTGAGTCAGTTGGAAGAGTGTTTATGGGAATATGTGAACACACCATCAACTGTGAGGGAAAGTACGGTCCAAAGTTGTCTAAGTAACCTTAGCCGTTTGGGATGACTCACCCTGACGGGTTTTACGACTCCGTTGGCCGGTAAAGGGATAGAATCTAAAATGTAAAAATAAAATAACTAACCTAATTATCTATTATATAAGACTATATTCTAAATAAATACAAAGTGTACACAATATAAATCACAATATTTGTGAGAAACCTTGGAAACCAATGTTTATAAAATAGAACCAAATCCCAGGAAAAATATAAAGAGACCTAAAATTAATTACTAATATACTTTACAAATGAAAATGAACAGAAAATAAAAGAACGAATGTAGATAAAAAGGATATGACTTAAACAAACAAAGTATTAAGTCTAAAGGTGGATCTACATTCACAAATCAAATAATAAGAAATAAGAAAATGAACTTACCTAGAACTGACCAACATTTAAAGAAGAGAAATGAGTTTTGTGTCTTCCTGTGTCGAGATGCTCCTACAATCTACCTGTTAAGATAAATCTAAAGCAAACATATTGTATAATTCTAAGATTATGAAAATGTTAAGTGAAAGTCACTCCACTTTGACAATTCAAATCTCATTTAAACTATATAAAGAAAAAACGTTATGTTATTAATCTCTAGTGAGGACATTTATAACCATTTACATCAAGAAATAAATTCACATTGACTAAATAGACCTGTGCAAACTCAAATTGTACGAAGAAATTCAATACAATTCGATATTTGTACAAAGATAATACAATCACCTGGGATAGTATGATTAGGAATCACGGACGATCATAAGATCGAAAGTATTAATGAGTTAAAAAAAATGAACCATGCATTGATCAAAGAATCTAAAAATAATTTAAATCACCTCATGATCAATATCTTTGAAAAATAGAAATCATAAAATTCAAGTATTATAATATGAACATAAATCTTTAACTTGTAGGACAAAAGCCTGGGTTAAAGCATGAATTTATATTTCTCATAAAATATCCAGTAGTCCATCTCCCATAATTGTTTTACCCCCTTTCATAACCAAAGCAACAAAATATTTAAACACCATATTGATCTACTTCTCATATCCACTAGATAGAGGTAAATCTTCAAAAATAGGGAGTTCTGCAATCAAATCCTAAGTTAAGTTCATAATAATAATGTTTATAACAACTTAGAAAAAAGTTTGTTATAACAATTTTCAAAAATACTTTCTTATTGTTTGAAACAAAAACTATTTTCAAATCAGAAATACTTCATGATCCTTCAATAAGACAACAACATATAGGACATCTTTCACGTTCTTTCTTGAGACCTGAAAATAAAAATTAAAATCCAATTAAAATCATATTAACTAAATTAAAAGAAGCTAAAACTTGACCTTTTTGAACTAACTCTTATGCTAATTAAAACAAAATGAAATCTGGACAACATCCAATTGTATTCATAATTGTTGTTGCTGAAATCTTCTGATCTTCCCATGACCTGTAAATAAACAACAAAATCTACACAAATCAATGCAAAACTTTATTTAAGATTAGCTGCAGAATCTTCGATACAATAAAAAAAAATTGATGTTGGCTTTGCATTACCATGGGTCATCCATTGGAAATAGAAGATGTATATAAATTAGAATCTATGATAATACTAACATTAATATATTCTTTAAAAAAAAGTTGTTTCGAGAGATCTTTGATTTCTTAAAAACCCGAGGAAGAATCTGTTCTATTTCATTTTTTAACTGTCGATTTTCCCTCTTTAGCTCTCTGTTTTGGCTCCATATTTGATTTAGGATGCCAGTAATTCTTCTCCAATGGATTTTCTGTAGTTCCATTTTCCTTTAGCGTAGCCCCAATTCCTAACAATCCTTCAGAACCATGAAGAAAAGGAGGTAGGTTATCAACAAAGTCATACGGGACCTAATCCTCTGCTTCATATTTTCCACTAATATTTTCACAAGAGGAATCATGATCTTCTATAGTTATAGGTTTCATAGGAGATGCATTCTGTTTAGAATTGTTTCTTAGAATCCTAGATAGCTTTTGACTTGCCCTTTTGTTGTTGAAATCAACCCCAGAATTATCCTAGACAACTGAGAACTAGTTTCAATCTATGAGAAAAGGTGAAAGATTACAAAATTCTATAGAACCTTTACCTCAACACAATTTTTGAGAAATTTCTCTCTATAAAATGGAGCATATATCCGAAAGAGATTTTTTTATGAAGAAATTGATGACGTGGATAGTAAATGACCCTGTTTTGGAGATGGGTTTTTAACGATTTTGTCAACATATTTACCGTTTGCCCAAAATCCATCCCACAAAATCATCTCTAAGTTCTAGCAAGGGTTTGAACTCTGTTATACTATTGTGGGTAAATAAAACCTCCATGGCTGTTTATCTCTGCTTTCACCTTTACTACATGAGGCATGAGATTTGTAGCTACCTTAATGGACGGTATGAAGTGAAGGGAGAATAGACTACCTCTGTGGGAGAGAATACATACACCAGAATCACTAAATTCAGATAAGAACACGTAGACATACCTCATCCCAACAATAGTAGCTAAGAACTCATAGAACGTACGACAATACGAACCAATCAACCACCTAAAACCTTGATGATACCCATGATCAATTGCATGACGGAGGATAGAGGGATTCAGGGTGGGATGACCCATGTTTTCCTTATAATTTTCCATGAACCGTTGCGTCCAAATCATGAGTGTGAACAATCGTAGTAATGATCAAAGGGTTTTGGTTATAATTAGTTCAAAGCAGAAGGATACAATGGAATTATTGAGAACAAAGTAAACACGATGCATAACCCATAACCTAAGATAACACTATCATAAACCAAGAATTAGGATTTACCCTTTAAACATGGTCTATGATAGTTGGATTTACTAAGGTTTAAGCATAGGGTGCAAAAGAATGTTGGCTTATTCCTTGTTATGACAAGGGTTTTGACATGATAAACCTTATATTTATAATAATAAAATGAGCTATAAGGTTAAACTTTCCCTTATCAAACAAGATTATAGTTAGGAAACTTGCAATATTAACATAAGTTGTGAATCTAAGTTAGATCCACTATAGAAAATAATGGAAGTCACTATAATATTGCAGTATCCTTTTTGGATGAAGTTAGGAATAGAATAATCTAATTAAAAAGAAATCCATTGGAGCACCATAATTTCGAAAGATATCATGTAAAATCCATCAAACAATTTACAAAAAGAATCCTTAATTTCATACTTATCAATCATGAAATTAAGCACAATATAATAACACAACAGAAAGAAAGCAAAATGACAAATGTTTATACAAACCAAGAAAAAATCACAAAGAGTCTATCAATCCGATGAATAGAACATACTAGGCAGTGAGAAAATTTATAGATAATACTGCATTTCAGAGTAAAATAGCAGGGTGCTAGTTGGGGCAACCAACAAATGGTGACTCACTGGGTGAAGCAGTTATCTCTGCATTGATTCAAAACACATCACCGAGAGGAAAAAGAAAGAGGTACAAAGTTATTATATCTCCAAGTTTCCTTAAGAAAAACCCTTTTCTGGTATATATAGTATTGATAACAAATTTGTAGACATATATAAATAAAAGTTACCACAGTTCATTATTTTAAGAAGGAAAATATTGGAAAGAATTATAAATCTGAATGATCTTTTCATCAATGGATAACGACATTTTTAAGAAAGGACTCCAATACCACAGACAGAGACACTGCTTCCAGCAGGTGTCCATAGCCTCAATAGGGTTTCCTTTTAACCTATATGATTGCTTTGATCCCATCAAATAGTTTAAGAACACGTTATGAATCATTCCTCGAATCATTAAGTTTTATTCTTTTAGCAGTTTGGTAACTAACTGAAAGTCACTATTCTAGCTTGGTGACGAGTTAGTAAGCAATGTCATCCACATAAATCCATGCAGGTGAGAGATTCAACTCATGATGAGACCTCTTTTCCTTTAGTTGAGAAGACTGAAGGCCATTACCCTGGCTTGGTGAACATAAATGGTAATGTCACTTCTATAAACTTCCTATGGTCATGATGGATCAAATTATGATGAGACTTTCCAAATCTCAATTAGAAACTGTATGTTTCATTATTTCAATCTCTCAAGTGATCCAATCATGAAATTTGATTTTATTCTTTGAATAAGATATTGTCTAGAAGATGGGGAAGCAGATACATATTGTCCCTTAAGGACTAGGATGGCATAAAAAGTCTTATGATAGTCAGGATTATCAAATATTAGTCCAAATTTTAGCGACAATTCCTTCCAAGAATGTTGAAGGGAAAAAAGAGTGGTAATAGTTGAATTGAAAAGTATCTAACAAAGCTGAGACATATTTTATTTCAAGACCAGATTTGGACTATCTCAAGTTATTTTGGAGACTAGCGAATGGCATTGTCTTGAAAAATATTTTCTCATGGTGATGAGTCTCAAACAACAGAGTTATTTGACTAGAAAGATAGACAAACAAAAAAGAAAAAGATTCACTCAAATACAAATGAAAATAACACACAAAAAACAAACCAAATCATATTTTATTGAAAGCAATCAAAATCAGAAGTGCATCGAAACAAACAAATCAAAAAGACAAAAGCACACTTTGAAAAAATGATTTTGTCCAAGGATAAACCCAAGATTTTGGATCTATTATAATTCCCCTTTAAATGAAAAGCAAAGGAAGAACTAGATCATATAAAGTCTCATGTACGGGAAGGTTCTTTCCTTAAGATAATGTTTCATGAGATGTGAGTTTATTCAGGCTTAGTAAAAAAAAACAAATGTCGAAAGAGATTTAAAGAAAAAAAAAATCTCTATTAGGATGAGTGTAGTTCTACTCGTGGCACCTTGGCTCAGGGTTGAATTCGTGTGAATTGACAGTTCAAATTGAATTATCTCTTTACTTTCCATTTAAAAATTTTCATGATGATAATGCATTTTTGAAAATAAATATATAACGAAAAGCAGAGAGAAAAGGATTAAAGTGGAATTCCCTGACAACATTCAGATCATGGTTCCCTTCGTATACCCACTTGTGTTCATAACTATGTTATTACAAAAAGAAACAGTGAGAAAGAAAACTAAAGGAAACCTATTAATAAACCTACTCTAAATACTAAGAAAATCGAAATACTAAGTGAAATCATGCTTCCAATGCAACCATAGAAGCGACTTCAACCCTGCAAGACACATAAAGTCAATGATCAACATGAAAAATGAAGTGCTTGCAGATACAAGTAAAATGAGTCATACTTACATACTAGATATTCATTTAGAAACACAGTAAGCATAACCTTATTATTGTGCACCTTTTCAGCATATGAATCTTCGATCCAATCTACAATTATATCGTGATATAGGTCACAAAAACATGGAAACATGTAACTGATTTAGGAAAACTTGTCAAAATTATGGGGACTTGACATATCCATCAGTTTAGACCGAAGTGCTCCATCCTCCTGACAATTCGTTGTTTGTTCATGAGTCTTTTCAAACAGAGGATATAAAATGAATGTGTCATAGCTACCTCCCTGATTTTTATTCATATAGAAGGTGATTATATCCTTGCCATTCTTCGGAAAATTTTCGAGATATGAACACTCTAGCCAATATGCAATGCTGGCATACTATGTGCAATTACCGATATAGGATTGTTCGAAATAATTCATAGACAATTTTTTTTTTGATGAAAACAAGGTACCACATTGGTATGGAAAAAATCTTGCAAAAGGGTCCTGGTATTATTGGTAGGATCAAGATAACAAGAACTTATCATGATTCTCAACTGAAGAAGAAATGTCTCATTCTCTTGTAACTTTTCATTGAACTTGAATGCTTCGACATTAACTACTTGAGACGAACTAAATAGAACAACCAACATTTTCGAATAATCATCATTGGTAGTGATGTTTGGTTGATTACAATTTTCAATGTCAAATAATTTATTATGGAAAAATTTAGATCCTTCTTTAAACATAAATTGAGATGCATCAATGGAAGACACAATTTGAGACTCTTTCAAATCATTTCTTGATTTACCCATGGATAATTGATGAGAATAAGAATTAATATGTTCATGGGAAGAATTATTCTCCTCTTTATCTTCTATTCGGTAATCTCTATTAATTTGTACCTGATTATATAATGCTAAATTTTCTCCAAGGTAATATGGAACACACAATTGCACAACATTAGGATAACAAATATCATGGTACAAGGAATAATGTGTAGAAGAATTGAGAAGACAAAATGTGTCTCTTGAAATGATTGGCATATGTGTTTCAAATTGTGGTTTTGTTCCCTCTCCTTGTATAAACTGATCAACCCCCATCATATGCTCTTTTAAAGAACTCGAGATATTATCCAAGACCAAATCATGTTTATCATAAAAGGGTGAATGTGAGATAAAATTACTAGAATTAGATGATTCAATGCTAGTTTGACGAATGATGTCATCTCCCAATAATTGACCTTGAAGGTGTTCAAATGAGTGAGGGGAATTTTTACTGACAACAATATTACCAACTTCACATTCCATCTCTTTTACTTCATAAATAGTTATAATATCTTGGAGAGTTTGACCATTGTCTCCTTTTAAATTCAAGGTTACTTCCTCAATAGAAGAAGACATTGCTGACAAAGAAATATCAGAAGCATAGATTACATCTTGTAAAATGTCATGCTGCTCCTGATATGCCAAAGTGAAGGAAGTTGACAAAAAATGTGGTGCTTTAATGACTTCAAGATCAACATGAACTTTTAAACTATTTTGAGATAGAGTATTAGTGCTCAATTTAGATTGGTTAACAATTAATCGATCTTGCTTGTCTAAGAGAGAAACGAGATATTGAAACCATTCATCAACAAGAGGCATTTCTTTAAGAGGGAATCTAGTACAAACATTTATGAGCCTAATTGCAAAATCGATTCTTGAATGATTTGTCATTTTGTTTCCTTAAGAAACTTAATTCTTCACCTAATTCATCATAATCATAATTGTTAAAATATGATAAAAACCCAATTACAAGATCAAACCAAGAATGAATCGAATTATCCCGAAAGGATTCAAACCAAATTTTAACCCGGCCTCGAAAAGTGAGGGCGAACAAACTACATGCAATATTGATATCAATGATCTTATGCTTTAATCACTTAGAAAAAAAATCTATAAATATTGTCTTGTGAAGATGTGTTCCCTTCACCATCAAAGGCGAGTTATGACAAGAGATCATCTATCTTTTTGGGGATAACTGGTAATAAGAAATTGAAAGCATGTTCCAATACAATGATTTGGGCAGGAGCCATGAAAAATTAAGAAAATGAAGAAATTGACTCCAAATAGTTAGCTTGTCATATAACATGCCTTCTAGTGCATTTTAAGATGACACAAACAATTGTATTTACTAAGGTTTAAGCATAGGGCGCAAAAGAAAGTTGGCTTTTCCTTGTTATGAAAAGGGTTTTGACATGATAAACCTTGTATTTATAATAATAAAAGGAGCTATAAGGTAAAGCTTGCCCTTATCAAACAAGATTATAGTTAGGAAACTTGCAATATTAACATAAGTTGTGAATCTAAGTTAGATCCACTATAGAAAATAATGGAAGTTGCTATAATATTGCAATATCCTTTTCGAATGAAGTTAGGAATATAAGAAGCTGATTAAAAAGAAATCCACCGGAGCACCATAATTTTGAAAGACATCATGTAAAATCCATCAAAACAATTTATGAAAAGAATCCTTAATTTCATGCTTATCAGTCATGAAATTAAGCACAATATAATAACACAACAGAGAGCAATCGAAATGGAAAATGTTTATACAAACCAAGCAAAAATCACAAAGAGTCTATCAATCCGATGAATAGAACATAGTACGTAGTGAGAAAATTTATAGATAATACTGCATTTTAGAGTAAAATAGGAGGGTGCTAGTTGGGGCAGCCAACAAATGGTGACTCACTCGACGAAGCAATTATCTCTGCATTGATTCAAAACACTTCACCAAGAGAAAAAATAAAGAGGTACCAAGTTGTTATATCTCCAAGTTTCCTTAAGAAAAAGCCTTGTCTTGTCTATATAGTATTGATATCAGTTTTGTATACATATTTAAATAAAAGTAACCACAGTTCATGATTTTAAGAAGGAAAATCTTGGAAATAATTATAAACCTGAATGATCGTTTCATCAATGGATTGTGGAAGTTTTAAGAAAGGACTCCAATACCACATACAGAGCCACTACTGCCAACAAGTGTCCATAGCCTCGACAGGGTTTCCTTTTAACCTATATGATTGCTTTGATCCCATCAAATAGTTTAAGCACACATGATGGATCATTCATGGAATCATTAAATTTTATTCTTTTAGCAGTTTGGTTACTAAATGAAATTCATTGCTCT
>ML778214.1:588046-601316 GCA_009831015.1 Picea engelmannii
GAGATTTTGGATCTATTATAATCCCACTCTAAATGAAAAACAAATGAAGAACTAGATCATATAAAGTCTCATGTACAATGAGGTTCTTTCCTTAATATAATGTTTCATGAGATGTGAGTTTATTCAGGTTTAGTAAAAAAAATACAAATGTCAAAAGAGATTTAAAGAAAATCAAAAAAATCCCTATTAGGATGAGTGCAGTTCTACTCATGGCACCTTGGGTAAGGGTTGAATTTGTGTGAATTGACAGTTCAACTTTACTTATCTCTTTACTTTCCATTTTAAAATTTTCATGATGATAATGCATTTTTGAAAATAAATATATAATGAAAAGCAGAGAGAAAGGGATTGAAGTGGACTTCCCTGACAACATTCAGATTATGGTTCCCTTGGTGTACCCACTTGTGTTCATAACTGCATTATTACAAAAAGAAACAGTGACAAAGAAAACTAAAGTAAACCTACTCCTAAACCTACTCTAACTACTAGGCACATTGAAATACTAAGTGAAGTCATGCTTCCAATGCAACCATAGAAGCGACATCAATCCTGCAAGACACATAAAGTCGATGATCAACATGAAAAGTTGAAGTGCTTGTAGATACAAGTAAAATGCATCATACTTACGTACTAGATATTCATTTAGAAATACAATAAGAATAACCTTATTATTGTGCACCTTTTCAGCATATGAATCTTCGAGCCAATTTGCAATTCCATCGTGATATAGGTCACAAAAACATGGAAACATGTAACTGATTTGGGAAAACTTGTCAAAATTATGGGGACTTGACATATCCATCAGTCTAGACAGAAGTTCCCCATCCTCCTAACAATTCTCTTTTTGTTCGTGATTCTTTTCACACAAAGGATATAAAAGGAATGTGTCATAGCTACCTCCCTAATTTTTATTCATAAAGAAGGTGAATATATCCTTACCATTCCTAGGAAAATTTTCGAGATATGAACAGTCCAACCAATATGAAATCCTGTCATAATATGTGCAGTTACCGATATAGGATTGTTCGAAAGAATTCATAGACAAAAAAGATTTTTGATGAAAATAAGGTATCGAATTGGTGTGTAAAGAATCTTGCAAAAGGATCGTGATGTTATTGGTAGGATCAAGATAACACGAACTTATTATGATTTTCAACTGAAGAAGAATTGTCTAATTCTCTTGGAAATTTTCATTGAACTTGAATGCTTTGGCATTAACTACTTGAGATGAACTAAATGGAACAACCAACATTTTTGAATAATCATCACTCATAGTGGTGTTTGGTTGATTACAATTTTCAATCTCAAATAATTTATTATGGAAAAATTTAGATCCTTCTTTAAACACAAATTGAGATGAATCAATGGAAGACACAATTTGAGACTCTTTCAAATCATTTCTTGATTTACCCACGGACAATTGATGAGAATAAGAATTAATATGTTCATGGGTAGAATTATTCTCCTCTTTATCTTCTATTTTGTAATATCTATTAATTTGTACCTGATTATATAATGCTAAATTTTCTCCAAGGTAATCTGGAACACACAATTGCACAACACAAGGATAAAAAATATCGGGGTACAAGGAATAATATGTAGAAGAATTGAGAAGACAAAATGCATCTCTTGAAATGATTGACATATGTGTTTCGAATTGTGGTTTTGTTCCCTCTCCTTGTATAAACTGATAAACCCCCATCATATGGTCTTTTAAAGAACACGAGATATTTTCCAAGACCAAATCATGTTTATCACAAAAGGGTGAATGTGAGATAAAATTACTAGAATTAGATGATTCAATGCTACTTTGACTAATTATGTCATCGCCCACTAATGGATCTTGAAGCTGTTCAAATGAGTGAGGGGAATTTTTCCTAACAACAAGATTACCAACTTCACATTCCATCTCTTTTACTTCAGAAACAATTATAATATCTTGGAGAGTTTGACCATATTCTCCTTTTAAATTCAAGGTTCCTTCCTCAATAGAAGAATAACATTGTTAACAAAGAAATATCAGAAGCAGAGATTACATCTTGTAAAATGTGATGCTGCTCCTGATCTGCCAAAATGAAGGAAGTTGACAAAAAATGTGGTTCTTTAATGAATTCAAGATCATCATGAACTTTTAAACCATCCTGAGATTGAGTATTAGTGCTCAATTCATATTGGTTAACAATGAATCGATCTTGCTTGTCTGAGAGAGAAACGAGTTATTGAAACCATTCATCAATAAGAGGCATTTCTTTCAGAGGGAATCTAGGACAAACATGTATGAGCCTAATTGCAAAATCCTTGAATGATTCAACATTTTCTTTCCTTAAGCAACTTAACTCCTCACCTAATTCATCATAATCATAATTGTTAAAATATGATAAAAATTCAATGACAAACTTAGACCAAGAATGAATCAAATTAACCCGAAAGGATTCAAACCAAATTTTAACCCGACCTCGAAAAGTGAGGGCGAACAACCTACATGAAATATTCAAATCAATGATCTTATGCTTTAAGCACTTATAACAAAATATATAAATATGGTCTTGTGCATATGTGTTCCCTTCACTATCAAAGGCGAGTTTTGACAAGAGATCAACTGTCTTGTTGGGGATAACTAGTAATGAGAAATTGAAAGCATGTTCCAACACAGTGATTTGGGCAGGAGCCATGAAAAATTAAGAAAATGAATAAATTGACTCCAAATAGTTAGCTTGTCATCTAACATGCCTTCTAGTGCATTTTAAGATGACACAAAAGATAAATAATCCTGAAATTGCTTCCTTCTCTATATATTGAGTCATAAAATTTCATAATGGATCCTATTACAAATTTTCTTTCTGTTTCCTAAAGTGACATACAAATCGTTTAGTTACCTGGATTTATTTGGGTAATATCACTAGTATTGTTGCTTTGTAATTTGCTTGCCATAGATTTCTCTTTAGAAAACAGGTTACCGGAGCATATCTCACACAGGAAGACATAATCACAGTTTGATTTTGGTTACTGATCAGTAACATGTTAGTTTGTCTTTTATCAATTTAGTTTATTTATTTTTATTGAATGAATGAGAGTTAATATTTAAACTTAAACTGCTTTGTCCATTTAAGTTATATCATTAAATTTGCATTCATTCCATTTTTTGTGTGATTTTTCTTTAATTAAATTAGCAATTAGTTTTAGAATAGTTTTTGTATATTTATCTCTTACTTGAATTATGTTTATATATATATAAAGCCTTGTGAAACTAATTGCTAAACATAATTCAAGTAAGAGATAAATATACAAAAACTATTCTAAAACTAATTGCTAGATTGTTTTACATAAATGTTTGCAGTATGTGCATATCTAATGTAAATATAGAATGTTAATGTACATAGTAGATAATTAAATCAATTATTTTATTTTATAGTTTAGATTGGATCCCTATATCGGCCAATAGAGCCGTAAAACCCGTTAGGGTGAGTCATTCCAAATGGCTTAGGTTACTTAGACAACCTCGAACCATGATTTCCCTCACAGTTGATGGTGTGTTCACATATGCCCATCAACAAAGAGGTGGGGGGCTCTTTGGATTTTGATTTTTGTGAACATTGCTTGTATGGGAAGCATAATAGTCTAAGATTCTCCTCTTGTGCTACAAGGGCAAGGGGGATTTTAAGTTTGGTTCAAAATGATGTGTTTGGACTTATGACAATTTCATCACTAGGTAAATCTGTGTACTATCTCATTTATAGATGAATTCTCAAGGAATACATGGATTTATTTCCTAAGGAAGAAATATGAAGTCTTGGACATATTTAAAGAGTTTAAGGCTCTTGTGGAAAACCAGATAAAGAATAAAATTAAGGTGTTGAGGATGGATAATGGTGGATAATTTTGTGGGAATGAATTCGAGGAATTCTATAAGAAATGCAGTATAGAAAGGTAGAAGACTACTCCATACACAACTCAACAAAATGTAGTTACAGAAAGGATGAACATGTCATTGATGGAAAGAGAAATGAGCATGCTCAGTGGTGCCAAGTTGGGACAAGAATTCTGGGTAGAGGTAGTGGACACTACATGTTACCTGGTAAATCGATCACCCTCATCAACATTGGATGACATGACTCCACATGAGGTATGGGATGGTAAGAAACCCTCTCTTACACATCTCATGGTTTTTGGTTGTGATGCTTATGTACACATTCGAAAGGAAAATAGGAGTAAGTTGGATAAACATGCATAAAATATGTCTTTATTGGCTATAAAGATGGTCTGAAAGGTTATACGATTAGGAACCCAAAAACTAAGAAGATAGTGTATAGCCAAGATGTGGTATTTATAGAAATCAAAGATGTTGTCAAACAAGAAGTCCTACCAAGGGAGGAAGGACAAGAGAAAATAGAGTTTGAATTGAAGGATAATGAATCAGACTCTACAAAAGAATAGGAAAAAGAAGAAAAAGAGCCTCATACTCCAATATTGAGGAGATCGGTTTGGGAAAGAAGGAAACTAGAAAGGTATACTCCACTTGATTTCCATTCAAATTTTGCTTCGTTAATTACTGATGATGATTCTATAACTGTTAAGGAGGTAGTGGATTCAGAGTATGGAAAACTCTGGAAAAAGGCCATGGCTAAAGAAATGACAACTTTGCACAAGAATGAGGCTTAGGATCTAGTGGAGTTGTTGACTAGAAGAAATCTCATTCGAAGCAAATGGGTGTTTAAGAAGAAGTTGAATGTAGAAGGAAAAGTGGAGAAATACAAAGCTCAATTAATAACAAAAGGCTATTCCCAGGTAGAGGGAATTGACTTCGGTGATTTTTTTTTTTCCTGTTACCAAGTTAACTTCTATTATATTTATTTTATTTGTTGTTGTTTCTTTTGATTTTTAAGTATAACAAATGGATGTGAAGACAACATTTATACATGAGGATCTGGAAGAATAAATCTACATGAAGCAACTAGAAAGATTTGCAGTGAAGGGAAAGAAAGAGATGGTATGCAGGCTGAAAAAGTCACTGCATGGGTTAAAGCAATAACCAAGGACGTGGTATCAAAAAAATGATACTTGTGTATTGGGACTTGGCTTTACAAGGAGAAAAGCCGATTGTTATGGGTATTTCAAATTAGTAGGTGATCATCTTATTTATTTGGTCTTGTATGTGGTTGTTATGTTTTTGATAGGAAATGGAAAGGAAATTATCAAGGATGAGAAAATTCAGTTGTCCTCTAAGTTTGACATGAAAGATCTTGGAGATACAAATTTTATTTTGGGCATGAAAATTAAAAGGGACGAGGAAAACAAGAAAATTTGGTTGAATCAGAGAAAATATGTTGAGTTAATATTGCAGAGGTTTAATATGCAGGAATGCAAACCTGTCAAGGTTCCTATTCATGTAGGTGTAAAGTTATCTGCATAATAGTGTCTGAAGACACATGAAGATGAATAGGACATGTTCCATGTTTTGTATGCTAGTGTGGTTGGCAATTTGATGTATGCAATGCTTTGTACTAAACCAAACATTTCACATGTAGTGGGAGTTTTGAGGAGGCATATGTCAAAACCAAGGAATGGGCATCATGAAACAATAAAGAGGGTTTTTAGGTATTTGTGTGGCACTACTAGTTATGTATTGTGCTACCAAGAAAGACCAGGATTTGATAGAGTATTGGAAATACATGGCCTTGTTGATGCACACCGGGCTAGAGAAAATATCTACAAGTGGGTATGTGTTTAACCTATTTGGAGGAGCAATCAGTTGGATGAGAAAAAGACAATATGTAGTGGCGCCCTCAAATACAAAAGTTGAATACATGGAAGCCACTCATGTAAGCAAGGAATCAATTTGGTTACAAATATTGTGTTCATGTATTGGGTTTGTACAACAAACTGTAAGGATAGATTGTGACAGCCAGAGTGCAATCTCTCCAACAAAGAACTCATCTTATCATTCTAAGACAAAGCATATTGATGTTCAATATCACTTTGTGAGAGGCATGGTTGAAGACAAGAAAGTGTCACTAGTGAAGGTGGAAACCTTGAAAAATGTTGTAGATTCACTTACAAAGTCAGTGAACACCGAGAAGTTTTCTTAGTGTAGAGAAACAATGGGCATTGTTGCCATGGATCATTGATCAAGAAATTATGTTGCCCCCGATATGCAAAGAAAACAACAAGTAGGAGAATTTTGGGTATGTGTTATATTCTTTGCACATGGTTTAGTGGGAGGGGGTTGCAAGTGGGCTTGAAGGGCCCCATAATCACGCTGGAAGGGTGCCATAAAGAGACAAATCATTGATAGGTTTTTATTAAGAGGTTTTTTCTAGGTATGGTTTTCTCCTTTGGCAGTTTTATGGCACACGACTTTGTGTTCCATTGTAATGTAATCCTAGTCAAGGAACTATGGTTGAGTTCTAATCAAAGGTTAATGGATTAGGGTTTTTTAAAATACCACGAGATCCTATATATACTGTATTTTAAATTACAATGAAGAGATGGATATCAGTAAAGGTGTGGCTCTAAAATAGGTTGTTGGTTTTCTCGGTTTGGGTTTCTAGGGTAAATCTATGTGTATATGTGTGATTGCAATTGTTTTTCTTTTCTGTTTTAATAATTTGAATGCGCATTGCATTACTATAAAAGTTTTAAAACTTACATGTTGGAGGTGAGAGAGAGTCGAAATTTCGAGGGAGAAATAGAGAGCATAATCTATTGCATTCAACTTCTAAAGAGTCTATTCATTGTTTTTGGAAAAGAAGAAGGTTCACTATATTGTCTGTATTCGTGATACTGGCTTGCTCCAGTTCTATGATTTTTGAAGAAATGTGCACGAGGGCACTATTGTTGGCCTGTGTAATTTCTTCATGTCTATGAAGAATTTAGTGAATCTCCTTTGAGTCTGGGTTATCTATGTTTGACTCAAACAAACCTTGCACAATGCCACTTAAAGAAGAGAGACCAAGGCAAACAATCCCCAAACATCAATTAACAATTCCAATTTTATAAAAGACTAACAAAAATATATGAAATCTATCCTGTCTATACTGGTTTGAATCATAAAAAACACTAAGAGAAACTGACATTGGGAAAAAAAACCAATAGACCAAGGGCTTCTTGGCCCAATCGAAAATGGTTACTAGCATTGAAGTAAAAAAACCACTCTAGACCATCGCCCACAAGTGCCCTTTAGAAACTCCTCCTGAATATACATTGAGCTCGCACTAGAGTCCTTCGCACTTTATCTTGACCAATCCCATTACCAAATGAGCCATTCCCACTCCATGATTTCTAGACCAAATCCGCCACAACAAAGGCCCCATTGCTCCCCATTATCAATGAAATCCCACATATCAACAAAGTTTCATACATGTTGCATTGAATAGCCTTGGTGAGACCCATACGAACCAAGTGTGTGAGCAACGGAGGCCACCTGTTGTCCTTCCCTTGATGTGTCCAACTGTGAATTAACATTGAATGTGATTTAATGGTATGCATGGAAATTCGTTAAGATATGGGTCTAAAGTCATGCACCCTATTTTTTTTTATCGATGACCCTAGGCTTAGGGAGGAGGCCACCTTGGCCTAGTGGTCTGCCTTGCCAATGAGCTCTAATTTTGTGTAAAAAACCAAAATATGATCAAATTAAGGGAGAATTTTTTAATCCTCACAATGAGTGCGCTCAAGTTGTTTTCCCCATACACTGCTTGATCAATCATGGCATTGATAACCAACAAAGAGTCCCCCAGAACAATTGATGTTTTGAATCCTTCTTCCTTTGTGATACGCAAACCCCTCCACAACGAATAGCCCTTGACAAGGTTATTTGATACGTTTCCAAGCCCCCATGTGTAGTAGACAATCTTATTTCCTTCGGGATCATGGAGACCCCCTACACTTGCCAGCCCTATCACAACAAATGATATTACTAAAGACAAAAATAGGCATTGAAACATTGATTGGCAAGGTTTGACGTTCATCACAATATCAATATTTAGGTCTTTAATGATCTTTGCATCTCCTCAACTTTTCATTTAAACACTATGCATGAATGAAGGACATTGCAAGTGTGAAATTTAGAAAGAAAAAAAAACATCTTACTTTGTTCAAAATATTTTCAATTAAATCTCATGTAATCCATGTAATTTTGGTAATATTTGTATAATTTCTCTAATAAACATCAAGTCATATACTATGGATTGGTTTTTGCTTAATCATTCCTTCTTCAAAATGTAAATTTTTGGTTATAAATGTATTTCTATATGGCATACATCAAGTCATATAAGATTAATTGTTTTTGAAAGAGTTGTATCTTCAAAATGTAATTTGATTATACTTCTATTTTTCCTCCATAGTACTTAATTTAATGTTGTTTTAATTTAAATTTAAACTTCTATCGACACAATCTTTGCATAGGGGCAATTTCTAGTTATATAATAGTTTATATATTTCTACTTACAACAAGTGCTGCATGGCAGCGTAGTCCCTGCCAGGTTGGAATGGGAATAAATGCACTGCTAGGGTGGGACCGAGTACAGACACGTGGGAAGCAAGTTGAAGTATATGTGGTATCCATGTAGAGGATGACTTTGTGGCAGCGTGCCACTGGCCAGTCACAAGATATTTGGCTTGTAGATGACCCGTCACGTTAATATGTGAAGGAGGAAGTTTAAACATGGTACTTAGAAAACTTCTTTCATAAACATTCAAATACAATAGGATATTAAACAAAGGTTGGATTTGTTCCATATTTTTGAAGCAACAAAGGTTCCCGTTTTCTTTGAAATCTATCAAAAATATGGAATCTGTTCCATATTTCCGAAGCATACACATTAAAAATTCAAATACAATAGAATAGGAATAAAAGTAAAATACATTAAAGTAAAATTAAATGAAATGGTTCCAAGATCTTTCAAAGTATTTGAAGATGAGTAGGCATGAAAATGTTGCAAATAACAACACTAAAAATAACTTCAAAGTATGTGTGTATCTATACAATTTTTTGATAGTACAGGAAAGATTTAAGATTTAAAAAAGTGCTATGATGTTGGTCTTTGAATGTCTTGCAACAAAGGTTTCTGGACACAAAAAATTTAGCATTCCCGAATTAGTTTTCTTTGAAATTTATCAAAAACATATTCCCATATTTTTGTTTATGTTCCAAACATTGAAAAATAATAGAATATTAATAATGTCTTGCAACAAAGGTTCCATTTTCTTTGAAATTTATCAAAGTTCCATATTTTTGAAGCATACACATTAAACATTCAAATACAATAGAATACTAATAATGTCTTGAATTTAACATTGACGATTTAGTTTTCTTTGAAATTTATCAAAAATTAATAATGTTTTTTACATATTTCTGGAAATTTAAATGCGTTTGTCATATAGACTGGGATTGGGGCTCTCACGGACCAAAAAAAGAAATAATTACAAGAATTAGGAATGTAGAAAGAAGAAGTGCATGATGGTAGAGAGGAAGACCCTAAAAGAAGAAATTGGAAGTTATGAGTGTTTGGTTAGAGTTTCTATTTAAAGAAGTGAGGTATAATAACTAGATTGATAAAGAAAACAAGATGACATCAATATAGACTTACTATGAAGCTGATGTATTTTTGTTGTTGTCATCGATGGTCACTGGAATCATGTCAACCAGTTGTTCCCCTTCCTCGATGAGGTTTTCCATTCTCCGTTGGAACCATTCTTCAATGTAGCTACTCATGGGGGCCATGTTGATTTCATCCTGTATTTCTATGTCAAAAGGGTCGTTTTCTAATTTCCTTAGATCCGTTGAAATACTATGCAGACTCTGTTCAATTTCTTCATTGTGTGCCGAATAGTCCAGTACCCAGCTCTCGAGCTCATCTACATGATATTCAAGGATGCCGTAAAACTTTTTGAAAGACAACCCATTTAAAATATCAACTTGTTCATCGAAGGCTTCTTTGGTCATTGATAAGGATTTGAGAATTGAGTTTGGGTCTTGAACCTCGTTGGTACTTTCGGCTAAGTCTATTTGGATCAGGTTTGTGAATAATTCTTCCTTTTCTAATATGGATTGTTTATATGATTCGACAATGAGCTCCAGGTTCTTAAATTTCTTTTGCTAGCATGCTTTTAATTTTTTGGTCCTCTTTGGGGAGGGGAGATTATCTTGTCTTCTTTTCGGATCTGAGGTGTTGATGGCATGGTTGGAAAAAGGGGTCAGCACATGTTCACATAAATGTTGATTAGTTTTTAAATTCGCCTGCAAATGTACATGCAAATCATTTGCCCTCTTTTGGATGCAAGCTATATTTTGTGATGTTTCCCAGGTTTCAGTAACTAGCTGCATTTTTTTCTTGATGTTATTCTCTACAAGGGCTCTAGACGATGCAAGGAGGGTGGAGGATACTTTTATCTTGGTGCAGTGGTAGCAGGCACATTTTTTGCTAAAGTACTGACAAACTATGGGGTAACAATGAAAGCCTCCTCAAATTACTTGACGTGGTCTTTCAGTCTTGCATTCTCCTCTTCAATTCCTCCAATGGAATCATCAAGAGCATCACTGATCCAGGTGGATATTGGTGGCCACCCACCTATTACACTTGGACCCACACCATTGTTTCTTTCAGTTTCCTTAATTGTAGCACAATTTACTATTTTTAGTAGTTTTTCGGGTTTTCAACTTCCGGAGCCATTTTGAGGTCGTAAACGACGTTTTTTGGCATAAAATGCTCCAACAAATATGAGTACGTTCTAGACTCAATATTCTCCATGGGGAGTGTAGTCCTCGGATATATATTTCTAACGATGTATCATGTGCGTCAAACAGAGATAATATGCCAAAGTTACGACCCCGAGAAATTGATGTACCAATTTGCCCCGACGGGGCCCATATTCTGGCGTTTCATCTCCTAGGGTTAGGTTTTTGGATGTTTAGGGGTTTCCATTATTTCTCAATAATATATAGGCCTTTGAGCCTCATTGTAACACAGATTTGAGAGGCTAGTAGCCGCCACATCTCTTCTCAGAGATAAGCTACCAGTGCCCTAGCTATTTTATTTCCATTCTATTTGTAAACATATTTCAGTCATTTGTTGTTAATGAAATGAAGTTTTATTTCCGCTGCATCTCTGCTTTTATGGGTATTTCTGTATTTCATTGTGTTCCTTCATAAATCCGGATCAGTGGTATTAGACCAGTCTTCTCTTTCTCGATCCTTCTTTGCATGTCCCCAACGAGGTCGGGGTATAAGGAGTTAGGGCTCGATCTTGTTGAACCGTTGTAAGATCAACCTTGTAAACCCGACGACCTCCCATGGGGGAAGAAAAGAAAGATGAGGGAGCAAGAGATCCTATCAAATTATTTCTCGAGGAGGCCCTCAAGAAACAAAGGAATGCGACGATGGACAACTTTGCCCAAATCCTTCAACGACTGCCCACTAACAGCGCATCTACATCTAACAACCACTCTGGAGGCGCTACTCCTTTTAAGGTACAAGTAAACCTTGAAATTCCCATATTCGAGGGACAAATAGATGCAAATGTCATAGATATATTGTTGAATCTGTTAGAAGGATATTTCTCGGTTCATGACTTTTTCGACCGAGAAGGGATTATTTTTTCACTCCTTAAATCCGCCCCCCATGTCAAGGATTGGTGGGAAACCTATTGGGAGAAACAGAGTGAGGGGGAACCCTATCTGTTCTCAGTCGCACCTACTTGGAATTATTTTCGAGACACCATCAAGGAACAATATTATCCCGTGGGGAGCTATGAGGACAAATACATACAATGGACTACGCTGCAGCAACAAAGGGACCAAGATGTGCATGAGATGACGAATCTGTTTCATACCCTACGTACAAAGTTGGGTATCAAAGATTCGGAGAAACATTTGGTGTTAAAGTACTGCAGTTGCCTACATAGATACATTCAGGAGGAAATGGAGTTCCTCGACATCTCCTTGATTGGTGTGGCATATCGGTATGCTGCCAAGATTGAGCAGAAGTCCAAACAGAAGAAGTGAAACTTTGGGTCTGTGAATCAGAAGCAAGGGAAAGGTACCCACAAGCTGCCAAACAAAGGACCAAGCCAAGGCGGGGTGGCACAGGACAACCCGCCAAATCCATAAGCAAAGAACAACACCACGAAGCCAAAAAAGAACATGTGGAAGTGGTGTGAGTTCCATAAGAGCTCCACTCAAAATACAAGTGAGTGTCGGGCCAAGTAGTCACTGGTAGCAGAGTTGAAGGCTTCTGAATCAGATGTAGGCTCCGACTCTAAATCAGAACCCGACAAGGGAAATGATAGGGGGAAGCAAATTGTCGATGTAGAGCCCAACGCCATTGTTGCCACCACGAAGATCTAGAAGAAGGAACCATAAGATCTAGAGGAGGCAGAGTGCCTCTTCCATTCTCAGATGTGGGTAAAGGGTTCCCCATTGCAATTCATTGTGGACAGCGGGAGACAGAAGAACCTCATCTTAGTAGAGGTCATGAAATGACTAGGCTTGTTGACCACAACACACCCACAACCATACACTATCAGGTGGCTGCACCTAGGACGGGACCTCCGCGTCAGCCAAAAATGTTTCCTTCCCTACAACATCAAGCCCTTCACGGATGAGGTATTATGTGACATTTCTCCTCTTCATGTTCGATGTATTATTAGGCCAACCATAATTGTGGAAGCGACATGTTGTGTATGAGTCCAGGCCTCGTGTTGCTATTATTACTTTGGGCAATAAGTTGTAAAGGATACCGAAAATAGCACCGCCTACATCCATCTCTTTGGTTACTGCAAAAAAATGTAGTAAGATCATTGCCAAAACTAGGAAATTTGTTTTCCTGATGATCCCCCCTCAGGGAAAGAAGAAGATTGTGTCCACAACCTCCAGACGAGGCCCCTCTGAATGAAACTAATAGATGGATAAGGTTGTGGAGGAGTACGATGACATATTCACCTACCACGCAGGGGTGCCTCTACCCAATGGACCAATCTATCGATGCTCTGTTATGGAGAATGATGAAATCAAGAGGAAGATTCAGTAGCTATTGTAGAAAGGTCACATCCGACCGAGTTCATCGCCCTGTGGGATCTTGATCATGCTGATGCAGAAGAAGGATGAGACTTGGAGACTCTGCATTGACTATCGAGCGTTGAACAATATCACTGTCCGGAATAGGTACCCTATCCCACAGATTGATGACCTTTTGGACCAACTCAAGGGGGAAAAATATTTTAGCAAGATCGACTTGAAGTTTGGGTATCACCAGGTACCAATCGAACCCTCTGAT
>ML778214.1:627777-638904 GCA_009831015.1 Picea engelmannii
TATATAGTATTTTAAACATTCAAAATCTATTTACACAGTATTTATCTAGAAATACAATCTATATTTTATATCTATATCTAAATGTAAAAACTTGCACTTTCAAAAAATTCTTTATTAGTTTTTCATTTTTTCATTTAACATTGAGACATTGAGGTTGGCACTTGTTTAGATAAACTGTAAAACTTTGTGAAGATAAATTGTAAAGATATCAAGTTGGTTATAGTTTACCATGCATTGTAATTGGAGCAAATTTACAAATATATATTAAATTCAAGAAAGTAAAAAGTGTTATTGGTATGTGAATAGGAAATGAAGACGTAGTATTTGGTTTAATGTTTTTTTTATATTGAAATTACTTTTTATTTTTAATAATTTTTTATTTTATAATTTAAAAAAAAAAATTATGAAAGCAAATTTTTGTTGTTTATAAAAAATAAATAAATAAATATTAAAGTGTTGGAAAGTGAAGGTGTAAACTATTAAATGAAATCTAAAGTATGAGTTTTGTTTTTAATATTTTTAATTTTATAATTTTTAAATTTTTTTAAATGAAAAGCAATGTTTTCTTGTTTATAAAGAATAAATAAAAAATATTAAAGTGTTTGAAAGTGAAGTTGTAAATTATTAAATGAAATAGAAAATATAAGTTTTATTTTTAAGTAAAAAATTAGAAATTGAAAATAAGAGAGAATTGAATTTTATATTTAATAATTTATAAAATATAAATGTGTAATTTTATTTTTATTAGGCTTGAAAAAACAATTATAAGTGTATATTTGTATAAAAATATCATAATAAATATGTAAATAATCAATATTAATAAAATGATTAGTATATATGAAGTTATTTATTTGAACTCACTGTAAATTTATTTTTAAATATGGATTATTAAGTACTTAAAAAGCTTAAATAATAAATTGAAACATATATTTTTTAAATTTAGATTATTAAGTATTTAAAAAGGTTAAACAATAAATTGAAATATAGATTTAAAAAAAAAAATAAGAGGAATTTAAGTTGATATGTATAACCTGGATGTGGGTGCTCTCCACCTGGCAACCATCACGACCCTCTCCAACGTCTGATCCAATGGACACGAGGACTCTACCTCTCCCTCCCCTCATATGCATTAAATCTTTGCTTGCCTCAAGGCTATGGGCATTAACTTCACCTCCCACTCCAACTTGGCTCTTGCAAAGCCAAAGTACGATGGCCCAAATCGCACGCATGCAGAGGATGTAGGCATTGAACTCCCATCACATATGGTGCCATTCTCAATCTAGAAATTGTCATTTTGACCCTCATTAGCTCAAACTCAAGATCTTGACTCTGCTCCTCAAAGCTCATTGTGCCAATGAAGACCCCCCGACTAGTACTTGTTTGCCACCGCAGTCAGTGGTGAACCTGCCATCCGCAATTGGTTGTGGCTCACCCTCTTTCTTTGACTCTGTCTAATGACTCCTCAAAGGTGTGTTACCCCCAGCCTGGGAAGAGGTGGTCGTGGAGGTCGTGCATCCATAGCAAACCATCTGCCCATCACGGCTAACCAGGAGGGTTATGACCGCACAATGCCAAACTCTCTTCGGCATTTGTTAGATGATTGGGAAGAGGAATTAATTGGCTCTCTCCCAGCCACTCAACGCACCCCTAGGCATTGCAATAGCTCCTAGGTCATGAAAAACCTCCTTGCACACTCCTCAACCTCTCGGGTGTGTTCATCCTAATCCCTTCCAACTCGCCTCACTCCCCCAGAGCCCGCTCTCCTCCTCCAAAGGTCTCCCTTAGCAGCTCAACTCCACCAGAGAATAAAGGTAATCCCTTGGCAGAGGCTCAGCCCAAAAAGCAAAGCTCAGAGACAACTCCTGCCATCAAAAGTGCAGGTCTACCAATCAAAGAAGCAAGCTCGGATAGCACCAACTCTTCCAGTGACAGTTATTTCGGTGGCTGCCCCATTGTGGAAGAGCTCCCTCTGGATGGCCCTCCAAGTGTTCTCGACAAGCTTGTTTAATTCCCAAGCTCTTGTTTATTTTCAGGTTTTACAATCTAGTTTAGTCTCTATTTTCATGACAGTAATCACAGAGTCAAATATTTTAGTTGTTTTTTTTTAGCCTGGTTTCCCTTCAAAGGGAAGGCATGTTTGTCAAACTTTATTAGCTTGGCTTCCCAGCTTGGGTGGGCCTCATTTTCCAGGTCGTTTCTGTCAACTTCTCGGTCTGATCTTTCCACAACTCATCGTTGATTTTTTGTTTGTATTATCACTATATTTTTAATAGAATAGTTCTGGAATTTACAAAAAAAAAATGATGATATGTATATGTGTATATACTAAGTAATGTTTGGTGTTCTTTTCTTAAATTTTCTTTTACATTTAAAAAAAAAAATTAACATGGTAATATCTCATTCATAAATTGTTCTTTTTTCTTAAAATATTATTTTGAGTTATCATGAACCTTACATGTTTCCCTCATCCTAAATTATAAAATACACCTAATTTCTCCTGATACAATAAAAATAAACTTTATAAAACAACTTAGTCATTCCATATCTAATAAACTTTCAAAAATAATTTAGTCATTCCATATCTTATTAGTCCCTGTCGTAGATATAGAGGGACTATAGCGATCGATAATTCATTGACTTCATATTAGTTTGTCATTTGACCGCAAATATTTGCATAATATCTATTGTTGGAGCTAGGGAACTAAAAACATTGATTTTTATATAATAAAAAGTATCATATATGTAATGATTTGATTGGATAACAGATTGGAAGTCTTATTGCCGACTTCGCTATTCCCAATGTTTTATATGTTAGCATATCCAAGCTTTTTGATCGTATATAGTCTTTTTGAATCATATATTTTTCTTATGCATTGCTTGAAGGTGGATTAATGCTAGCATTAGTTCGAATGTTTGTCTTAGCATTTTCTGCTAGCTAAATTTATCCCAATGTTTGATATGCTAGCATATCCAAAGTTTTTCCTTCAAATACATTCTCTACTATTCAAACTATTGTTCCTAATTTTATTTTATAATAAATTATAATAATAAAAAAAATGGTACGTAAGAAACCTACCACACTACATTCTTTCTTAAATGTTTACAGAGCATTTCTGACATACTTAAATGTTTACCTAACAGGGTTCGCAGTGTTAAATGTTTACTTAGTAGGCTTGTTACAATACATTTCCTTCCGGGGTTTTTTATATGCAATGTTCTCTGCAGTCAATTTGGGCAATATTGTACTTTAGCGGCATTGTTGGTTCACTGGTTCATGTTTGCTTCTTGCATCTCCACTGATTTCTTATTTGCCTATTGTTGATGTTCTTCTTTGTCTGTTCATCTTATTGCAGTTTGCACGTTTGGGATTCTGCAACCACGATTGGAACTGCGGCATTCCTGGTCGACTGGTTGGTGTTTGCTTCTTTGTTTGTTGGATGTTGCTTATTGTTGTTCGATTCAACTTTGCAGGGTTCGAGTCCTATGGTTGCAAGTGGGCCTTTTGGTGCTTCTTAACTTGGTTGTTATTTGTTGCTTGCTCTTGTTTGCATAAGCTTTGCAATGTTGGGGTGTTGCATCTGCAGTTGGATCTGTTGTTACATTGTTTTGTAGTTGACTCCCCATAAAATACTATTAAGATAAAATAACATACAAAATTTTGTAGTCAATGTAAATTGTGTCTCTTACAGCTTCAACCAAAGTTTGTCGAGCTCCAACTATATTTCAGAGTTGGGGATGTTTTTTCCATGGTTTTTGTCTTACTATGGTTTCATGGTTATGAGAGTAAGTGTTGATGTCTGAGCGATATAGTTATTCTCTCCCTTTTTTTTCCTCTTGTAAACTTTCCCGTTTTTCACCTTTTGTTCTTCCGCTCTATTATGTGTTTCCAGTTCTATACTTTCTCAGGTTTATGTGCTCACAGGTTCCCAGTGTGGCGAACTGACAGATCGTTATCTCCATCTATATCTTCACATCACGATTCCGAGTGACCATCGTTCAGCTTCATACTTAACCAATTTTATGAATGCGGCTTCCCGGATAGGTGTTATCGAACCATGGTAACTCGTGTTCAGTGTATACATCTTGCACCCAGAACTTCTGTGATCTACAATTTGACCCCGCACTACTCGAAATTGCAACCCTGCCTCTGCCTACAATGACTCTGTCTATCTGACATGCCTTCCCATACCTAGTCGAGTTTTCAAAGTTTCGCAGGTTCACGCGTTCCCGGGTTCAGAAAAGTTCAAAAACATTTTGTCGCTCCCCTCCATCCATGGATGATTTTAAGGATGGAAAATTATTTTAAAATTTAGAAACCTTGGCGAATCTTACTAATAATTCATATGCCCACTATAAATGTTTGGTGTTATTTTTGTAAAAATATTCAAATTTCTAAGGATTTTATATAGTTTTATTAAAATTTTGGTGATTTTTAAGGTAAAATAATTTTATCCTATAGAATTTGGGCGAATCATTTTTAAAATAGCGAATCTCATTCTTGGAAAAAACATGGAAAATTAACCCATGAGCGGAATTTAGCCCCTAAAATCATCCATCTGATTCCCCACTACCTTCCGCCCTTCTTAATGGACATTAATTATGCTTTCAAAAGTGACAACCAACCAGACAGGTTCGAAAAGATTGGCTTTAATAAGAGGAAAGCTTGAGGACATGTCCCATTAAAATGCATAGACAGGCGAATATTATGGGATCTTATAATTTTTTTTGACTGCAATTTGAATTTGCAAAAAAAAATATTGGCTCTTTTAGTTTTTTAAAGGCTTCATCATAGTAACAGTGCAATGTTGTACTACCTTGCTTCCATCCACGAACGTGTCATCCACAGAGGCCTTGACGTCATGTCCATCTTTAATACTGTGCATATGTTAGATGTTGTCAGATTTGAGAATCTTTTCGAATATGGGAATGTTATTACATGCTACTAGTCACTATTCAGCACACATATTCAAAAAGATTGGCATTAATAAGAAAAAATATCAAGGACATCTGTCATTAAGAAGAATTAAACCAAAATCTACGGAAGATCATACTGTCATCCTCCAGCGTTGCTTTTAAATACTTATTGTCATTTCTCTCTATCATCAAAGAGTTGGGCTTTAGGGTGCCTTCGTTCTAATGTTCCTGGTCATGGAAATGTAAGACAACTTAGAGATGCCATTTTTGGCCCAAATGAAAGAAGAGAGATTGGTTTTATGTGACGTGATCTTTGAGCCAAAAAAAAAACTATGTTATCCAACAAAAACTTAGACATGGGAAGAAAAAAAAGCAAGTATCTTCTGGTTGGTGTTCTCCCTGTATTCGATGCTTTGGTTGGTTGAAAAGCCTGCCTGACGATTTGTTTGTTGGTCTTATTTGTTTTCTTGCTGGGAGTTGAAGGGATTTTCAGGTCACGTGCAAAATGTTCCTTCGTTGAAGTATATAGCTTCTTCCAACAACACAGATTTGGCAAGTGTATCAAATTCTACAGAGCACACAAGAATTTGTCTTCGTCAGAGGAGTCGCACTTACCATGGCTTGCGAAATGGTCTGTGATATTCAGAAATGACGCAAAATATTACTCCATTCGCGAATGTACCCAGAAGTGGGTAAGATAAACTATATAGGTATAAAACGACATATTAAAATTACAGAAGTTTCTATTTCAAATTTTGTTGAGCTACTTCTGGGTGTGGTAACAGACTTGACAGAAAGCCATGTTCTTTGTCAAAGTTTGTTCAATGTCCTCTGGATGTAGTTACAGACTCCACATATAATCAACTGTCTATCGCTACTGTACATTTTTTATTTTACTACTCCTACGCATATAACTGGATTATGGACTTTGCAACATTTTATAAGGATTACTTTATACAACCACCTTCTGCAAGAGGTTTCGCATGTTTAGGTAATGATTTGGTTTCTGAAAATCACCTTTTACTACCACCTTCATGTAATCATGTTATTTCATTCTTTAGAAGAGACCTTAATGTAGTGGTGTGTTTCCATATTTGTTTCAACCTAATGTCAATCTTCCTGTCGTTTCCCTTGCATTGGATGGGGGAAATGCATTTATTCTGTTGCAGTTTATGCGATATTTGATAATAATAAAAAAATCAAACCATACAATTTATTTTCTTTTTAAATATAGAACAATGTATTTTTTTGAACATACGCATGTTCGAAAAGTTTTAGGCGTTATTTAGGGTCCACGTCCTTCAAGGATGTTAAGTAATCAAAAAATTAATATTGTTTGTGATAATGCAATTGAGTCGTCGTCCACTATGGCAACTGCATTAACACTGCAATGTCAGATAATAGATGTTTTGCATGTGCCTAATGTCAAGGTCATTATTGCACAGGACACCCAATGTCCAAAGATTTATGGACTCAAACCAACATTGTAGATTTCATGAGAAAGCAATACTAAAGTCGTTGTTCTTTGCAGGTCTGACAATCCTCTAGTTTAAGTACTTTGACAATGACAGCCCTGCTTGTTCACCGCATTGTCACAGTGCAGTCAATAGCACTATTCCCATTTCCACCACCAATGTCAATGTCTGAGGCCGAAGCTATATGGAGCCTGGGGTCACCGCCTATGTGGATGCCTGAAGGTGAAACTACTTGGATCGAAAGTTGATTGTATGTCGAGTCTCTTGCTGCATCCAGAGGTCGCTCAACACTATTTGACATAGAAATTGTATTTCTATCAATTATGTTACAAATTTGGTATAAAACGTTTTGTAATTTTAGGATATTGATTCAAATGCCCATACAGATTCTCACATTGGTTGGTATCCAATTTTATAATTTCCTACTGAGTGTATTCAGGCATGGAGTAATATTTGGCGTCACTTCCGAACATTCCAGACCTTTCTATGGGCCGCCATGTCTACCACCCCTATGACGAAAGATATATTCTGATGCGATCTGCAACATTTGATACACTTTCCAGACCTGTGTTGCCGGAAGAAGACATGTACTTCAACGGAAGAACATTTTGCAGCTGGCTTGGGCATTCCTTCAAATTTACTGTAATAAAACAAAGAAGTTCAACATACAAATCTTCATGCAGGCTTTTCAACCAAACATATGATCGAATACAAAGAGAATAGCATTCACAACATACTTGAATTTTTTTCCTGTCTCGAATTTTGTTGCCTAACGGGATTTGTTTCCCCAATAACTGGTGTCACATAAAACGACTCCCTTGACTTTGAATTGGGCCTGAATCGCATTTCTAAGTTGTCTCAAATGTCAATGGTTAGGAACATTACAAGGAAGGCACCTTAAACCCCAAGTTTTCGACGGTAGAGTGAAATTAATACTTAACAAAGAATGGAATGTTGAATAACCAGCCAATGCAAGTAGGCCATATCTAGAAGAGACAAGCTATTCAAAAAACATGGATAGATCTAGTTGGCAGCACGAATTAAGTCCAAGACTCGAAATTGATATTAAACTCGTTGTTTTTAACAAATCAAGCATTTGATCGTCAAGAAGATTGTCAACAAGCTTCATTATTGTACATATTTTTTATTGGTCAGTGGCAGGCCAAATCGCAATCATTGTGGCAAATAATCTCAGCCGTATTTTGTAACCCATCTTATTTGAATATAGAATATTTGTAGTTTTAATTTTTTATGGTGTTTTCCAATCTCTGGTATTGCTTTTCATTTTATTTTATACATTTTTCTATGTGTCGTTAAACATGGACGACAAGCTTTTATTTTTGTTTCCCGGTACTTCAATTTAAATAAAGGCTACTCTGTTCGTTCCTTACATTTTACATGGAAGAAGAATTTTTCATAGGCCATACTTATGTGGTGTCGGCCCTATACTTACGTAAATATAATGAATTAATGACTATTACAACAAGGCAACTCAAGTGTTGACGCCATGTTCTTGTTCAATATCTTGCATATATTGCAACTTCTTATATTTGATAATATATGTGCATATATATTAATATGAGTACTATTGGAATAAATATAAAAACTTTCTCTTGGCCAAAAATTAGCCAATTATCTGGCCACTGGGTCCCGGGTTTGCGATATCCAACACCTATGTCCCATGTTCCGTCATATACATCTTGCAGCCAAAGAACTTCCGTGAACTGCAATTTATGCTTTAACTAGTGAGAACTCAGCAAGGGTTTGAAAAGATTGGCATTAATAAAGGAACGGTAGATTTTCTTATGTGAGATACTTAGCCATTTTCCCCTTTTCTTCTTCCCGTCTATGGTCTCTTTCTGGTTATATACTTAGTCGCCTTTCTATGATTGTGGATTCTAGGGTTGGCGGGCTGACATATCTTCATCTCCATCTATATCCTTGCATGATGAATCTGATCGATCGTTGTTCCTTTCCATACTTAGCCAATTTTATGGCCACGGTTGACGGGTTGGTGCTTTCGAACTCTATTGCTTGTTGTTGTGTTATATACATCTTGCACTCAAAACTTTCATGGTTTCAACAAAATTTGTGAACCGAACAACATCCTGCAAATTGGGAGATGATTTGCATTTGAAACAAAAATAATCTATTAATATATGTTAATATGAATACTATTGAAATAAATATCAAAACTTTATCTTGGCCAATACTTAGCCAATTATCTAGCCACCAGGTCTCGGGTTTACGGTATCCAACACTTATGTCCCATGTTCAGTCATATACATCTTGCAGCCAAAGAAATTTCGTGATCTGCAATTTATTCTTTTACTAGTGAGAACCCATCAGGAGTTCGAAAACATTGGCATTAATAAACAAAAAATGGATTTTCTACTATTAGATACTTAGCCCTTTTCCCCTTTTCTTCTTCCCGTCCATTATCGATTTCTGGTTATATACTTAGTCACTTTTCTATGATCGTAGGTTGCAGGGTTGTCGAGCTAACATATATTCATCTCCATCTATATCCTCACATGACGAATCCGACCGACCATTGTTCCTTTCCATACTTAGTCAATTTTATGGTCATGGTTGTCGGGTTGGCGCATAGGAACTTGCCTTTTCTTCTTCCTGTCCATTATCGCTTTTTGGTTATATACTTAGTCACCTTTCTATGATATTCAGTTCCAGGGTTGGCGGGCTGACATATCTTTGTCTCCATCTATATCCTCACATGACGAATCCGACTGACCGATGTTCCTTTCCATACTTAACCAATTTTATGGCCGCGGTTGTCGAGTTGGCGCTTACGAATTCAGATGCTTATTGTTCTGTGATATACATATTGCACTCAAAACTTTTGTGATCTACAATTCCACCATAGGCTCCTCATATACATTAACTTCGCTCAAAGTATCTGTCATTTCCTTCCATCCCCACTAACTTCATGTCCTTCCTAATATACATTAACTATGCTCTTACTAGTCATAACTAAGCACACTAGTACGAAAGAATTGGCACTCGGTCCTCCACCATATACAAATTGACTACTGGACTCTGACATCATCCCCTCTTCTGTGTTACACATTATGCATTCAAATGTTTCGAGCTATACAATTTGGTCGTTGGAGCCTCGCACCTTTTGGGGAGACCTTGTCACCCTATTTTGGATCCTCGCGTTGGCGGGTTTATGAAATCTCCAACTCCTAGTCACTATTTCTTGTTCTGCCCATCCTCGTACTTCTTTCCATATATGCAACACCAAAGGTTTAATACTAAAATGACATCATGCAACAACCGTAAAGATCATCATTAATAAGAAACAGTCTCGAGAACCAACCATCCCTACAGAACCATGCAAAGAAGATCTTGCCAGGTAATGGAAAAGCTATTACAAATTTCAATATATTAGCGAAAACAAGTCTCGGCCAGCGTTTCCCTGTTCCATACTTGGACACTTTTTCGATTGCGGGTTCACGTATTGATGGCCTCAAAATTGTGTTTTGAATATTCCACGAGTTGCAAACATTGCCCAGAGTTCCACAATATACAATTTGTCCGCAGGAATGTATAAAAATATATTAATTTTTCCTCTTCCCCCCCCCCCTCTATTATCCTTTTTTGGTTCTATATTTAGTCACATATATATGATCACAGCCTCATGGATTCGCAAATTGGAAACTCTTTATATATATCTTCACACATGAGCCTGACCGACTGCGGTCCCTTTCAATACTTAGTCAATTATCTGATCATTGAGTCCCAAGTTTGCGGTATCCAACACTTACATCCCATGTTCTGTCATATACATATTGCACCCAAAGAACTTTCGTGATCTGCAATTTATGCTTTTACTAGTGAGAACTCACCAAGGATTCAAAATGATTGGCATTAATAAACAAACAGTAGATGTTGCTTATGGATTTCAATGAATTTTGCGAACCAAACAAGATCCTGCAAATCGGAAGATGATCTGCATTTGGACCAGAAATAATCTATTAATATATATTAATATGAATACTATGGAATAAATATAAACACTTTCTCTTAATTTTTCCTCTTTTCTCCCCCTCTATTATCCCTTTATGGTTCTATATTTAGTCGCATCTATATGATCACGGCCTCCTGGATTCGCAAATTGGCAACTTTTTATATATATCTTCACACCATGAGCCCAACCGACCACAGTCCCTTTCAATACTTAGCCAATTATCTGATCACCTGGTCTCGGGTTTTCGGTATCCAACACTTATGTCCCATGTTCCATCATATACATCTTGCACCCAAAGAAATTATGTGATCTACAATTTATTCTTTTACTAGTGAGAACTCACCAGGGGTTCGAAAGGATTGGCATTAATAAACAAACAATAGATGTTCTTCTATGAGATACTTAGCCCTTTTTCCCTTGTCTTATTCCCATCTATTATCGCTTTCTAGTTATATACTTAGTCTCCTTTCTATGATCGTGGGTTCCAGCGTTGGTGGGCTGACATATCTTCATCTCCATCTATATCCTCACATGACGAATCCGACAGACCGTTGTTCCTTTCCATACTTAGCCAATTTTATGCCCACGGTAGTTGGGTTGGCGCTTTCGAACTCTGTTGCTTCTTGTTCCATGATATACATCTTGCACTCAAAAATTTTGTGATCTACAATTCCACCGTGGACTCCTTAGGGATTTTTCCCTTTTCTTCTTCTCGTGTATTATCGCTTTATGGTTATATACCTAGTC
>ML778214.1:646087-661505 GCA_009831015.1 Picea engelmannii
CTTAGGAAGCAATGGTGCCCATTGCATTGAGTTCCTCGATGAGATGATGAAACTTCTGTTGAACTTGGTCCTTAGTGAGTCACTTGCCCTGGTGAAGGATTTGGCTTGCTTTGACAACTTGATATAGTTGGATCCTCTATTGGTGGGTGTTCTTGATTTGTGTTTCCATAATCTGATCAGTTGTGGCTTGCTCCATGCAATCTGGGTTTAACTCTGTTGGTGTGAGTTGTTCTGCCATGTCAGATGTGCCCAATAGAGGTGGAAAGTAGGGCCGAAGGCGGTCCACATTGAACAATGGGCGCAAACCAAGGAATGGTGGAATACTGAGCTCAAAGGAATTGTCCCCTATATCCTTGGTGATGGTGTATGGGACATATCGGAGCAGATGAATCTTGCGGTAGGGTCCAACGAGGTACTCCTTTTGCAAATGTAGACACACTTTGTCGCCCACCTGGAAGTTGTGTGGCACCCGATGTTGATCATGTCACTGCTTGTACTTATCATTGGCTCTGTCCAATACGTCATGAAACTATTGGTGGATGTGTTGACTGCGCTCAATGAATTTGTTTTCATTGTCAGCCTCAGACTGGACATGGGTTGAATCTGCGTGAGTATCCGCAAATGGCATGGCTATGTCAATTGGACATAGTGGTTGGAGTCCCAAGTCCACCTAAAAGGGGTTGTTATTTCTTGAGCTATGGAGAGCCCAGTTGTAGTTGTGTTGTACATAGGGGAGGCTCTCATCCCATGTGTGTGGATTCTTTGAGTTGTACATGCGTAGAATGTGTACGATCATCCAGTTGACAACCTTTGTCTGGCCATCAGTTTGTGGATGGAAAGTTGTGGACTTGGTGAGCTTGGTGTCCAGCATCGACCAAAGGTTGAACCAAAATGTACTAAGAAACTTGTTGTCCCAATTTGAGATGAGAGACTGTGGGATCCCAAAGTGTACCCACACTCGTTCAAAGAAGAGTTTAGCAGTGACTTCTGCTGTGATATTCTTCTTGCAAGCCATCATAATGGACATCTTCGAGAATCTGTCGACGACCACAAAAACATAGTCATTGCCATGATTAGTAGAAGGAAGGCTCGACATGTAATCCATGGATATGGATTCCCAATTTCGATTAGGGGTAGGCAGTGGAGTATAGAGGCCTTGCTTCTTGATGGTTGGTTTGGCAATGGTGCATGCAGTGCAGGACTTGATGTACTTCCCGACATCCTGTCAAAGGTTCGGCCAATAGAAATACTTTTTCACTACTGCCACGGTTTTCTCAACCCCAAAATTCACAGCAACCCAACTGTAGTGCACCTCTCAAATCATCTTGGCACGCTTGCTTGAAGGAACACAAAGGTGTCCCAGGTGACATAACAGGGCATCCTGGAGGTGAAAATTAGGAACTTTCTTACCCTCCAAGAGCATATTGTATGTGTGGCTAAATTTTGAATCACTTTTGTAGAGAAGCGGCCAATCGGAAGTCTCATGCCCACAAGAGTTGAGCATCGTAGTTAGCTCCATGATAGGTGGTTGGTTGAGGCACTTTGCAACATTATTGGTGCTTCCTTTCTTGTACTTAATGTTCAAATGAAATTGTTATAGGTATGTGGACCACTTCTGATGGCAATCGTTCTACAACTTCACTTATGTATGTATGAACTGCAAGGGTTGATGGTCTATGTGGATGATCGTTTCCTTTCCCAAAATGTAATGCTTCCATTGTTGGAAAGCCTGCACAATGGAATACATATCTTTTTCATAAGTGGGATACTTCCAGACTGTGTTGGAAAGTGTCTCACTGTGATATTCCACTGGATGACCCTGTTGACTAAGGACCACTCCAATAGCATAGTCAGAGGCATATGTCTCGATCTCAAATGGTTGTTGCAAGTATGGTAATGTGAGCACTGGTGCAGAGCAGAGGCGATGCTTCAACTCTTCGAATGCCTTCTGTTGAGATTCAGACCAAAATAATTTTGCTTTCGCTCCTCCCTTGGTGACTTGACTCAAGAGCCAAGTGATATGAGAGAATCCCAACACAAACCTGCGGTAGAAATTGGTAAGACCCAAAAATTTGTGGAGCTCTATTATGGTGGTTGGGGCTGGCTAATCCTGAATTACTTGGATCTTGGTTGGATCCACATGCACCCCCTGGGTCATGCTGAAAGTGCACTTCTCCAAATTGGCACACAACTTGTGTTGTCGCAGTGTTTGGAGGACCTGTCAAATGTGGTGGAGGTGTCCTTCCCAAGTCTGGCTGAAGATCAAAATGTCATCCAAGTACACCACTACAAATGATTTGGTGAATGGTCGCAAGATGTCGTCCATTAGCCTCATGAAGTTTGTAGGGGAATTCATCAACCCGAAAGGCATGACCAGCCATTAGAAAAGAGGCCCTCCTTCGATTTGAAGGCAGTCTTCCACACATCAGAGGGTTCAATTGGTAGCTGGTGATACCCAAACTTCAAGTCGATCTTGCTAAAATATTTTCCCCCCTTGAGTTGGTCCAAAAGGTCATCAATCTGTGGGATAGGGTACCTATTCCGGACAGTGATCTTGTTCAACGCTCGATAGTCAATGCAGAGTCTCCAAGTCTCATCCTTCTTCTGCATCAGCATGATCAGGATCCCACAGGGCGATGAACTCGATCGGACGTGACCTTTCTGCAATAGCTATTGAATCTTCCTCTTGATTTCATCATTCTCCATAACAGAGCATCGATAGATTGGTCCATTGGGTAGCAGCGCACCTGGGGTCATATCGATGGGGTGCTTGACCTGGCAGTGTAGAGGCACCCCTGCGTGGGAGGTGAATATGTCATCGTACTCCTCCACAACCTTATCCATCTATTAGTTTCATTTAGAGGGGCCTCGTCTGGAGGTTGTGGACACAATCTTCTTCTTTCCCTGAGGGCGGATCATCAGGAAAACAAATTTCCTAGTTTTGGCAATGATCTTACTACATTGTTTTGCAGTAACCAAAGAGATGGATGTAGGCGGTGCTATTTTCGGTATCCTTTACAACTTATTGCCCAAAGTAATAATAGCAACACGAGGCCTGGACTCATACACAACATGTCGCTTCCACAATTATGGTTGGCCTAATAATACATCGAACATGAAGAGGAGAAATGTCACATAATACCTCATCCATGAAGGGCTTGATGTTGTAGGGAAGGAAACATTTTTGGCTGACGCGGAGGGCCCGTCCTAGGTGTAGCCACCCGATAGTGTATGGTTGTGGGTGTGTTGTGGTCAGCAAGCCTAGTCATTTCATGACCTCTACTAAGATGAGGTTCTTTTGTCTCCCGCTGTCCACAATGAATTGCAATGGGGAACCCTTTACCCACATCTGAGAATGGAAGAGGCACTCTGCCTCCTCTAGATCTTCTGGTTCCTTCTTCTAGATCTTCATGGTGGAAACAGTGGCGTTGGGCTCTACATCAACAATTTTCTTCCCCCTATCATTCCCCTTGTCGGGTTCTGATTCAGAGTCGGAGCCTACATCTGATTCAGAAGCCTTCAACTCTGCTACCAGTGACTACTTGGCCCGACACTCACTTGTGTTTTGAGTGGAGCTCTTATGGAACTCACACCACTTCCACGTGTTCTTTTTTGGCTTCGTGGTGTTGTTCTTTGCTTGTGGATTTGGCGAGTTGTCCTGTGCCACCCCACCTTGGCTTGGTCCTTTGTTTGGCGGCTTGGGGGTACATTTCCCTTGCTTCTGATCGCAGACCCAAAGTTTCACTTCTTCTGTTTGGACTTCTGCTCAATCTTGGCAGCATACCGATATGCCACACCAAGCAAGGAGATGTCGAGGAACTCCATTTCCTCCTGAATGTATCTATGTAGGCAATTGCAGTACTTTAACACCAAATGTTTCTCTGAATCTTTGATACCCAACTTTGTGCGTAGGGTATGAAACAGATTCGTCATCTCATGCACATCTTGGTCCCTTTGCTGCTGCAGCGTAGTCCATTGTATGTATTTGTCCTCATAGCTCCCCACCGGATAATATTGTTCCTTGATGGTGTCTCGAAAATAATTCCAAGTAGGTGCAACTGAGAACAGATAGGGTTCCCCCTCACTCTGTTGCTCCCAATAGGTTTCCCACCAATCCTTGACATGGGGGGCGGATTTAAGGAGTGAAAAAAAATCCCTTCTCGGTCGAAAAAGTCATGAACCGAGAAACATCCTTCTAAGAGATTCAACAATATATCTATGACATCTGCATCTATTTGTCCCTCGAATTTGGGAATTTCAAGGTTTACTTGTACCTTAAAAGGAGTAGCGCCTCCAGAGTGGCTGTTAGATGTAGATGCGTTGTCAGTGGGCAGTCGTTGAAGGATTTGGGCAAAGTTGTCCATCGTCGCATTCCTTTGTTTCTTGAGGGCCTCCTCGAGCAATAATTTGATAGGATCTCCTGCTCCCTCATCTTTCTTTTCTTCCCCCATGGGCGGTCTTCGGGTTTACGAGGTTGATCTTGCAACGGTTCAACCAGATCGAGCCCTAACTCCTTATACCCCGACCTCGTTGGGGACATGCAAAGAAGGATTGAGAAAGAGAAGACTGGTCTAATACCACTGATCCGGATTTATGAAGGAACACAATGAAATACAGAGATACCCATAAAAGCAGAGATGCAGCGGAAATAAAACTTCATTTCATTAACAACAAATGACTGAAATATGTTTACAAATAGAATGGAAATAAAATAGCTAGGGCACTGGTAGCTTATCTTTGAGAAGAGATGTGGCGGCTACTAGCCTCTGAACTCTGTGTTACAATGAGGCTCGAAGGCCTATATATTATTGAGAAATAATGGAAACCCCTAAACATCCAAAAACCTAACCCTAGGAGATGAAACGCCAGAATATGGGCCTCGTCGGGGTAAAATGATTCCATTGGAGGAATTGAAGAGGAGAATGCAAGACTGAAAGACCACGTCAAGTAATTTGAGGAGGCTTTCATTGCTACCCCATAGTTTGTCAGTACTTTAGCAAAAAATGTGCCTGCTACCACTGCACCAAGATAAAAGTATCCTCCACCCTCCTTGCATCGTCTAGAGCCCTTGTAGAGAATAACATCAAGAAAAAAATGCAGCTAGTTACTGAAACCTGGGAAACATCACAAAATATAGCTTGCATCCAAAAGAGGGCAAATGATTTGCATGTACATTTGCAGGCGAATTTAAAAACTAATCAACATTTATGTGAACATGTGCTGACCCCTTTTTCCAACCATGCCATCAACACCTCAGATCCGAAAAGAAGACAAGATAATCTCCCCTCCCCAAAGAGGACCAAAAAATTAAAAGCATGCTAGCAAAAGAAATTTAAGAACCTGGAGCTCATTGTCGAATCATATAAACAATCCATATTAGAAAAGGAAGAATTATTCACAAACCTGATCCAAATAGACTTAGCCGAAAGTACCAACGAGGTTCAAGACCCAAACTCAATTCTCAAATCCTTATCAATGACCAAAGAAGCCTTCGATGAACAAGTTGATATTTTAAATGGGTTGTCTTTCAAAAAGTTTTACGGCATCCTTGAATATCATGTAGATGAGCTCGAGAGCTGGGTACTGGACTATTCGGCACACAATGAAGAAATTGAACAGAGTCTGCATAGTATTTCAACGGATCTAAGGAAATTAGAAAACGACCCTTTTGACATAGAAATACAGGATGAAATCAACATGGCCCCCATGAGTAGCTACATTGAAGAATGGTTCCAACGGAGAATGGAAAACCTCATCGAGGAAGGGGAACAACTGGTTGACATGATTCCAGTGACCATCGATGACAACAACAAAAATACATCAGCTTCATAGTAAGTCTATATTGATGTCATCTTGTTTTCTTTATCAATCTAGTTATTATACCTCACTTCTTTAAATAGAAACTCTAACCAAACACTCATAACTTCCAATTTCTTCTTTTAGGGTCTTCCTCTCTACCATCATGCACTTCTTCTTTCTACATTCCTAATTCTTGTAATTATTTCTTTTTTTGGTCCGTGAGAGCCCCAATCCCAGTCTATATGACAAACGCATTTAAATTTCCAGAAATATGTAAAAAACATTATTAATTTTTGATAAATTTCAAAGAAAACTAAATCGTCAATGTTAAATTCAAGACATTATTAGTATTCTATTGTATTTGAATGTTTAATGTGTATGCTTCAAAAATATGGAACTTTGATAAATTTCAAAGAAAATGGAACCTTTGTTGCAAGACATTATTAATATTCTATTATTTTTCAATGTTTGGAACATAAACAAAAATATGGGAATATGTTTTTGATAAATTTCAAAGAAAACTAATTCGGGAATGCTAAATTTTTTGTGTCCAGAAACCTTTGTTGCAAGACATTCAAAGACCAACATCATAGCACTTTTTTAAATCTTAAATCTTTCCTGTACTATCAAAAAATTGTATAGATACACACATACTTTGAAGTTATTTTTAGTGTTGTTATTTGCAACATTTTCATGCCTACTCATCTTCAAATACTTTGAAAGATCTTGGAACCATTTCATTTAATTTTACTTTAATGTATTTTACTTTTATTCCTATTCTATTGTATTTGAATTTTTAATGTGTATGCTTCGGAAATATGGAACAGATTCCATATTTTTGATAGATTTCAAAGAAAACGGGAACCTTTGTTGCTTCAAAAATATGGAACAAATCCAACCTTTGTTTAATATCCTATTGTATTTGAATGTTTATGAAAGAAGTTTTCTAAGTACCATGTTTAAACTTCCTCCTTCACATATTAACGTGACGGGTCATCTACAAGCCAAATATCTTGTGACTGGCCAGTGGCACGCTGCCACAAAGTCATCCTCTACATGGATACCACATATACTTCAACTTGCTTCCCACGTGTCTGTACTCGGTCCCACCCTAGCAGTGCATTTATTCCCATTCCAACCTGGCAGGGACTACGCTGCCATGCAGCACTTGTTGTAAGTAGAAATATATAAACTATTATATAACTAGAAATTGCCCCTATGCAAAGATTGTGTCGATAGAAGTTTAAATTTAAATTAAAACAACATTAAATTAAGTACTATGGAGGAAAAATAGAAGTATAATCAAATTACATTTTGAAGATACAACTCTTTCAAAAACAATTAATCTTATATGACTTGATGTATGCCATATAGAAATACATTTATAACCAAAAATTTACATTTTGAAGAAGGAATGATTAAGCAAAAACCAATCCATAGTATATGACTTGATGTTTATTAGAGAAATTATACAAATATTACCAAAATTACATGGATTACATGAGATTTAATTGAAAATATTTTGAACAAAGTAAGATGTTTTTTTTTCTTTCTAAATTTCACACTTGCAATGTCCTTCATTCATGCATAGTGTTTAAATGAAAAGTTGAGGAGATGCAAAGATCATTAAAGACCTAAATATTGATATTGTGATGAACGTCAAACCTTGCCAATCAATGTTTCAATGCCTATTTTTGTCTTTAGTAATATCATTTGTTGTGATAGGGCTGGCAAGTGTAGGGGGTCTCCATGATCCCGAAGGAAATAAGATTGTCTACTACACATGGGGGCTTGGAAACGTATCAAATAACCTTGTCAAGGGCTATTCGTTGTGGAGGGGTTTGCGTATCACAAAGGAAGAAGGATTCAAAACATCAATTGTTCTGGGGGACTCTTTGTTGGTTATCAATGCCATGATTGATCAAGCAGTGTATGGGGAAAACAACTTGAGCGCACTCATTGTGAGGATTAAAAAATTCTCCCTTAATTTGATCATATTTTGGTTTTTTACACAAAATTAGAGCTCATTGGCAAGGCAGACCACTAGGCCAAGGTGGCCTCCTCCCTAAGCCTAGGGTCATCGATAAAAAAAAATAGGGTGCATGACTTTAGACCCATATCTTAACGAATTTCCATGCATACCATTAAATCACATTCAATGTTAATTCACAGTTGGACACATCAAGGGAAGGACAACAGGTGGCCTCCGTTGCTCACACACTTGGTTCGTATGGGTCTCACCAAGGCTATTCAATGCAACATGTATGAAACTTTGTTGATATGTGGGATTTCATTGATAATGGGGAGCAATGGGGCCTTTGTTGTGGCGGATTTGGTCTAGAAATCATGGAGTGGGAATGGCTCATTTGGTAATGGGATTGGTCAAGATAAAGTGCGAAGGACTCTAGTGCGAGCTCAATGTATATTCAGGAGGAGTTTCTAAAGGGCACTTGTGGGCGATGGTCTAGAGTGGTTTTTTTACTTCAATGCTAGTAACCATTTTCGATTGGGCCAAGAAGCCCTTGGTCTATTGGTTTTTTTTCCCAATGTCAGTTTCTCTTAGTGTTTTTTATGATTCAAACCAGTATAGACAGGATAGATTTCATATATTTTTGTTAGTCTTTTATAAAATTGGAATTGTTAATTGATGTTTGGGGATTGTTTGCCTTGGTCTCTCTTCTTTAAGTGGCATTGTGCAAGGTTTGTTTGAGTCAAACATAGATAACCCAGACTCAAAGGAGATTCACTAAATTCTTCATAGACATGAAGAAATTACACAGGCCAACAATAGTGCCCTCGTGCACATTTCTTCAAAAATCATAGAACTGGAGCAAGCCAGTATCACGAATACAGACAATATAGTGAACCTTCTTCTTTTCCAAAAACAATGAATAGACTCTTTAGAAGTTGAATGCAATAGATTATGCTCTCTATTTCTCCCTCGAAATTTCGACTCTCTCTCACCTCCAACATGTAAGTTTTAAAACTTTTATAGTAATGCAATGCGCATTCAAATTATTAAAACAGAAAAGAAAAACAATTGCAATCACACATATACACATAGATTTACCCTAGAAACCCAAACCGAGAAAACCAACAACCTATTTTAGAGCCACACCTTTACTGATATCCATCTCTTCATTGTAATTTAAAATACAGTATATATAGGATCTCGTGGTATTTTAAAAAACCCTAATCCATTAACCTTTGATTAGAACTCAACCATAGTTCCTTGACTAGGATTACATTACAATGGAACACAAAGTCGTGTGCCATAAAACTGCCAAAGGAGAAAACCATACCTAGAAAAAACCTCTTAATAAAAACCTATCAATGATTTGTCTCTTTATGGCACCCTTCCAGCGTGATTATGGGGCCCTTCAAGCCCACTTGCAACCCCCTCCCACTAAACCATGTGCAAAGAATATAACACATACCCAAAATTCTCCTACTTGTTGTTTTCTTTGCATATCGGGGGCAACATAATTTCTTGATCAATGATCCATGGCAACAATGCCCATTGTTTCTCTACACTAAGAAAACTTCTCGGTGTTCACTGACTTTGTAAGTGAATCTACAACATTTTTCAAGGTTTCCACCTTCACTAGTGACACTTTCTTGTCTTCAACCATGCCTCTCACAAAGTGATATTGAACATCAATATGCTTTGTCTTAGAATGATAAGATGAGTTCTTTGTTGGAGAGATTGCACTCTGGCTGTCACAATCTATCCTTACAGTTTGTTGTACAAACCCAATACATGAACACAATATTTGTAACCAAATTGATTCCTTGCTTACATGAGTGGCTTCCATGTATTCAACTTTTGTATTTGAGGGCGCCACTACATATTGTCTTTTTCTCATCCAACTGATTGCTCCTCCAAATAGGTTAAACACATACCCACTTGTAGATATTTTCTCTAGCCCGGTGTGCATCAACAAGGCCATGTATTTCCAATACTCTATCAAATCCTGGTCTTTCTTGGTAGCACAATACATAACTAGTAGTGCCACACAAATACCTAAAAACCCTCTTTATTGTTTCATGATGCCCATTCCTTGGTTTTGACATATGCCTCCTCAAAACTCCCACTACATGTGAAATGTTTGGTTTAGTACAAAGCATTGCATACATCAAATTGCCAACCACACTAGCATACAAAACATGGAACATGTCCTATTCATCTTCATGTGTCTTCAGACACTATTATGCAGATAACTTTACACCTACATGAATAGGAACCTTGACAGGTTTGCATTCCTGCATATTAAACCTCTGCAATATTAACTCAACATATTTTCTCTGATTCAACCAAATTTTCTTGTTTTCCTCGTCCCTTTTAATTTTCATGCCCAAAATAAAATTTGTATCTCCAAGATCTTTCATGTCAAACTTAGAGGACAACTGAATTTTCTCATCCTTGATAATTTCCTTTCCATTTCCTATCAAAAACATAACAACCACATACAAGACCAAATAAATAAGATGATCACCTACTAATTTGAAATACCCATAACAATCGGCTTTTCTCCTTGTAAAGCCAAGTCCCAATACACAAGTATCATTTTTTTGATACCACGTCCTTGGTTATTGCTTTAACCCATGCAGTGACTTTTTCAGCCTGCATACCATCTCTTTCTTTCCCTTCACTGCAAATCTTTCTAGTTGCTTCATGTAGATTTATTCTTCCAGATCCTCATGTATAAATGTTGTCTTCACATCCATTTGTTATACTTAAAAATCAAAAGAAACAACAACAAATAAAATAAATATAATAGAAGTTAACTTGGTAACAGGAAAAAAAAAAATCACCGAAGTCAATTCCCTCTACCTGGGAATAGCCTTTTGTTATTAATTGAGCTTTGTATTTCTCCACTTTTCCTTCTACATTCAACTTCTTCTTAAACACCCATTTGCTTCGAATGAGATTTCTTCTAGTCAACAACTCCACTAGATCCTAAGCCTCATTCTTGTGCAAAGTTGTCATTTCTTTAGCCATGGCCTTTTTCCAGAGTTTTCCATACTCTGAATCCACTACCTCCTTAACAGTTATAGAATCATCATCAGTAATTAACGAAGCAAAATTTGAATGGAAATCAAGTGGAGTATACCTTTCTAGTTTCCTTCTTTCCCAAACCGATCTCCTCAATATTGGAGTATGAGGCTCTTTTTCTTCTTTTTCCTATTCTTTTGTAGAGTCTGATTCATTATCCTTCAATTCAAACTCTATTTTCTCTTGTCCTTCCTCCCTTGGTAGGACTTCTTGTTTGACAACATCTTTGATTTCTATAAATACCACATCTTGGCTATACACTATCTTCTTAGTTTTTGGGTTCCTAATCGTATAACCTTTCAGACCATCTTTATAGCCAATAAAGACATATTTTATGCATGTTTATCCAACTTACTCCTATTTTCCTTTCGAATGTGTACATAAGCATCACAACCAAAAACCATGAGATGTGTAAGAGAGGGTTTCTTACCATCCCATACCTCATGTGGAGTCATGTCATCCAATGTTGATGAGGGTGATCGATTTACCAGGTAACATGTAGTGTCCACTACCTCTACCCAGAATTCTTGTCCCAACTTGGCACCACTGAGCATGCTCATTTCTCTTTCCATCAATGACATGTTCATCCTTTCTGTAACTACATTTTGTTGAGTTGTGTATGGAGTAGTCTTCTACCTTTCTATACTGCATTTCTTATAGAATTCCTCGAATTCATTCCCACAAAATTATCCACCATTATCCATCCTCAACACCTTAATTTTATTCTTTATCTGGTTTTCCACAAGAGCCTTAAACTCTTTAAATATGTCCAAGACTTCATATTTCTTCCTTAGGAAATAAATCCATGTATTCCTTGAGAATTCATCTATAAATGAGATAGTACACAGATTTACCTAGTGATGAAATTGTCATAAGTCCAAACACATCATTTTGAACCAAACTTAAAATCCCCCTTGCCCTTGTAGCACAAGAGGAGAATCTTAGACTATTATGCTTCCCATACAAGCAATGTTCACAAAAATCAAAATCCAAAGAGCCCCCCACCTCTTTGTTGATGGGCATATGTGAACACACCATCAACTGTGAGGGAAATCATGGTTCGAGGTTGTCTAAGTAACCTAAGCCATTTGGAATGACTCACCCTAACGGGTTTTACGGCTCTATTGGCCGATATAGGGATCCAATCTAAACTATAAAATAAAATAATTGATTTAATTATCTACTATGTACATTAACATTCTATATTTACATTAGATATGCACATACTGCAAACATTTATGTAAAACAATCTAGCAATTAGTTTTAGAATAGTTTTTGTATATTTATCTCTTACTTGAATTATGTTTAGCAATTAGTTTCACAAGGCTTTATATATATATAAACATAATTCAAGTAAGAGATAAATATACAAAAACTATTCTAAAACTAATTGCTAATTTAATTAAAGAAAAATCACACAAAAAATGGAATGAATGCAAATTTAATGATATAACTTAAATGGACAAAGCAGTTTAAGTTTAAATATTAACTCTCATTCATTCAATAAAAATAAATAAACTAAATTGATAAAAGACAAACTAACATGTTACTGATCAGTAACCAAAATCAAACTGTGATTATGTCTTCCTGTGTGAGATATGCTCCGGTAACCTGTTTTCTAAAGAGAAATCTATGGCAAGCAAATTACAAAGCAACAATACTAGTGATATTACCCAAATAAATCCAGGTAACTAAACGATTTGTATGTCACTTTAGGAAACAGAAAGAAAATTTGTAATAGGATCCATTATGAAATTTTATGACTCAATATATAGAGAAGGAAGCAATTTCAGGATTATTTATCTTTTGTGTCATCTTAAAATGCACTAGAAGGCATGTTAGATGACAAGCTAACTATTTGGAGTCAATTTATTCATTTTCTTAATTTTTCATGGCTCCTGCCCAAATCACTGTGTTGGAACATGCTTTCAATTTCTCATTACTAGTTATCCCCAACAAGACAGTTGATCTCTTGTCAAAACTCGCCTTTGATAGTGAAGGGAACACATATGCACAAGACCATATTTATATATTTTGTTATAAGTGCTTAAAGCATAAGATCATTGATTTGAATATTTCATGTAGGTTGTTCGCCCTCACTTTTCGAGGTCGGGTTAAAATTTGGTTTGAATCCTTTCGGGTTAATTTGATTCATTCTTGGTCTAAGTTTGTCATTGAATTTTTATCATATTTTAACAATTATGATTATGATGAATTAGGTGAGGAGTTAAGTTGCTTAAGGAAAGAAAATGTTGAATCATTCAAGGATTTTGCAATTAGGCTCATACATGTTTGTCCTAGATTCCCTCTGAAAGAAATGCCTCTTATTGATGAATGGTTTCAATAACTCGTTTCTCTCTCAGACAAGCAAGATCGATTCATTGTTAACCAATATGAATTGAGCACTAATACTCAATCTCAGGATGGTTTAAAAGTTCATGATGATCTTGAATTCATTAAAGAACCACATTTTTTGTCAACTTCCTTCATTTTGGCAGATCAGGAGCAGCATCACATTTTACAAGATGTAATCTCTGCTTCTGATATTTCTTTGTTAACAATGTTATTCTTCTATTGAGGAAGGAACCTTGAATTTAAAAGGAGAATATGGTCAAACTCTCCAAGATATTATAATTGTTTCTGAAGTAAAAGAGATGGAATGTGAAGTTGGTAATCTTGTTGTTAGGAAAAATTCCCCTCACTCATTTGAACAGCTTCAAGATCCATTAGTGGGCGATGACATAATTAGTCAAAGTAGCATTGAATCATCTAATTCTAGTAATTTTATCTCACATTCACCCTTTTGTGATAAACATGATTTGGTCTTGGAAAATATCTCGTGTTCTTTAAAAGACCATATGATGGGGGTTTATCAGTTTATACAAGGAGAGGGAACAAAACCACAATTCGAAACACATATGTCAATCATTTCAAGAGATGCATTTTGTCTTCTCAATTCTTCTACATATTATTCCTTGTACCCCGATATTTTTTATCCTTGTGTTGTGCAATTGTGTGTTCCAGATTACCTTGGAGAAAATTTAGCATTATATAATCAGGTACAAATTAATAGATATTACAAAATAGAAGATAAAGAGGAGAATAATTCTACCCATGAACATATTAATTCTTATTCTCATCAATTGTCCGTGGGTAAATCAAGAAATGATTTGAAAGAGTCTCAAATTGTGTCTTCCATTGATTCATCTCAATTTGTGTTTAAAGAAGGATCTAAATTTTTCCATAATAAATTATTTGAGATTGAAAATTGTAATCAACCAAACACCACTATGAGTGATGATTATTCAAAAATGTTGGTTGTTCCATTTAGTTCATCTCAAGTAGTTAATGCCAAAGCATTCAAGTTCAATGAAAATTTCCAAGAGAATTAGACAATTCTTCTTCAGTTGAAAATCATAATAAGTTCGTGTTATCTTGATCCTACCAATAACATCACGATCCTTTTGCAAGATTCTTTACACACCAATTCGATACCTTATTTTCATCAAAAATCTTTTTTGTCTATGAATTCTTTCGAACAATCCTATATCGGTAACTGCACATATTATGACAGGATTTCATATTGGTTGGACTGTTCATATCTCGAAAATTTTCCTAGGAATGGTAAGGATATATTCACCTTCTTTATGAATAAAAATTAGGGAGGTAGCTATGACACATTCCTTTTATATCCTTTGTGTGAAAAGAATCACGAACAAAAAGAGAATTGTTAGGAGGATGGGGAACTTCTGTCTAGACTGATGGATATGTCAAGTCCCCATAATTTTGACAAGTTTTCCCAAATCAGTTACATGTTTCCATGTTTTTGTGACCTATATCACGATGGAATTGCAAATTGGCTCGAAGATTCATATGCTGAAAAGGTGCACAATAATAAGGTTATTCTTATTGTATTTCTAAATGAATATCTAGTACGTAAGTATGATGCATTTTACTTGTATCTACAAGCACTTCAACTTTTCATGTTGATCATCGACTTTATGTGTCTTGCAGGATTGATGTCGCTTCTATGGTTGCATTGGAAGCATGACTTCACTTAGTATTTCAATGTGCCTAGTAGTTAGAGTAGGTTTAGGAGTAGGTTTACTTTAGTTTTCTTTGTCACTGTTTCTTTTTGTAATAATGCAGTTATGAACACAAGTGGGTACACCAAGGGAACCATAATCTGAATGTTGTCAGGGAAGTCCACTTCAATCCCTTTCTCTCTGCTTTTCATTATATATTTATTTTCAAAAATGCATTATCATCATGAAAATTTTAAAATGGAAAGTAAAGAGATAAGTAAAGTTGAACTGTCAATTCACACAAATTCAACCCTTACCCAAGGTGCCATGAGTAGAACTGCACTCATCCTAATAGGGATTTTTTTGATTTTCTTTAAATCTCTTTTGACATTTGTATTTTTTTTACTAAACCTGAATAAACTCACATCTCATGAAACATTATATTAAGGAAAGAACCTCATTGTACATGAGACTTTATATGATCTAGTTCTTCATTTGTTTTTCATTTAGAGTGGGATTATAATAGATCCAAAATCTC
>ML778215.1:0-12192 GCA_009831015.1 Picea engelmannii
TCGACTACCCAGGTACTAGAGAGTATCTTCCCGAGTGCTGTTCTCGGTGACACTATAGCAGTCCAGCGGCCGATAGGTTTATCTACAGAGGGCTTCAGGAAATCTAGGTCGATCCGTACACAGGTGATGTCTGATGTGCTACCACTCGAAGGGGTACCAACAGGGGTTACAAGGGTGGCCAGCAAACATGCGCTTAAGAACCACTTGTATTTCTTACGTGTATGAATCCCTCAACCGCAGGTTTATGCGCGTAACGACAGATCTCTGTGGCTTAAAGACGTCGGAATACGTCTCTACCTTGAAAAAAAAAAAAATACCCACAATTTCTGCCAAGGAAAGTGCTCTGATACCACTTGCAAGATACCATATATATAAAATATGCAGAACAGAAACGAAATGCTAGAAATGAAAGAATAACAGTAAAATATCCAGCATAATCTTCACAATACACAGGAATGATATACGAAATAGAAACAGAAATAGCACTTTGAATCAGATAGCAATGTTCACAGGCCTCTTCAAGGGGGCAACCTCCAGTCGAGCAATGCTCTATTACAATAATATCCAAGCTAGGGTTCTCATACCCTCGACTCCTATTTATACTAAAAAGAAGCATCTAGAGGAAGATCCTTCTGGAAGCAGAAGCTTCTATTGGGTCTTCTTACATCCACCTTATTCTATTTTATTGAAAGGTCTTATTAATATTGACCTTTATTACATCCGAATACATTGATCTACCTATGTGTGGGTTAGGACCTTAACATGTAACTCATCCAAGAGGGGTAGCTTTACCTTCCCAAGTATAAAAAGAACCCCTCCCTCACTCATTTGACACCATCTTTTAAGATTTTGTTATGCTACCCAATTCTTGCCCCATCTCTCTCTCATTTGTCCATATTTCTCTCACTCCATTTTGCTCTTGAGAGGTTTGGAGCAATTAGTTGTTGAAATCTCTCCCTTGGATTAATAGAAAGGCTTTGGAGGATTTTGAACTAACAAAGATTAGTCTTGCTACTTCCATGCACATGAGGTGATCTTGTTCCTTGTATTTTCTTTTTTGAGATCTAGGGTAAATATCTAAAGAAAAATAGGTTGTTTGGATAGATCATGCAATAGTGTAGTTGTAGATCTACTTGAGTAGGATAGTAAGTAGTGAAAATTAGTTTGTATTACTTGTTTATCTTGCCTTCTATTTTCTCTCATCTCACATTGCTTCACAAGTTGTAGGTTTCCTTCAAGGGTTTGTTGGGATAGCCTTGAGCAAGATTCTACCCTCATAGCTCACCTAAACTTCATAGTCTTTCCTATATTATTTTTTGTTCATTTAATATCATATTTGGTTTGCTAACAGTATTAGATAGTTCAAATAAAATCAATACTATTTTATGAAATTTGTATGTAGGAAATTTCTGTTGAAAAAAAAAACATCTTAACTTGCTTGTGTGTTTTACAACATTTCCAGCAAGCAATAGCTTGCTGGTTTTTGCAGGTTCTTACCAGGTCAAGGGGTTATGCTGCCCATTTTCGGTCACAAAACACACCAAAAACTTCTCCTTTAATTGGGTAACAACACCCAACCTTTCCTCTTTCATTCTAGCATTTTAGCAATCCCTCGGTAGCCCCTTGAGGCTTGTATTCTTGTAATAAGTTTTCTGTTATTGTAAAGTTTGTTAGTGTCTACTCCTTGGGTGAGAGATTGGCAAAGCCACCCCCCAAAATCGTAGGTCTAGGGTGTATTTTTTAATTTTTTGTTTTTTTTCATTCTTTTTCCCCACTTCTCATTAGGACATGGTTGTGTAGCTAGGATTTCTTTAGTGTTAATTTATCTATTTCATTTTCAACCCCCTTGGCACAAAACAGAAAGGCTTGCCTCCACCTTGTGCCATTGTGAGTGGTTCGTAGCTTTTGTATTTTATTTCAAGTCTTATTTTCCTTGTTGCATGCACCTTGGATGAGAAGTTGGCAAAGCCAACCCCCAATATAGTATGGTTAGTTTAGTTGTGTATTTTTTATATGTTTATCCTCATGGTTAAAATCATATAGGAGTAGATCTCACACAACTAAAAATTAGCTTAAGCCCATGAAGGCATAGATTTATTCTCATGCTTTAAGTTTATTCACTTTCAAGCTCTTGTCCTTTAAGCATTCATCTTTCAATTTGAAAACACACATGGGCATGTCAATGGTGTAAAAACAATCTTTATTTTCAGCATTTCCTTCAAGTTCTATATGTGGTTTACACACAATAATCTAGTGATCTAGAACACATTTTTATGTTGTTTTGAAGTTTTGGTTTGGCCATTTTCGACACTTTTGGGCAAGTAAAAGTCACTTAAACTCACCCAAACACCTAAAAACATTTATTCCATAGGCCTAATAACTTACTAGACTAAATAGGATACCCTAATTCACCATATTCACCATTTACAATAGGGTTTGAGGAAGACAACAGAAGGTCCTAGGCCGGGGATGGTCTCACAACACGTGGCATCCTTTCCGAGAGTACTTGGATCTTAAGGTTGACCTGTGAAGCTAGGGTAGGCCTCATTGCCTCACTTCTTGAGCATACCCTTGTGGAATGATAGCCCCAGCTCGGGGGTGGCCTCTGTAATAAAAAGATATGGTATGTCAGAAAGCCTACGGCTGGGAGGAACGTCCTTCGGTTGCAGTCAGTCGGAGGAGCATTTTGAGAAATCAAAGTGTTATGGTCATGTCAACCAAACAAAAGATTTAGGAAGATACGCTCTCGAACGCTCCAGCTCTATGATTCAAGCTCCTTGAACTACTCGATATCTCATTCCCTCAATTGCAGGAACGGACTACGCATTCGGGAAAGCCCTCCTGATAGACTGAAGCTTACCTGCTAATGTAAATTAAATCATCTCCGAGATATCTGGTCTGGATTTGTTCGGGGGAATTACCCTCCTAATTTGATTTGCTCCGAAAGCCTTTTGATCTTCTCCGAATAATATTAATAGAACAACGAACATGAGAGAGATATATTTTCTTTCTCATTACAAATAATTCCTTAGAGATAGGCACTTTTGCACATATGAGATAGGTACTTTAAATTCCCATATGCAGCCACTTGGTAATTGGGGGAGGAGAATTTTGGGTTGACACTTAGCTAGAGTCACTCAACACTTAATAATCTTTAATCAACTCCTTAATCCACTACAACATTGGGCATCTTCATTATTGGTATATATTTTATGGTTGGCATTTAAATTAACACTTGCAAGCACTCTTTCACATTCACATTTACATGCAAGTTTATGTAACATCCCGCTCTGGCGCACTGAGAACACTTATTATTTCAGGACACTTGCTCACAAGTGATCTGGACCCTTTTTGATGTTAGACCTATTATATTTGATTATGATGTGATTGAAAGATGACATGATGTGTTACTATTTGATGTAGATGGGTTCTATTGACTCGATTTGATTGAGTGTGCAAGGTTTTTGACCTTGAGGATGCAGAGGCATCGGTAGATCCCCCTTGGACTCCGGACTGAGTCAGGGAGTGTGCTTTTGGGTTGATATGTTTATTATGATGTTTCATTTGATTGATGATTTGATGTTGACATTTCTGACATGATTATTGGTGATGCAGGCTGACGATAGCTTGTCAACTTGACTCACATATGGAGTAAAGGGGCCACACACGATTGCAGAGAGGGTGAGGGAGAGGGGTGGACAACAGCCCTGCCACCGCCTACTAGCACTCCCGCCGTGGCTCGAACTGTAGGTTAGCGATTACCTAGTTCGAGAGGACCAACGATGCCATGAGGGCCGACTGCGACAATCGATCATGATGATTCTAAGGGGCGCGCAATAAGGCGGGGTCCTTATTCCTTAGAACCCTTAGTCTCCTACAAGTTCACCTGGCAGAGTGTTGACTCCAGGGGTTATAGAGGTCTACCAATCAGTCCAGTCGGCGAGTGGCACCCTTGGAGCACGTGGTGCATCCTGAAGGGCACGTCGCACAAAAGAAACTTAGTCGGCGAGTGGCACCCTTGGAGCACGTGGTGCATCCTGAAGGGCACGTCGCACAGAAGAAACTTAGTTGGCGAGTGGCACCCTTGGAGCACATGGTGCGTCCTGAAGGGTACGTCGCCCAAAAGAAATTCTAGAGGCGAGTGGCACCCTTGGAGCATGTGGTGCGTCCTGAAGGGCACGTCGCACTATTGTGGGGGAGGAGTCAGCCTAAGTAACCCTAAGTCATCAGCACCTGAATAAAACCTTAAGCAATTCCCTTAACCTATCATCGCCTAGCTCAGAATATAAACCCTAAGCCTAAGACCTTCTAGAAAAAGGGGGGGGGGGATTTAGTGTGGCCTTAATAAATGAAAATTCAAAAAATAAAGGAAAACAAAAAAACCTCAGACCACTATCATCTCATTATCCTTGTCGACTTAATTAAACTATCCTCCATCGCCTTGATCTTCCAGTAATCCATCTCCCTTTTACTTGTCCAATTCACATTTCTAAATCGCCATCCCTCCTCGTAATTCCTCTTTATTTGTTTCATGTAATACATTTACTTTTCCCCTATACATGTTTACCATCCCCCTAACCTCTCTTTATCCTATATATATATATATATATATATATATATATATATATATATATATATATATATGTTAATGGTAAATTTAAATGATGGATAATGATAAAATACAATGATGAATGCATGCTTATAGATAGAAAAATGAAAAAATATATATGTATATTTATATTATAAACAAATTGTAAACAAATAAAGATAAGCTTGTAAAAATAAAAGGAAATGAATAATGAGCGCACCTACTCTTTGAGTTTTTGAAAAGAAAAATAAAATAATATAAACAAAATAAATTAAAAAGAAAAATAAGAAAATCAAAGGGGAAAAGGGGGGAAAACCTAAGAAAAAGAGAATTAGGGTTTGAGACTGGATAAAAAAGAAAGGGAGAAGGGGAAAGTGGGGGAATTTTGCTCAAATTGGTATGGTTATGCTACCAGACTAGAGACTGGACTGATTTCTTGTAGTAGTTGTGGATTCTCAGCAGACTTGAGTGGTAGCTCAGCCTTGGAGGCGAGCTGAGAAGCTAGTTACTCTCTAATTGTGTGTGGCCCCTTTGCGGCTCAGGGGGATGAGGGGGAAGAAGAGTACCCCTAGCGTTTGGCTGGGAGTTACCGGTGAGTTCATTGCGGTCGGCAAGCGGGAGCACTGAACACGGAAACAGTAGAGAGCACAGGAGTCAATTGCGGCAGACAACAAGGCAAAGGTATGTTCCTAAAATTAGTAAGGTAGAATGCATAGTGATTACTGCTAAGATTGTGATTGTATGGATGTGACTGTCCCTTCCTCGTCCTTAAACTCAGAAGATTCTCGTTTTTACAATCAGTTTAGTTTAGGGTTACTGGTAAATAGTGGGGTTTCGTTTTTTTTTCGTATTGGGCGTTTTGTTTTTCAATGGATTCGTTTTTTGGTACATTGGGTGAGTTCTTGGCAGTGTGGTTTCATTTTTTTTTGTATTGGGCATTTTTCTTTTCAGTGGATTCGTTTTTGGGTGCATTGGGCGAGTTCTTGGCAGTGTGGTTTCGTTTTTTTTTTGTATTGGGCGTTTTGTTTTTAGTGGATTCGTTTTTGGGTGCATTGGACGAGTTTCTGGCAGTAGGGTTTCGATTTTTATTGCAGTGGGCGGTTTATTTGCGGAGGGTTTTCATTCCTTGCACGGTGGGCGAATGGTTATAGTGGGAATTCGTTTATTTTTCTTAGTGGGCGTTGTAAATGGCCTGCGATCTACCTCGCCAGGTGTTCGATCCAAGAACACCCCATATCGCCTGTGCCCGCCATGCCTAGGTCGTAGACTTTGCTCCACCTCTCCCTGGATTAAAGTTTCACGAGCCTTCACCTCGGCCAACGTGATACAGCTGTGTAAGAAGGTAACGAGCTGCAATCCAAAGGGTCTTACCCAGCGTTTTTCTTGGGAGTTGGGTACTTGTTCCAAATTTCTTTTACATCAGGAGGCAGACAGTTTTCTTTTTATATATTGATTATGAATGGGTTAGCGTTGACCAGGGATAGATACCCAACGGCCTTAGTTTCTTTTAGATTTCTGGTTGACCGGTGGGCTATCCTTCCCCATGTTCCCTTCGATTGGAATCCTTTACTATTTAATTGCAATGACTGTGTTCTGAAATCAAACCCTTTTTAAATTGCCTTGACAGAAATTTCGATGACAATACGTCTTCCATGAATGTATTTATTATGGCACTTCTTTTTCCATTATCGTCCGGTTATCATACATTTAGAAATGGTAGGAATAGGTTAATTTGTTTATGATTATCATATCCCTCCTATCATTACTATAAGGCGTGAGCCATATAAAAGAATCTCGTTGTACCATATGTTTCCAGTCATTAAATTCATTATGGCACTTCTTCTTCCATTATTGTCTGGTTATCATACAGTTAGAAATGGCAGGAATAGGTTAAATTCGTTTATGATTATTATATCCCTCCTATCATTACTATAAGGCGTGAGCCATATAAAAGAATCGTGTTGTACCATATGTTTCCATTCATTAAATTAATTATGGCACTTCTTCTTCCATTATTGTTTGGTTATCATACAGTTAGAATTGGTAGAACAGGTTAATTTCGTTTATGATAATTATGTCCATCCTATTATTCCTGAAGGGTATGTGCCATATAAAAGAACACGCTGTACCATACGTTTCCCAGCATTTTAATTTATTATGGCCTTCTTTTACCACTATTGTTCTATTATAATAACGTTAGAATGGCAAGAATTGGTTGCAGTGCGAATATGTTGTCATTTACTGCAATTTATTGCAACCTAGTTTAATTTAGTGCACTGTACTGCAGTTCAATTTATATTGCCATTAAATTTTATGGTTGATATGTTGTTTATAAAAGTTGGTTATTAGGGTTGTCTTCTGTTTAATATGGAATTGTTATCGTAAAATTTTGCAGTAATAATATTGGTTTAATTTGCCAGGGCAAAGATGTTGTAGATTCGCAAAACTAATAATTGTTTTATTTCCTTGGTATACTCGTTTAATTTGCAATAGTAGGATTGTTTAACTTGYCGGGGCAAAGATGTTGTTGATTCGCAAAACTAATAATTGTTTTATTGCCCTGATATACTCGTTTAATTTGCAATAATAGGCTTGTTAATTTRCCAGGGCAATGATGATGTTGATTCGCAAAAATTAGTATTTGTTTAATTGCCTTGTCATTACTTGTTTAATTTGTAATAATGATAAGGTTGTTTAATTTGCAAGGTCAATAAGGATGGTGGATTCCTTAATTGCCTTGGTATTAGTKGTTTAATTTTGCAATAATAAGGTTTGTTTACTTTGCAAGGCCAATKATTTTTAGATTYRGGTTATGCTTATGGAAGTGTATCAATGTCATTATTATATATCACTAGGATGTTTATTTAATTCAGAGGTTTATTAACCTTATCCTTTTGTCATGTTATCAAGAGATTTTAATTATCTTAGAGGATATCCATAAGAAAGGAGAATTTGTGGCACGATGATTTTTTATTTAAGTTATGCTTATGGAAGTATATTAATATCTTTATATATCATTAGGATGTGTCATTAAATTTGATGTTTATTACCCTTACCCATTTTATTTGTTATCAAGAGATTTTATCAATTTAGAGGATATTCCATAAGAGAAGGAGAGTGGTTGTGTCATCACGGTGGAGTGACGCTTCAATAATTGGTTCCCATTTGAGTTTTATATTTAGATTTATGCGTAATAAGAATATATGTAATAATGAAGAACGGATCCCAATGATTCTTACTTTATCGGAATCCTTGATTATTGGAATAACAACCCCAGCAGCAGGTACAGAGAATGATTGATTTAAACATGCCAATAAATTTTGTTGATGATGGAGTGAGTAGAGCTATATTACTACTACATGGTGAATTAGAGATAATGTATGATGGATTACTTGCAAAGTCCTTGTACCTTAATGTAACGATGATAGCGCTAGGGTGAAGTCATTGTAGTTTACCACGAGTTGGGTTAGAAATTGAGAAGTCCTTATAGTACCGAGGTAATGCTAACATTATTGTTGTTTAATGTTATTGATTATTGTCATGTCAATGATTAAGTTGGATTCTTTTTAGTTGCCATTGATTGTAATGCCTAACGTTAATTCTTATGGTCAAGTTAATGTAATAATAATTGTTAGTATTGGCTAGAGTACTAATCAAAGCAAGGAGGCTCATTGTATGCGTAGGGTAAGGAATGTCGACATTATTATTGTTCCGTGTTAATGATTAGGAACTGGTAATGTTTATTATTAATGAGGAACTTATATGTTGGAATGCCTTGAATTAAGAACAATGTCGATTGAGTCCTCCTGACTTGTGTCTCCCATAGAGGTCATGATTGTCCCTAATTTTGTAGTACTTGGTGGTATTGTTTTGCGTAGTCGATTATGTCGGGCAGGATATAGACACCTCGTGTAGCTTAGTATTTATGTCTGTGTGTGAATCTGGTGGAAGGGATCCAGTGCCGTATTAAGAGTCTTGGGTTGTTTAAAGGCACAGTTCCACTCTTGTGACACACTCTGAGCCATATCAGTAGTCTCGGGCTGTTTAAAGGCACAGTTCCACTACTGCGACTCTAATGTTGGATTCTTTCATTCTATGACAGTACTCTACCTAACTTCTGGTGTCTTTTTCCGCTTACTACTACTAGTTGCATGTCTTATGTCCAGGGGCGTTTATTTCTTGCTGTCACTGTGAGGTGTCGGGTCGTCTTGATTGTGTTTGTCTTACTTGCGTCTGGTTGGTTCGATTGGTGACGTAGATTCGAGGGGGTTGTCTCTTCTATACGTGCGCACACACGGTTAAAACAAAAAAAAAATTGCACCTGTTGTCAGAGTAGTTGTCCTTAACTAGGAGGGTTGTTACAGTTTAACTTATGCTTTATGGATTAATCATCTAAGTGGTTATAGTTGTGTTTTGGAACACTTTTTCTTTAAAATCATCTTTCATTTAATTGGTGTTCATTTTATGGTGTGATCCATCAAGAAGTTGTGCATCCACTTGGAGGCACTCTCTTGATTGGGTCTTGAGTGAATTATATCTTTAATGCCATTGATAAGCAGTCCAATAGAGTAAGTGCTATTGTGAGCATGGTTGGCTTGATGTGTTGATGGTCATCTTGTTTTGAATCTCTTTAATTCTTGCACATACAAGCACATGGTTAGTTAATCTCTTTGTATTCTTTGTATCTATTGTTGGGTATAATCTGGTGGTGGTTCTAGAATATTCATTATTGTATCTATTGTATCTTGTTCATAATTGTATCATCTACTCACCTTGTGTCTAGTTTTTATCTAATTGTAATCTTTGTAATCATTGTTAATATTGTGTAATCGAACTCCTTTGAATCTAGTTGACCCCTTTGTCCAATATTAAGCACTATTCCTAGTTTTCCTAGGAAAAGGCTTTGCTTGTCATAGTTGAATTGTTGCACATTGCATTGTTGCCTTTGCATCAAGATTTTCCCCCATCCTTAAACTAATTAAAACCAACTCCTAGAAAATGATGTTAATCTCATCTAAAAAATAGGGTCTACCCCCCTTGGATTCCCTAGTAGTAAGCCTAGATGGAAGAGGTTCAAATCAAAGTGACAGTGTGGGATTTGAACCTAGGCACTGCGCATCCAAGGACACACTAAGTGAGCAGGACTTAGCTCATGTTTGCAAGTGTGTATAAGGATGGAAATACCTTCTAATACTAAGTCTAGATGCAATTCTTGGCCTCGATGAGGCTGCATGTGACCATTGTCAGCTTCTCACAAATCCACGATGAACTAGCACTCAATAGTTGTACCAAAGCTAAGACACTGCTTTGGTACAACTAGCACTCATTTTCATTCATAATTTCTATGAGGTTATCCAGAACTTTTTGCTTAGTACTCATGTGATCGATTTGGAGGTGAGTGATCAATTCTCTTATGTTCCATCATATTGCTTCACACCATGCCCCAGATACAGGCTTGGAAAACATTAATGGAATGGTTGCCTCATCTAATACACCAGGCAAACATTAGAGGTGGCAGACCAGTTCTTAATTGATTTTTCATGATTGGAATTGGTTAGTGGGTGATAGTTCTCATATTTGGATAACATTCTAAAGGAAAAATGTTATTCTTAATCATTAGACAAGTCTATCTAAGGGAAATTAGACTTGGATTTTATTGGATTTCTAAAGAGAATCTGTAATTACCCTTCACCAATTGCAACAAAAAAAACATGCCTATTCATATATGTGTTCACACAATATGATATTAGATATTGTGTACCATATGCCGAACTTCTCCATAAGATCGCTAATGTGGTTTTGCAAGAATAATCCAAAGACACTCATTTCAATCATAAGTTTCAATATTTTTGTATCAATGAATTTTATTATAATCTTGTGGAGAATCTAAATATTTAAAGTACTAGAATTTGTCCTTCTATAGTACTCAACTAGATAAGGAGGAAATACAAGAAAGAAGAAATGTTGATGTGTTAATGAGGTAAACATTGAGCTATGTTCTTGTACTACATATTTATTTATTAGCATCACCTACATGTTGCTTGTAACCATCCATGCACAAGAAGTTGATTGGAACTTGCCTTAAATCCTACTAAGAGAGCAATGTAACATGTCATCCAAATAATAGTGAGCAGTGAGGTGTTGAAGAGAAGGTGCACTCACTTGTATTGTGCCCTAGAGATCAACTCTGAAGTAAGATTTCTTAGTGACAGAGTATTGGCAAAGTATTGATTTTTGTTGGCCTAATTGCTAGTGTGTTGTTAGGAGTTCTTATGTGTAGGTTATGTAAAGAAAGGAGCCAACCAATAAATCCACAATAGAGGTTACCTAGAGAACATGAATCTCGCAACTATCATAAGAATAGACATTCTTTTATAGGAAAAGAGTAACATAGTCCTAAAGCCTTGTTGGAGGAAAAACACTATGTACAAGCTTGAGAATAGAGGTCATAAGAGACTTATGCAAAGAATCTATGTTGTTGAAGCGAGTGGGCTATAAGTACCTCGTTATATGGTAACGACATTTTCATCCTTGACCATAATAGTTGTTAGCACTTTGTAGAGAAAATTGCAAATATCAATATGGGTAAGGAAAGTAAAGAGAAGTTTGAAGACCTAAGGCATAACAATTATCAACTTCAAGAAGAGAATGAGCTCTTGAAAGAGTGGGTCAAGATGTTCAACAAGATAATAAAAAGGTGGAGAAGCACCGTGATACCTGTACCAAATTGCTTCCATTACTCAAGAAGAAGTTTGAAGAATGCCAAGACTCCCTCACAACAATCATGGAATTTTGAGATGAACATAGAGTTCAACTTGCACACTTGGGAGAAGGTCAAATAGTTGGATGGATGGCAAGAGGATAGGCTTATGCATATGATAACATAGTTGCAATATGAGTTGTCAGAGAAGGAGGATGCCCTGGAAAATATCCAAGTTGTTGTTCAAGAGCACTAAGAAGTAGTACAACCTTCTATTTCCACTGTATATGCTATCACGATGACTGTGACCTCCCAGGTAAGCTCACCTTACATAGAAAATTATTTATAACAAATTGGTGACTTCAAAAATAATACTAGAGACATTGGTTCAAAGATACTAAGGAATATGGGCTATTATGGACACAGGCTAGGCAAGAGAAGTCAAGGAATTCTAAGTCCAATTATATCTTCACAGAGAACCATGCATGAAGACCTAGGATTTTATGGCAGAGGGGGAAATCCCATGACCACGAAGACAACTATTGTGAATGCCAATGACATGTTGGAGTTGGTTTTCTCATTAGGAGAAGGAACAACATTGGTAAGTGAAGTTATCATCCTACTACCACTGTTGCACCCTTTTCGTCACCTTGGTGAGCAAATAAGAGGTGCTTACATGCCCAGTTGGGTCCTTCTAGGCATGAAATCTGTAGAGGAAAGAGTTAGAGAAAGAAAAACAAAACTATAAGTAAGAATTAAATTAATACAAAAGAAAATCATAAGCATAGGGACATAGAGATAACAAACACAAAAAGACCCATGTCACCAATGTTTTTAGGCTGATCTATTGATGAAATCAAAGCACCAAGAAGAAAGGGGACTATGAATCCCTTCTTCCTCCAAG
>ML778215.1:12292-26720 GCA_009831015.1 Picea engelmannii
TAATAGTGGAATATATCCAAATGCGCAATCAAGGTAAGATAATGATCAAGAACATAAGTCTGATAAAACCTTTATCAATCACATGATAAACCAGTGATCAAGCATCAACCAACAAATCAAAAGACGACGACAGTATACTCAACAAAATAAGTGTCTTCACATTTGCAATTGTGAAAACTGAGTCGAAATTGAATTGTAATGGTTGCAAAAACGAGACACATGTCCATTAGCACAATGTGACAATGATTTGTCATGATACTGCAAGGGGTGTAGGCAGCTTTTGAGAGTAATCAAAAAAAAAATTGGGTTGGCTGCCAACACGGTTGAAGGGGGAAATTTAGAATTGTGTGCAAATCGGTCATCGAGGATTTGGGCCGATGGTTGATAGTTAGATCAATAGTTTAGGAAAAACCTTTGTGCACCCAAAGGAGAGTACCAATCGTCGATGGTCAATATATTTATATCAATGATTTTTGTTTCTCTTGATTTAATATCAACGACTAATATTTAAAGGTTTTTATGGTAGTAAAACAATCAGTTTTATGTGAACTTTTTGGGTTTTTGAAGGTCATTAACTTTTGAATCATTTTTGAGGCCCTAAATGATGTTTTTAGCCAGTCAAAAGCCACGAGAATAAAGTGTATGAAGGTATACTATGTGTTTGCATCTCAAATAAAATAACTCAGAGAGAGATATCCAAAGAGCTAAACGGTTTTCAAAACAGAGCTCATATGAGAAAGTTGTAGCCAAAACAATGAGGGTAAAATTTTAGCACCAATTTTACTTCCAGAGGGCATATATACATGCTCAAAAGTTCATTTGGGGCACATGAGTAGTCGATGGAAAAATTATGACTCATAGAATCCATTGATGGAGTTATATTTTGGTTATGGGTACCTGGAAATGCGCAGGAAGAGAAATAAGACACCTGTAGCATGCAGGGATAAATTGGGTAAAACAACCTAAACTTTCCCAGACCATAACTTTAAGCTCAAAGAACATATTTGAGAAAACAAATAGTCATTGGAAAGGTATTGAGGATTAGAAGACATATGTCCACCCAAAACTTAGATTTGGGTAATGAAAATGATCAGAAATTAATAAAGATATTTCTTTAGAAGTAAAAGAGTGGAAATTGTAGCATGTAATTGTTGTAACATTTCTCTTAGAACTCAAATTGGGGCATGATTATAGCCATTGGAAATCTATTTTAGAGAGGAATGCATCTAAGGAATAATAATTTTTATTTGGTGAATTATTTACTCCATAAATTGATGAATCAATAAACTATATAACAATGGATGAAATGCTTTATGGTATGCATGTTCTAACAATATTTATTACATGCACATTTCTTGCAGAGTTAAAGGTACAAGAAAGAAACATTGGTTCTTATATGAGTACTGAAGTTATTGAATATTCTCAAGGATATTATAACCATGTGGAAGAGGTTATAGGTCTGCATGTCAGCATGGGGAATGTCGAGACAAAGTCAAATGGAAGAAGAGATAGACAAGAGAATGTTACCATGAGAATCATGCATAGAGAAGTGTGGAGCTATAGAGATAATAATGAAAGGATTATGAAGGCTCAAGAATATATACTTCAAATCTTAAACATGTTGCATAATAAATTTAACAAGAATTATGGCACTAAGCAAGTAGCTAGTGCTAGAAAAGTGTCATTATCAATATCCCATAACAAAAGGGATGATCATGGAAATGTTAGGTAGTGAAGAAGCATGAGAAGGAACCACAATTCTCTAAAGAAGTCAACTAGAATGACTCATGCAAGTTAAATACTAGGGAGTAGCGCAAGTGTGTCTCCTGTTTGGAAGAAAATGATTGGCGCTATTATTTCCCCTAGGTTGGTGCTATTATAAATCTTTCACATAAAACTTTCATACTCTACAATACGTTGCAACTTAGCGCTATCAATTTCTTATGCCCTCATGTTCCGTGATATAAATGTTGCACACAACACTTCTATGATATACATTTTGCACCAAACACTTCGGTGATTTACAATTCGACCCCATTTTCCAAAATTTACCTTGTAAGCTGCTTGGCATGGACTATGATGCCACACAACACTTGTGATATTGGTATTCACTTTATCATGTATTAATTTCCTTATGATATGAAGACACTATTCGATGTTCTATATGCTTAATAAAGTCATGCAAGACATTTCCTTTATGGGTTGACTTAACTCATCAAGTTGAAACTTTCCCCACGTATGAATTCATGTGAAGAGATGCACCAACCAATCCACATATGAGCCATGTAGGATACAAATATATGAGCATAATACTTGAGAACACATGTTGTATTTTAAGATTTAGCAATTTATGTCTCAGGAATCGATGACATGTAAAATTACAATATGATGTGTTTTTGGAGATGTTATATACTTATTAGATATACTTGGAAATAAGTGCGAAGATGGAGAGCAGAGAAATACCTGTGGAAAGTGGTCGGGCGAGCTTCCAAATAGCGTGTTAAGGGTTCTCGAGGAGACGTAAGGCCCTGACTGTCAAATTGTATATATCAGAACATTTCAGTGCAAAATGTGTAAAACGAAGAGGGTGTTCCTGCCATCCTCAATTCAAATTCATTCTTATTTCACTAGTGACAACTCAATGCACAACTTTTCTTATTGGCATTAACAAGCAGATAACGTATTCAACAGTGATTTACGGGAGCCCGAACGAACCCCGGGTTGGGGATTGGTCCTATATCGTCACATCATGAGCTCGACCGAATGTATTTCCTTTCAACACTTAGCCACTTATCTCTTTGAGGGGTCGCGACTTAGCGCTATCGAATTTTTATGCCCCCTGTTCTGTGATATACGTATTCAACAACGATTTACGGGAGTTTGACCGACCCCTGGGTTGGAACTATTATAAATCTTTCACCCAAAACTTTCGTCATCTACAAGTGCGTGATATACATCCCGCACCCAAAACTTTCATACTTTACAATTCGTTACGACTTATATTCCCTATTCCGTGATATACATGTTGCACACAACACTTTTGTGATATAAAATTTTCACCAAACACTTGCGTCATTTACAATTCGACCCCCATTATAGAGCCCGCCTACCCAAGAATTCAAGATCTAAAAAGTGGCTATACATCGAATGTCTAACGGTCGGTCAGAGTCACGATATAAAAGAATGATCACAAATGTGAACAGGTGTGTCCACCAATGTGCATTGGGACATTTTTGGAAAAATGACTAAGTAACGAGAAAGAGATAGTAGAGTGGAAAAATAAACAAGAATTTGGTTGAGTATAGAAGAGGGAAAATAAGGTCCAATATATTCAAATATGCAATAGATAATCCATTTCCTAGCAAGATATTTTCTGTATGTTTCAACTGCGGAAAGTGGTCGGACGAGCTTCAAAATAGGGTGACAAGGGTTCCTGAGGGGACATAAGGCCCTGCCTGTAAAATTGTATATATAGGAACATTTAAGTGCAAAATGTTTAACATGAAGAGGGTATTCATGTCATCTTCAATTCAAATTCATTATGCTTTTATTGGTCACAACTCAGTGCACAGGTTCTCTTATTGGCATTAACAACCAAAAAATGTATTCAACAATGATTTATGGGAGCCCAACTGACCCCCAAGTTGGCGCTATTATAGATCTTTCACCCAAAACGTGCGCCATATACATCTTGCACCCAAAACTTTTGTGGTCTACAATTCGTACACATATTGGAATATGGTTTTCATTTCGACCATAAATAATCTATTAAGATACATTAATATAAATACAATTTAAATAAATATATTTAAACGTGAACTTGACTTTTTTCAAACTCATTGATTGGTCCTATATCGTCACTTCATGAGCCTGACCAACCGTAGTTCCTTTCAACACTTAGCCAATTATCTCTCTGCGGGGTCACGACTTAGCACTATCAAATTTTTAATGCCCCTTGTTCCGTGATATATGTATTCAACAACAATTTACGGGAGTCCAACTGACCCCCGACTTGGTACCATTATAAATCTTGCACCCAAAACTTTTGTCATCTACAAGTGCATGATATACATCTTGCACCTAGAACTACTGTACTCTACAATTCGTTGCGACTTCACGCTATTGATTTCTTATGCCCCCTATTCTATGATATACATGTTGCACACAACAATTGTGTGATATATATTTTGCACCAAACACTTGCGTCATTTACAATTCGACCTCAGTTATAGAGCCTGCCTATTTGGGAATCCACGATCTGAAAAGTGCCAAGGCATTGAATGGTTAGCATTCGATCAGAGTCACGATATAAAAGCATGAGCACAAATGTGAACCGATGCATCTGCAAATGCGCACATTGGGACATTTTTGGAAAAACGACTAAGTAACCAGAAAGAGAGAGTAGAGGGGAAAAACGATCGGACGAGATTCAAAATAGGGTCACCTGTCAAATTGTATATATATTATGCTTCTACTTGTGAAAGCTCAGTGCACAATTTCTCCTATTGGCATTAACAACCCAAAAAAATATTCAACAACGATTTATGGAAGCCCGACCAACTCCCGACTTGGCATTATTATAGATCTTGCACCCAAAACTTGCATCACCTATAGTTCCGCCATATACATCTTGCACCCAAAAATTCTGTGGTTGACAATTCGTCCACATATTGGAACATGGTTTACATTTGGACCACAAATTATATATTAAGATACATTAATATAAACACAATTTAAATAAATGTATTTACACTTTAACCTAACTTTTTTTGAACTCGTCAATTGGTCCTATATCCTCACATCATGATCCCGACTGATCGTAGTTGGCGCTTGTTATCACATGCTAATTTGTATTAAATTTTCCCAAAGCCTCTTGTACTTATGCTATTTTTCCACTCAGACTTTCAAACTTTTTCACTAGCTCCGTCAAGCTCCCATCACCTAAATCCTTCACTCAAATGATCATCCAAAATAGTCATGTACTCCATGAGTCAAAAATTGGAAAATATCACAAGCATATACCTAGCCTTAATTCCTATCTAAATCACTTAGTTCTATAACTTCATTCATTTTTACCTTTATTTTCATATTCTCGTTGAAAATAAAAATATGCCTTTTATTAAGAACCCTTATCCCATCCACAAAATCATTTGTTAAGCCTCATATGCCCAAATTCCTTCGAAAATAGAAAAAAAGTTTTTTTTATTATTAATATAAATATTTTTATATTTATATTAATATTTAATCCAGTATTTAATTTATGAAATCACGTCAAATCATGGGCACAAATCTCAATTTATAATATGGAAAAGTCAAAGGTTGGATGGAGGGTGCACATACATATTGGGGATCAAAGTAACGAGGAGGTTAATTATGTGTGGTTTATTTGGTGGACACATGTTTTTACATGGAGCACATCAGAGGTAAAGGCAAGCAGTTTGGATTAAACCACTTTTAGCCCAAGCCCGATATAATAAATGCAAACATTTATCATATGTTTTATGTGCGGCATTTTTCCAGGAGTGCATTTCAATAATGATTATGGGATTTCCAATAAATGAGATTCCTCCTCACGGTGAAAAGGTTTTACAATGGTAAGATTTAAATTTTACAAATCAAAGAGACTAATGTTTATTTCCATGGAAAATAATTAAATGGAATATGTACTTGAACAAAAACTTGGATAATTTTCATCCAAAAGTTTTACAGAAGTAAAAGAAGAAGATAAAAGGTATTTTTCCAAAGATGGTAAATTGGAAAAACATTACTCAGTAAATGTTTTTCCACAGTGAAATGGTAAATTGGAAAAACATTACACAGTAAATGTTTTTCCACAGTGAAACGGTAAATTTGAAAAACATTACATAGTAAATGTTTTTCACAGGGAAATGGTAAAAGTAAATGTTTTTACAATGAAATGGTGAATTGGGAAAACAAGTCATGGTCTTAAAAACCACTAGCATGAATTAAATTATGGAAATTTAATTCTATGGGATAGAAAAATATTTGGGAATTATTTTTATTTCAGATATATTATTCCCAAATGTTTAATGAGAATATGGATAAATGAAATTATATTTGAAATATTATGAGTGACATTTCAAAGAGAATGTGGAAAAGGAAGGAGCTGGAGTGTTAGAGGAATCTGTAGGGATCATGAAACGTTTCTTCTGAAAACTGTCATTTGTAATCATTGAAGAAGCTGAAACATTTCATTTCAGTTATTGTAACCGATTTCACACTGAAGGAACTCGAATTGTATAAGTGTTAGAGGTTCTGAGTGTATTAAGGGAGGCAAAAGTGCAAGGGCACAATTCTAGTGGTTTTGGACTCTATTGTAATTTTTTTGGGACTGAATTGAACACATATGCAGAAGCATTTTGAACTATTTATGAAAAGATTCTAATGACTATGATATGAGTTTTGTCTTCCTTCATTGTTTGTATTTCCTTTGATCTTTTATTCCATATGCATTTTCTTCTGTTTAAATTGGAAAATTAAAGGCCCAGAATTCGTCTTGTGATGCTCTCGGCTGAAGAAATTTAAACAATGTGTATTTCTTCCTAACTAATTCAGAATCCATTTAATTAATGCTCTGATGCAATTACTTATTTTCCCCCTTTCCTCTTACACTCTGCAAATTTAAATTTACAACTCAGATTCATTGCCTCATTTAGCCTTTATCCTCTCGAGAGTTCTACTTGTTGATCATTGTTTTCATTCATTTTCAAAAATTTTGACTCCATAGCCTTGTGTGTTCCTCCCCTTCTTAGCCAACAACCTTATAAAAATCCCCAAAACAAACCAAATATAACCACCGATTTCCATAGATATATCAAGTGACACGAGAGAGACCTCTTTGAGTTGAATCAACTAGTTTTCAACTTTAAAGTAGGTTCATGTAGTTACCTCTGTCATTTGTCTATTCAGCTAGACATATTTACAGAGTGCTAACATTTTGGCACCATTGTCGAGGACGAAATTGAAAACTTTTCCTTGGGAAGAATGACATGGTTGAGTTCTAATATCTGAGAGCAACAGACACTTAGGCACATATTGGCTGTATTCCTGCTTTGGTGACTTCACACATCATAAATCAGTTTGAAGGTGATTCCATTGGTAGAGGAATCCAAAAATTTGAATTTTCACTGGCGACTCCACTCCCAATGCATAATCCATCTTCCATAACATCATTGGTGACTCCACTGTCCGAATATGAGTTCAATATCTGCAAGGTATGCTCCAATAAATTGATCTCATATTCTTGGCTTTCCAAATCATATTCCTCACATAAATTGGCAAAAATATTTTCCTAAATTCGAAGATGGAAAAGGAAATGATGCTGCCTTGCACTTGATTAGATTTCACCTACACATATGTAAGCTGGGGGTTGAATTTCATGAGGATTGTTTGATGAAAATGTCTATGGCTACTTTAGAGGGGAGAGAAAGATTATGGTATCAAGGTTTAAAACTAGGCAACTTATACTCTCTTAAAGATTTCCATATAACATTATTTAAGCATTATGGAGAATCTAATCCTTCATCCTTGATGTTTGAAGATTGTTGTGAATTTTGTGAACATTTCATTAAGTACCTTGAAAATGTTTTTGGAAATCAAGAGTGTATGAATGATGAAATCATAGAATCCCTTTATGAATATTCATCCCAACAACAAATAATAGCCCCTCCTTTGGTTGACGGTGAAGCTGATCAAGAAATTGTTGCTGAAAGTCATTTTCCTTCCCCTGAACTTGATGAAGGTATTCAACAATATTTTCAACAAGACAAAGTGTTTCAGGGTTGTCTTTCTCCCCCTATGAATGATATGGTTGTTCAAATTCTAAGTGGCCTAGACATGGATGAGGATTATGAAAATGCATCTATGGAAACTTTCAACAATGAAAAAACAAATGACACAGAGCTTCAGGAAAGAAACAAAACAACGTATGCCATTTTTCAATCATAAATACAGAAAGATAATGAAGAGGTAGTGGTTTTATTTGATTCATTTGAAAATCATGGTTTTGAAAATGCATCCATGGGAAATCTAAACTGTGAAATAGTTCATGATGTTAGATTTTCACATTTACAATAATATTATAAGCAAGAAATTATTTCCATTCATTCATTTGAAAGTCAAAATGACAGTCCTCAAGCAAATTTCCAGAAGTTTAATGAAACCAAATGAGAATTGTTTGATGAACAAGAGGATGCACATAATATGGTTGTCATACTTGAAGATGTTCAAGAATGTATGAATGTTTTTGTTGAGATGCATGGAGAAGTAGACAAACCTATTGCTACAATTTCATTAGAAAATATTCTCAGAACTGAAGAAATAGAGGAAGAATAACAAACACTTATGAAAGAGGCTTGTCTTTCTATTTTTTCTCATCAAGAAGAAATGTTTTTTCATGGTTTTCAAGATACTGTAGCCATCTTATTACAGTCTTCAGTGAAGGAGGAGTTTGTTTCATTCATAATTTCAAGTTTTGGATTCAACTTTTGTTTTCAGCTGCCATTATTTACATTTTTCTACCTGCTTAAAAAATATGTGAGCGGAGAAAAATTGGGAAGCCAATTGCTTGATTGGTTTCATTGGTGCTTTAGTATCACTTGATTGAGTATTCATTTCAGCAGCTTTAGAGTGGATAGGAGTGTGCAAATAAGCTTGTTGGTCAAGAATTTTTTAGTTTGGATTTCCATTAGTGTGTACAATGATATTTTTAGCAGTGTATTCAGTATTCAGTATCCAATTGAGAGCAGTGTGCAGGGTTTGGTTTTCAGTAGACACTGGTGACAGGTCAGAGCAGGGTACACAGACATGTTTTGGGAGTATCCCAATGGATCAGGCACGTGGTATGTTGTTCTTTTCTATCTCACAGGGAGGATAACATCCCCAATAGGAGCCTATGTTATCACCTGCTAATTTGTATTAATGTTTCCCAAAGCGTCTTGTCCTTATGGTATTTTTCCACTCATACTTTCAAACTTTTTCACCAGCTCTATCAAGCTCCCATCACCTAAATCCTTCACTCAATTGATCATCCAAAATAGTCATGTACTCCATGAGTAAAAAATTGCCAAATATCCCAAGCCTATACATAGCCTTAATTTCTATCTAAATCCCTTAGTTCCATAACTTCATTCATTTTTACCTTTATTTTCATATTCCTGTTGAAAATAAAAAATATGCCTTTTATTAAGCACCCTTATCCCATCCACAAAATCATGTGTTAAGACTCATATGCCCAAATTCTTTCGAAAATAGAAAAAATGGTTTTTTTTATTATTAATATAAATATTTTTATTTTTATATTAATATTTAATCCAATATTTAATTTATGAAATCACATCAAATCATGGGCAGAAATCTCAATTTATAATATGGAAAAGTCAAAGGTTGGATGGAGGGCACACATACATATCGGAGATCAATGTAACAAGGAGGTTAATTATGTGAACAAGGAGGTTAATTATGTGAAGGCGAACTGGGGAAAACTACCTTGGTTTATTTGGTGGACACGTGTTTTTACGTGGAGCACATCGCATGTAAAAGCAGTTTAGATTAAACCACTTTTAGCCCAAGCCCGATATAATAAATGAAAACATTTATCATATGTTTTATGTGCAACATTTTTCTAGGAGTGCATTTCAATAATGATTATGGGATTTCCAATAAATGAGATTCCTCCTCACGGTGAAAAGGTTTTACAGAGGTAAGATTTAAATTTTACAAATCAAGGAGACTAATGTTTATTTCCATGGAAAATAATTAAATGGAAGATGTACGTGAATGGAAACTTGGATAATTTTCATCCAAAGATTTTACAGAAGTGAAAGAAGAAGATAAAAGGTATTTTTCCAAAGACGGTAAATTGGAAAAACATTACTCAGTAAATGTTTTTCCACAGTGAAACGGTAAATTGGAAAAACATTACACAGTAAATGTTTTTCCACAGTGAAACGGTAAATTGGAAAAACATTACACAGTAATGTTTTTCACAGGGAAATGGTAAAAACAAGACATGGTCTTAAAAATCACAGACATGAATTAAGTTATGGAAATTTAATTCTACGGGATAGAAAAATATTTGGGAGTTATTTTTATTTCAAATATATTATTACAAAATGTTTAATGAGGATATAGATAAATGAAATTATATTTGAAATATTATGAGTGACATTTCAAAGAGAACATGGCAAAGGAAGGAGCTGGAGCGTCAGAGGAATCTGCAGGGATCATGAAACATTTTTTTGAAAACTGTCATTTGTAATCATTGAAGAAGATGAAACATTTCATTTTAGTTATTGTAACTGGTTGCACACTGAAGGAACTAGAATTGTATAAGTGTTAGAGGTTCTGAGTGTATTAAGGGAGGCAGAAGTGCAAGAGCACAATTCTGGTGGTTCTGGACTCTATTGTAATTTTTCTGGGACTGAATTGAACACATATGCAGAAGCATTTTGAACTGTTTATGAAAAGATTCTAATGGTTATGATATGAGTTTTGTCTTCCTTCATTGTTTGTATTTCCTATGATCTTTTATTCCATATGCATTTTCTTCTGTTTAAATTGGAGATTTAAAGGCCCAGAATTTGTCTTGTGACGCTCTCGGCTGAATCAATTTAAACTTTGTGTATTTCTTCCTAACTAATTCAGAATTCATTTAATTAATGCTCTGATGCAGTTACTTGTTTTCCCCCTTTCCTCTTACACTCTGCAAATTTAAATTTACAAATCAGATTCATTGCCTCATTTAGCCTTTATCCTCTGGAGAGTTCTACTTGTTGATCATTGTTTTCATTCATTTTTAGAAATTTTGACTCCGTAGACTTGTGTGTTCCTCCCCTTCTTAGCCAACAACTTTATAAAAATCCCCAAAACAAACCAAATCTTGCCACCGATTTCCATAGATATATCAAGTGACACGAGAGAGCCCTCTCTGAGTTGAACCGACTAGTTTTCATCTCTAAAGTAGGTTGAAGTTGTTACCTCTGTGATTTGTCTATTTAGCTGGATAGATTTACAGAGTGCTAACAATGTTATTATAAATCATGCATCCTGTTTGATATACATCTGCTTGGACGACTGTTGATCCTTTGCACTAAGATCTGATGGCTTGGGATTTGTTTCCTCCTCATCACTCTCCTTTTCTTTCCTGGACATATATCTAATGGTCCAGACTCCTTCCAACAACAGATTTGATGACTATTGTTGCTTCTCCTCCCAAGCTTAGTTTCTCAAACCCCTTTCTCTTTAGAGGGTTTATTCGACACTTAATCGACTTTCAGATATGTGCACTCATTGCAACATATCTTCAGGTCCCTTTAAGAGAAAAATCAAGATATTTCTCCTGAGCCTTCTGAGTCAAAGACTCTGTCGATGCACTCCTTGCACCTAGGGACGCTTTGAACCTCAAATTTTTTCCCTTTCAACAAGAATTCACTTTGAAGTATTTGTCCCATTAACCACTAACATGGTCGATCTAGGCTCAGTGTCGAAACCATGGCTTTGATACCAATTTGTAACGTCCCCAACCACCAACATGTCGGGCAAGACCACTACCCAGACACTTCACTTAGCTCTGATACCAATTTTTAATGTCCCCAACCACCAATGGGTTGGGCCATGCCACAGAGGTACATGCATATATATATATATATATATATATATATATATATATATATATAATGCATTTATAATGAATTTAAAACCAATAACAAAGAATTATTGCTCCCATACAGACTCAAATGGAATTGACAGTAAGTCCAACATGCAACAGAACACATGATAACATTGAAAGAATCAAAGACATGCATAACATACATAATTAAGCACAAAAAAGATACTTATATTTTAACTGGAGAAAAAACCACCAATTGCATGTAGACCTTCCACAAAGCTCCCATCTTTAGACCACACTACTCATCACTCTCATCAGTGGGTCACCCCCGAGCTGGGACTAAACTCCATCAGGAAAGGGATTCCTAGGTTAGGCGAGATCAATAGGAAAGTCACACAGTTTAAGAGGAAGGATTATTTCCCAGGAACGACTTACGCCCACTGCTCACAAAATCTCATTTCCCACATGCCTATCCCACCCCAGGAGTATACACCTTCATTGTCACATAGTCCATCTGTTTCTCCACCTCCCTTACCTTGGGCTTTAGCAACAGGTCAGAACAGAATTCTCAGATATCTGTAGCAGCTACAAGACTCCCTCTAGGAGAACTCACTTCCTCATCACACTCTCTCACCCAGAGAGAGTTTCTCATGGGCTTGACAACTTGCCTCTTCATCCATGTCTTGACAAACTGCCTCTTCAAACCACAATAGCTAAGTCGAGTGAGGAAAGGGATGACTTAGTAAATTACAGAGGTGCATAATGTCAATGGTTTCAACAATGGCGGAAATGGTTGGCTGCGTGCTTGCTCAGTGCATGAGTGAAATCGTGAGGAGAGATGGGGTAAACTGGTCTAGCATAGAGAAGATGATTAGAGTGTGAGATCCCCCAAACTGTTTGTGAGTGAACCTATCTGCATGAGTGAGTGCATGAGTTCCTATGTCCCCCCCNACAATAATAATTTCCCCCTTAAGTATGCATGTGTTTGAGCCAACACCTATTGCTCATGAAGCACATTCCTTTCCCTTTGGATGTCACCCATCCTCCCCCCAGGAACTTAGGATAAAAACATATCCTTTTAAATAACTTTTGTAATAACAATAAATTATTATTCTCTTGGGCTTAATCCCTTAGGCTTAGCCCCTCTTTCCAACCTCTCATCCCCCTCTCCCTTACCCAGCCTTGTGGAGTATATCCCCCCATTCTCTTTTATCGGGGTCAGTATACACACAACAATGTTTTTATATTAATAATATGAATATTTACATGTACAAAATAGACTCCTAGCCTTTAACACCTAGGCTCTTCGACCTACTAACATATAAGCCTACCAACTTATAATTTTCCAACTCAAAAACATACAAAACATGTTTACAATTCATAATACAACTGGGGCTCGTCTTAGGGATATTACATATATCCTTTAGAAATTTGGCATCATTGTGGTACCCATGGTTATTGGATATTTTTCTGCAGTTTGTTGAACTTATCCTTAACATTCAAATCTAAAGTAAAGGCCCTTGAATTATACTAACAAAAATAACAGTTCTTCTAGTGTGTCACCATTTGTTGTGGTTGCAACAAGACCCATTTAACTTTTCTTTTACAAGTGAAAGGAAAGGGGTTCCCTACTAAAATTTGAACTCTAATGCCTAATCCTCTACTGCTTAAGTCTAATGTTTATTCTTTACCTGCATTGAAGGAGTTGGGGGTTTGATCTTTATTGATGATTGTCTTTGATGGAAGTTTATTGTGATCATTAATCTATTTGATCTTATAATTTTAGATGTTCTTGATCATCATGCCTTTGTTTTATGATGCTTATTTGATCTTGGTATGATGAAATTGACAAATTATCTTTGGGACCTTGTGTGGATTTTGAAGTATTTGTTGTTCCTATATGGTTGTAGAGTTTGAAGTTCTATTGTATGTCTTATATGAGTTTTCTCTTGGATATTTTTTGAATGGATAACTTATATGAATAACATGTCTCCATTTTTGCATCCTCTTGCTTGTATGTTGTGCCTAATTTCTTCAACTTTATGATCTTGCATTTGATCATATTCTTCAGTTTCAAACTCTTAGCTTGTATCACTAGGTAATTAATCCTTTTATGAGTTAGAGAATCAGTACATGTTTCTTTTAGGACACTTATCTACATCATTAGAGATCATGGATGATTATCGTTGAAAAAACCCAACACTTATTCGTAAGTTTGTTGAAGAAAAATAATGTAATGTATATGATATACTGGGAAATGTCTTCTTCCCCGCATAACTGATCTCATAATTTTTTTTTTTTTAGGAGCATGTTCCTAGGGTCACTTCCTTTACATGACCGATCCATCCTTGAAATGCATGTGAGGAATCCCTTGATTTTCTTCCTCTTTCCTATGCTTATCTCTATGTAAATCTTGTCTATAATTTGAATCCAACAATCAACATTAGGAAGTAATCCAAGTGTCTTTCCCAAACCTTAGATGGATTTGTTTTTATAACCATTGCATTAATGAGGCCAAAACCTTGATCCTTATCAACAACCTTGATTCTTATTAGGCCCTCCATCATTGAAAAGTAGACTCAATTTTTCTTACAAGTTTCCCCACAGTTCGAAACTCACAAGGTTATCACATTGACCTTTCCCGCAATCATATCCCTGTTGGATTACTGAGAGGGGGGGGTGAATCAGTAATAACGTAATTTTAATCCTTTTTCTTCAAATGTTATATCAATGTAGAATTATTATCCAATAATGAGCAGTAATAAATAAGCAATGAACAAATGAACAATCATACACATA
>ML778215.1:59928-71399 GCA_009831015.1 Picea engelmannii
TCAATAAAATAGAATAAGGCGGATGTAAGAAGACCTAATAGAAGCTTCCACTTCTAGAAGGATCTTCCTCTAGATGCTTCTTTTTAGTATAAATAGGAGTCGAGGGTATGATAACCCTAGCTTGGATATTATTGTAATAGAGCGCTACTCGACTGGAGGTTGCCCCCTCGAAGAGGCCTGTGAACATTGCTATCTGATTCAAAGTGCTATTTCTGTTGCTATTTCGTATATCATTCTTGTGTATTGTGAAGATTATGCTGGATATTTTACTTTTATTCTGTCATTTCTAGCATTTCGTTTCTGTTCTGCATATTTTATATATCTGGTATCTTGCATTACAAGTGTCACACATTAAGGAAAAGTCACTTTAGGGTTTTGGCATGGATGGATGAAGTGGAAATGAGTTGGAGTGAGTTGGAAAGGATTTTAAAGGCCAAATGATGAGTTGTATGGTCTAGGGTCGCACACCAAGGGATAGAATAAGTCTCCCATTATTTTTTTTATTATTTTTTTACTTTTTGGAGACTTTCTAGAAGGGGGGCACACCATTCTAGGGAAAGTGATGTTTTTGCTTAATGGATAGGTGAGGGGGTAATGTGAGGGTTGGAAAAGGTTAGGAAAGTGTTTTTTCATCATATAATAGCTTTACTTTCGTCCATTTTCTCAAAAATTACAAAAATGACATTTTTCATATGTCATGACTAGCAATTAAAATTGTTATTTTGACTAACTAAGACTCCTTATGGACAACCACCTAGCAAAATTTGTCCAACTGAGATGAAACTTGGTCCAAGGGTGTAGGGGGTCTTATTCCATTTTTTTTGAGCATAAATATCCCTAGCAAAAGCCTAAGGACCTAGGTTTTACAATATTTGCTAAAAAATAATTAAAAATAATTAATTAAATTACCTAACCTTAGGCAATTTTAATTAATTAAAAAAAACCTATCTAGACTCGATGGAATTCCATGTAAATTTCTTAGATGTCATACATGGTCATTTAAATCATTCCTAAACACAAGCCACCAAAGTATCAATCCATTAGAAATCCCTTCACCACTTTGGAGGAATTATTAATGGTGGGAGTGAAAAACTCAAGGGAAATTAATAAGGCTGAAAAAGCCAAATTAATAACTCAAGGATAAAAAACACTCACTGAAAGGAAATATCCCAATGAAAAAATAATAAGTTATCTGACCTAACTATAATCCATGTAGACCTATTACATTATTAACCCACGCAGGGGTGCGGAAATTCCAATTACAAAAATACGTGTTGGAGGCCAAAAATGCCTTGTAGAACCAAATAGTCTCTGACTTGGTATCATCTGATGATGCATCTCTTCATGGTACATGGATTTGACCCCCTAGTTGAATAGGTGGTCAACATATGGCTCCATATGGGGACATTTGTTTGATCTTCACTCTTGGGAAGGAGAGCATACGAGAATACAACATCTACAAAACAAAGTGTTCATCAATACCCAACATAAACATACATATATGACAAATAAAATGATATAAACAACAATTACATAAAGAAATAACCTTTGTAAAACACATCTAACTACACAATGAAATTATGATACAAAAAACATCTAAGTACATAATAACATAGTGAATGAGATAATACAAAACTGAAATAAAAGAGAAGGGTTGGAGATATGTTACAGAGGTTGTCCCTTTGGACACCAAGTTTCCACATGAAGAAACACTTCAAGGATGGGTCCTCTCACTAGCATGTCCAAATTTATGTTGTCCCGTTGGCTGAGAAGAGTTGCTAGAAGACTGATACACTTTATTTTGACTTATGATTTTCTCATGTGAATCCCAATTTCTAACGTTAGGCCACTTGGGACAATCCTCCTTAAAAAAAAATTGATGGTTTTCCATAGGTGCCATGTGAAAAATTTCCAAACTTATTTTTTCCTTGAAAGGCTTGGCATATATTTTATTAGGGATGACATACTTTACTTTATCAATATTAACCTTCTCACCCCTACTACTTTCCATCATATTTTCATTATATATCCTATCTTTGATTTTCCCAATTTCTGAAAAACAAGGAGGGTGTGGCCCAAGAATTCCATTTGACCTATTCTGACATCTAGCCAATTCCTTTGATGAAGGTTGAGATGATAGCATATTTTCAACTGACACATTCAACTCTGACTTTAATTTTGAAGGAGGCAAACCATTATCTACTTTATCCAAATATTCCTCAAGAAACAACCCATCAAAAGAATCCATGGGGTCCCAAATGCTTGGGGGTTTACTATTAAGTCCCATCTTGGTAAATATGGGAGTATGCTCTATCTCATAACATCCCATTTATACCTCATGATACACAATCTCATTGTCCTTTTTCTTAGGATCTTCCACATGATACTTTATTTCCAACATCCTATTCAATCTAAAAGTTAAACCATTTGGAGTTGGAATGGTGGCATAAGTTATGTCCATCTATAAATTATCACCTAAATCTGCAGCTGTCTTTCTATTTAGCAATATACCTCAAGTATCTAGCACATCAATTACAACAATGTCCATCTCAATCCTGATATCAGGGAATGCAGCTAAGTGTAATGTTGTCCCTTGGTTATGGAAGCAAGCGAAGATCAAGGAAGAAATGGAAAAATATGAACTGTGCGGAAGACACAGTGAATGTTACTGGGCCAAAGTGAGTAAAAGAGAAGAAAAGATGAAGCAAAGTAAGAGAAATCAAGACATTGGAAAAAGAGATTAAGGATAATAGATCAACAAGGAATATGGATCGTGGACAACTCAACAAGCGTAAAAAGCCACTATTGGATGCTTTGGAGCACCACGTTAGAAGGAAGTAAAGACAGGGTGGTGAAGCTCTAAAAATGCAGGTCAAGTTGACCTAGGGTTTTAGACACCTAGGGTTTTGGTATCTAGGGTTTTGACACTTAGGTTTTAACCTAAATATGTCTGAGAACTATTGTGATGTATAAATAGAGGCCTAAATGACCTGGGATGGGTTGTTGTTATTGGTGTTATAGATGTTGTTTCTATCTCTGTTATTGTGTGATCGAGTGAGGATTATTGTGAGAGAGAGAAGTGATGAGTGTAGAGTCTTCTGGTATTTTAAGATCTTCAGCTGGGTGTGAAGATCAATCCTGCAGCTGGGTGCGCAGGAAGGGGAGATATAGAGAGAAGGAGAGAGAATATCTGCTAGCTGAGAGCGTAGGCGAGAATTATATGCTTCATATTAATATATTATAAAGGACATTTCTGTGGACATAGCCCTAGAGAGAGGGTGAACCACATATTTCTGGTGTCATGTGTGATTTATGTTGAGTTCTTTTCCATTTTCTATACTATTAATTGCATTATGGTGTTAGATTTGATAGATAGTTCTACGGATTAGATCTGAACTGCTAAGTGATTTGTAAATGTTGTGTTGTTCTCATATTGGATCCACTTGATATCCCCTTGGTTGTAGACATCTCTGTTCTACAACCCCCCCATAGCTACTTCGAGTGAGACTGCATCTGCTTCACAGCTATTGCCGAAAGGACCAGTAGTTGGGGATTGTTGGTGCGCTCTTGGAGCGGAACCCCATGTCTACCCCTGTGCCAACAAATGGTTCCATTTTCGGGAAAGGAATCTTCTTGAGGGAATGTCAATGTGGTTTCTATCGAAGACAGAGATTCAAAAGTGGATAGAACACCAGGAAAAGGACTTCGTTGAAGCCTAGAAAAAGAACCCTAATCTTAGTACATAGGATTGGTTGGAGAGATATATCTTTACTGATATACACAAAATTTTCTTTGGAGGAATCCATCAGGAGCTATATGGGTGGCTAGCTAGGTTAGCAGATACCCAATTTGGGATCAGATCTAGGCGACCTGTGGTTTGGACATCGGTGTTGATCAAGAAGGTCAAGAAAGTTGATAACGTCGTGTCAAGAGAAATAGATCACTGGTTTGATAGTACCATTGGAGGGTATATCACCAATTTTGTTGTTGACAAAGTAGATTCATATAACCAAGCCAAGAGATATTTATTTAAGGGACCTAGAGGAAAAGTTTTACATTTTCTAAAGTTGAAGATCAAGATGCTATTACATGAGAAGATCATCTTGAAGATATAGTAGCTAGACAGATTTGAAAAGGCTAATGTTCAAGAATTCAAAAAGTGATAGCGACACAGAGGTTGGACATATGTGCAGTGGGAGAGTGTTCAGATAAGTTCCTCTTGTGAGCTTGTTTAAGCAGAACTATGGGGATGTGGGTTTCTACAGTGGAGAAGAGGTAGATCTAATAGACAAGGAGCATTCAGAGGAAGGGAAAGTTGAAGAACCTCGCCAAGAATAACTAGAATCTTCAGGAACTGCATCGACTATCAAAGTAAGTACTATTAATCCTATTATTGTTTCAACAACATTAAGCAATCAAAGTAATCAGAGTCACTAGAGTGCTCACAGAACTGTCACTAGTAGTCCACCACATAATCAGTCCAGAAACATAGGGAGATCCATGGCAGATGAGATGAAGTTACCCTCCTTTAGAGAAGATGGATCTGAAGACCCTGAAAAACACTGGTTTATCTGCGAAGTTGTGTGGAGTATTAAGAACATCACCAACAAAGCTGTCAAACAAGCTTAGTTCAGTACTACCCTAAGAGATCGTGCACTGAGCTGGTATATGAAATTTTTCCAAGGAGCTATACCTAAACCGCCAAATGCCATTAAGACTTCACTAATTGTTGAATTCAAGAAACCTAATTCAAAATCACAGTGCATTAGATAATTGAAAGAAATCAAGAAGAGAATCGCTGAACTGGTATGGGAGTTTGATCATAGATTCAAGACCTTGACAAGCCATCTGAGTTTTCAAATCCAATATGAGTAGAACAAGGAATGGTTTATTGCTGCCCTATTACCACACATCAGTTCCTCTGATGCAATAGAAGATTGCTTCACAGGATGAGACATTGGAGATCACCATGAAGATAGAATCAACCCCTATGGGAGAATCTAGCTTAGGTATGAGTCAAATCTTGAGTGAGTTGACTAGTTTGTTTTTGCAGGTCGAAGATATGAAGAAAGACAAGGGAAAAGATAAAATAGAAGACATTTGGTGTGTCAAATGTATATAAGAAGGCCATGACAAGGAAAACTATCCTCTATCCCATGAATACTTGGTCTCTGGAGCTCCGATCCCCTTGAAACAAGTTACCCTACCTTGGTGCGAGGTATGCATAAATAGATATCGCTCTAGTGAGTCACTACTACATATGGGTGGATTATTCCATGAAAATTTTCCACGCTTCAACTAGTTTCATCATTTTTTTAAACAGGGCAGGATTTTTGTGGATATTGCCACTAAAGTTTGACACAATATCGATGAACATATTAACTTAACCTAGTCAGGATTTTCGTCGCTATAGCGGCGATATTTCATGGCAATAGCGACGAAAAGTTTACCTATCTCATTGGTCGGTGTTAACAGCTAGTTGAATATTTTATCTATATATACGTGATTTTAAGAGACTTTGCGACACAATTGCTATAGTTGTGACACTATTCTTGGCTTTTGTTTGAGCTGTTTATTTTTTCTGTTACCCACCGGTTGAACAAATCCAATTCTCGATCTACATAGCTCGGATTTTGAACTTGCAAGGTTAGTATGTTATTTTTTATTGATGTACTCATTTAAGTTGTAATTTTTTTTTCAAATGTCCAAATTGCATTTAGCTTGTTTTTTCCTTGATAATATAATATGTGTGTACCATATTTCATGTCTTTGGTTTTTGGATATAGTTGGTATATTCTATGGAAAAGGGTATGTGGATTCCATAATATTCTAGGTTTATGGAATCCACATATCCTTTTCCCTTCAATTGTAGCTATAATCTCTCTCTCTCTTTTCATTGATAAAGATATGGAATTTCTCTTGAAACTCAACCCTAATCGGTGAAATGATAGTAATTGATTGCTATATTCCCTGCTTTAGCAGGGACTAATAAGATAAATAAACACTAATCCTAAACTTATGTTAGGTGTATATGTCATTATTATATAAAGAAAACATTTGTACACATATGACCTTATTATAAAGATGTTATCTATGTCGTCATGATGTTGATCCTCTACACATATGATCACCTTATTATAAATATGTTGAACTTATTATAAATATTTATGTCACTGTAAATAAACATATCATAATTGAAAGGAGTAGCCAAAATATAAAAAATTGACAACTTAATGATTGGTATGGTGTAGGTAAGACAATTACTTGTCAAGACAAGGATTTGTCACAATGAATGAAAATGACAGGAAGCTTGCTCGGTTAAGAGTGGCATTAGAGGCGAGGGGCGATAGAAAATGTTATTTCCCTTGCTATGATTGTAGAGGCTTGAAAAATAGAAGACTTTTAATAACAACAACTCAAAAACATTGTAGGGAGAAGGGGTACGCCGAAGGGGGTTATGAATATCGTCCATTGGTAAGAGGATTCAATATTTAATGTATTCTCTATAATAATCAGTATGTCATGAATTTTAGAAATATTTTTTATCGGGATTTTTATATTTTCTATACACACTAACTTTTCTATGTTGTTTTTAAATATATAGACGATGCCCCCAAAGTGTCGACCTCTAGAAAGTTATTTTCCAAGTACTAGCAGAAATACTACTTTACATGGCGATGAACTTCGAGATCAGAATATTGAAGCTGATGATCAAGTTATTAATGATGATATGGATGGAGATAACGTTAGTGATTCAAATCAGGAAGATGAGATACATACATTGATCCAAGACACATTTTCTCCAATGGATGAGGACAACTAGGATGATAGTCATGATGTTGATCCTCTAATCGAGAAGTCACGTCAACCTCTTTATTAAGGCTCAACAACAAATATTTTATCTGCTATATTGTTGTTGGTGAACCTGAAGGTTTTGAATGGTTTATCAAACACATGTCTCACATAGATACTAAGGTATTTAATTTGTTAATTATTTATTCTTGCATGTTCAGAAATACTTAAAACGTTCAATTTTTTCCTATAATGCTATTGTTTTCTAATTTGTAAATTAGTATATTGGATGATATATTGATGATCAATATTGTTTACATTGACTTATTGTTTAGAATTTTGTAGATTGTTAGGTGATGTTCTATTATTGACATCAAATATTTTTCCATGCACATATCGAGAAATATCCGTGATTATGAAAGAAATTGGAATGGACTATCAGGCTATTGATGCATGTCCAAATGATCATATCATATATTATGGACAATATGCATTAGAAAATGAATGCCCACATTGTCAAATAAGTAGATATCGAATCGATAAAGCATCAAATAAGGTGTCTCGCAAAGTTCTTCATTATATTCCGATAATTCCACGTTTCCAGAGGTTGTTCAGGTGCCAAAGTATAGCACAGTTTATGGATTTCCATGCAAAGAACATAAGTCGAGACGATATTCTTCAAATGCTTACAGATGGTTCTACATTGAACTACATCAAAGAAAAGTGGCCAATTTTTAAAGAAGAACCTCGCAATGTTAGACTTTTGTTGGCAGTTGATGGTGTCAATCCATTTGGAGATCTTTGTTCTACGTACTCAGTGTGGCCTGTTTTTGTTATAAACAATAACCTTCCTCCTTGGATGTCGATCAAGAGAGAGCACACAATGTTGGCAATGATTGTTCCAGGTATTTAATTATCTTTTATTTTCTTTAAAGCATGACAAAATATTTCATTTCTTTGTTTCGTGCATGGTAATTATTTCTTTTATATATCACGACATCTAGATAAGTATAATTAATCATGCATTAGGTTGAACCAATCAGGTAGGTACCAATTTAAAGACATGAACATATATATTGAGCCTCTCATCAATGAGTTGTTGAAGTTATGGGTTGGCGTCACTATGTATGACATCTCTAGACCAATAGGGAAAAGACAATTTAAATTCCATGGAATACTATCATGGATAGTTCATGATGTTCCCAGGTTAACACATTTTTGTGGTATATTGTTACTTTATTTTTTTGATTTAATATTATATATCTTTTTTGAAAAAATCATGCATTATTTTAAATTGTAACTCTAATTTGATGCTACATTTATTCATATATCTTGTAGGTATTCAAACAAAGGGTAAATTTCCATGCCCAATTTGTGGTCCTAGGATAAAATCTCTTCTTTCAAGGAGTTTAGCAAAGGAAGTGTTTGATCAGTATAGGCACTTTCTGCCTAAGAACCATAGTTATCGAACTACAGACAAAGCAAAGTTCAATGGTAAAGAAGAAAACGGAAAAAACCATGAAGAATGACACCTCGCCTATGGAAGTTGGAATATATTAGAAATTGTCAAGGTACACAAATTATTTATGTATGACCTATTATATAAATCTTTGGTTTATTTCATTAGTATTAATTTCATTTTGTCCCATTAATTAGTGTTAATTTCAATTTGTTGATGTTTCATGAATGTTGTTATGGCACGAATGGGCTTCCACGAGGAATGAAAAGTTACCCGATCCAATTCAGTAGATTGCCATACTATGAGAACCTACAAATAGTTCATTTGTTTGATACAATGCATATCGGGAAGAACATAACATAATTTTTATGGTGAATATTAGATGGAAGCACTGACACAGAGAGAATTGGAAAGATTTGTTGTAACATCCAAGAAGATAATCACACTTTGGAAAGTGTTATTATTAATTCTAATGGTGATGGTTGTGAACAAAATACTAGTCTTCCTTGGTTATTGATGGAGCAAGAAAGCAATATTGTAAACGAGGTCATTCGAAAAATTAGGTTTCCGACGGGGTTTTCGTTGAACATACAAAATATCTTAACTAAAAAAGGTGATTTTGGCGGGGTTAAAACACATGACTGGCATACATTCATTAAGGTAATTAGTAGGTTATAATATATTTTCTTTTTGGTACACATTTTTTGGAAACAAATAATAATTATTTGTTTTTTGTTACAGTATGTTCTACCTTTATCTCTCCCAGACGACTTTGACAATAACATAAAACAAATTATTTATGTACTTGGCAAATACATGAGGTAAGTATTGTTTTATAAGGAAAATGTACTTCTTATGTATGGAAAACAATATATTCCTTGATATTTTTTTATTTCATTGACATTTGTAGGTGGCTATCATCAAAAGAAATCCATAAAGAAGATATAAGGTATTGGAAGAGAGAAATTCCTCGACTAATGTGTCAAATGCAACAGTATCTACCTCCAACAATTTTTCAATGCACAAGAACACTACCTCATACACCAAGTTGAGGAGATTGAATTATGTGGACCAATACACTCAAGGTCGATGTGGATGGTGGAGAGGCAGTTGAATTCACTGAAGGATTTTGTTAGACAAAGAGCACGTCCGGAGGGTTCTATGGTATATCAATGCATGGTGTATATTAGTCAATATCTGCCTAAATTAGCAGAAAATATGAACGTGCCTCGCATTTGGCATCTCGACTCCATCAACAAATTTGAAGGGGAGGTCATATTGGGGAAAGGTAAAATGAGGACTGTGAAAGGTAATTATTAGATGTTGACGTAGATTTAATATATTACACATCTATTAAATTATTCATTTATTAACAATAACTAATTAATGATATTAAATTGTTATGCTATCATATAGTTTCTCGAGAGTGGGATGTTTTACATTTATACATTGCAAACAAACTTGATTGGATGGATCATTGGTTAGAATATATTGAAGAATACTTCAGTAGGTTATCATGGGAAGGGGTGAGTAAGATGATTAAAACAACGCATTCTCATTGAGATCAATTTCCTAATCTTACATCAAGGGAAGTTGATTTATCCTTTGGTTTAAAATATAAACAGGCAAGTTAAATTTGTTACCCACATTTTCCTAGTTTTTTCCCAAATTTTCAATGTATTTGGTTTGTTTAATTATTGAAATATATATTTAGTAAGTCCTATATGAGGATTATTAATTCGCAATTTATTTTTTACTTGTTGTCCATGTTGCAGTTGAAACATCACAAGGCTATGTGGTGTAATGGTCATAAATGTCGTATCAAAATGTTGGATGATAAGATGAAAACCTTGGATTGTGGGATAAATGCAGTGTTTAAGGTCACCAACATTTCCTCTAGAAGTGACAGAAATCTAGAAGAAACTGAGAATAGGTAATATGGCCATTTGGAGGATATAATTGAGTGTGATTTTAATTCCTTTAAAATAGTTTTGTTTGAGGTTAAATGGTACAGGATACAGATGCATGAATATGATCCTGAAAGAACTATTATTGAGCATGATAATGGATTTACCATGGTTAATACAAGGGGATTTGAACTGGGTACAGAGCCTTATGTTCTTCCAAGTCAATGTGAGCAAGTATTTTACTCAGAGGTACCTGGTAAAGTAGGTTGGTCATACATTGTTAGATATGATCCAAGAGGAAGACCAGTAAAGTACAATCATGTAGTCGAGGATGGAGATAATAACGAGGAAGAAGATCATGATTATGCATATCAGGAGTAGGTGGCTCATGTAGTCGATGTGTCAGACAAAGAATTTGAAGAAGTTGATCATCCAAATGTAGGAGACAACGATCTCATTGACGATATCGATAACTATAGTAGTGAAAATGACATTGATGATGATGTTGATAGGAATGAGCCTTTCACCAATATCGATTCTGAACCAGATCCTAATATAGATGTTGAGCTAGATGAAGAAGAAGATGACTCATATTTAATTGTTGAAAAGAAGAGGTATGCATTTATATCTTTTATATGATCTTTATATGTTTTTATTTTTTGAAGGGGATGAACTTATCTATTTTTTCCTTGCTATGCTCAAGGACATGGTTCTAAGTGGAGGCCATTTATTGTTGTGAGATACACATGCAACGACTTATGGATCCTGATTTTAATGTACCATTTTATTGGTAGGCCCTCAAGAGCCAGTCATGCTAAAGGCTCTGATCAATAGGTCATTTTTGTCATGCTTTCCCTGGGTACATGTAACATTGTTAAGGATATTTGGTCATGATGAGACACATTAATTGCAATTACAAGGATGATTATTTGGTCACAATGAGAAGAGGGAGAGAAGGAGATCAGATACGATGATGATGATGATGATGGTGATATTAATTGTACTAATTATGATGATGATGATAATTGTACCAATGATAATGACAATGATGACAACAATGATAACTTGGACTAACTATCTCCCTTAAACCTTTTTCAATTAGAGGCTTTCCTTCATAGGAAGATCTAGCACTTAGGAGTGATGTAGAAAGCACAGAGGAGGTTCAACTAAGTGGAAAATATAGTTATAGTAGAACATATAGTTAACTAGGTGGAAAATAAATTTTTATCTCTAGGTCTATATTTTTTTTATACCTACTAAAACCATTAAAGCCTAATTGAAGTACCTTGTAAAATAAATATCAAGCTTGGATT
>ML778215.1:73176-91778 GCA_009831015.1 Picea engelmannii
TGTTTACGATGGGATAAGATAAGTATCGGTCTATTCCTTAGCTCATGTGATTCTCTAACACTATGCTCTATGTCTTGATTATTGTACCCCTTAATGATTTGTTACAAAAGTGTGAATTTTTGTCTCTGACATCCCATAATCTATGTTCATCCCAAGCTCTATAGGTTTAGGTGTCCTATCCAATCATGTTTATTGTTAGATTCAAGGAAGCACATATAATAGGCATTGGGCCTATGTATTCTCCAATTGGCGAGTATGATTTGTTGAAACAAAATTTGAATTGGGATGAGTGCATTGATCAACAATGGCAAACTTGTTTCTTCATATTTAATTCCAATGGCTTGTATTCAACATATGTATTCATTCAATATTTTGAACAATGTGAGAATGGATGTGGTAGGTGTAGGAATACTCATTTGGCATATGTTTATGTCAGTGGTTCCATTTTATTAAGAGATACTATAAGGGAAAATTTATATGGTGACTAACCTTGGCTATCACGATTCTTCTATATTTATTCCCTTGACTTATAGATTCAATTCATTTTTAATGTTTCCAAGCCTCTTGTACGGAATTTCTCTTTTCAAATCGACTCAATTGTGCACCCTTATTAGTTGTTTCTTACTAATATTGATATCCATAGTTTGGGGGAGGGAATATGGTGTGGTCAAATATATTGCATATTATTATATAATATATATAATATATTATATATTATATATATTATATATAATATATATTATATATTATATATATTATATATAATATATATTATATATATTATATATATAATATAAAGCGAAAAAAAAAAAAATGAAAATAAAACAAAAAAACATATAACAAACAAAACTCATTTCAAATCCCAAATAGTAGCCACCACTCATGTGCAGGGCACTCATGCACAATCCTGAATTTGGACACCTATCCCATTGATTTCCACCAGGTGCGTGTAGAGCACTCACGCACAGTCCGAGAATTGGACACCAGTCCCACACATTTGGAGCATAGGGAGGAAGCTAGGGCATGGGAGGAGGGAGGAGGAGGAGAAGGAGGGAGAGGTGCATGGGTGGAGGGAACATAGGAGGAGGCTAGGGCAGACGGATTTTCAGAGGGCACACAAATTTGAAGAGAATGAAGGTAAGCAATGGAATTTTTCTCAGAGCAGGTCGAATATTTGTTTTAGTACTCTGCTCATTGTGTGTTTTATTACTTCAATTCTTATAGGGATTTTTGCATATTCTGAAATTTAAAATCTGCAACAACAAGATCACCACTGGATTGACTAATGTTGAAACCATACATATCCTTGAGAGTACCTCTAAAATAGAAACATGTTACTGGTTTATTTAGAGCCAACATAGAATGAATTGACTATCTTAGACCAACCCACCAAATGGACATTCAACTTTCCTTCCACTAATTTTTCTCTAGTGTTATACCTAATGTAAGGGTTTGTCAAAACCTAAATTAATCTCAGTTTCTCAAAACCTAAATTAATCTAGAAGCTGCAAATGCAAAGTCATTGAACAATAACTCCATAGAATTTGTTCAAATCAAATTATCTGAGTGAGTAAATGCAAATTTCAGTCACTCCATGGGCACACAAACCTTGGACTCCTTTTACACAAAACCACAACCAAGCCATGGTATGATTGCTCAATCTCGTCATCGTTATTTGAAAGCACTTAATGGGAAGTTCTCTTCGAATTGCCTCTCCCACAAACAAATTCCCATGTATACTACTCTTCATCGGATTGCCTCTCCCATTTCTCTTCGAATTGACTCATGTGTTTGGACATCATCATAAACCCTTTGGGAAATAATGGATGAATGGAAATGTATTCAAAATTTTGAATTGTAGTTATAAATTGAGTTGAAAGTTAAAAATATATATCTTAAAAACAAATATTCCAAAGAGAAACCAATCGCCCATCAGTTCCATGAAACCACGTCCTTTTGAGGAATTTCGTGAAAGAATTTGACGCAGACGCACCCTCTGCCTCAGAAAATCCTCTGCACTGACCTCCCGATCTTAACAAATCATTCTAACTTCACCTTCAAGTCGAAGTGGCTCTTTCGATTCCTCACTAGGATCTCTGTTAAAAATCCCAATTCGTAGGTCCTTCCTTTTCCCTCTGTCACAACTTCTGCGCATACCTGATCTCTTCCTAATCAAAATTTTGGGTTTTGGGGATTCCCGATCCCTATTTTCGAGAACCTCAACCTTCTCGATCCCCCGATCTCTGATATCCTGAAATGCTGAAACGGATTCAACAACGGTTAGTCTCTGTGGCTGCCTTTTGGTCCATGTGACCACTATTCCATATCATGACAGTCCTAAGTCTTTTGCGATTTCGGGATTTCGAATGCTAAAACACATGGACCCCTTTGTCCTCAGGATTCCCGATCCTCTGAATCTCGATTTCCCAAAATGGTCTTCCTTTTGAGATTTCCCTTCGAAGACTTAGATTGTTTCCATGCATCCCCTAGAGATGGACAGTCCTCGTCACTTCACGGTTTAGGGAACTAAAGTGCTTATGGGTTCTTTCCCTTGGAACCCCCAAAGTTCTGAGTCCCAACCTCTTATATGCTGAGATGATGTCAGCCGAACCCACACCAGAGCTTTACACCTTTTCAAGATTTCAGACTTCATGGTTTCGAAATGTGTATGCCTCCTGTCTTCAGGATTCGTGAAATGTAGAATCTCAAAATGCCGATAGCTTCCGATCTCTACCACGTGTCTCGACCAATGGACGATCCTCGATCATTCGCGATTTCGTGAAGTCAAATGTCGATGTTCTCATGTCCTCCTGAACCCCAAAAATATGACATGTGAAATGCCGACAGGTCCTTGATTATCTCCACCTGTCTCAACTAACGGATGGTCCTGATTCAATCTCGGGATTTCACGACTTGCGATTTCCCGATGTTGTAGTTTCTCTGTCAACTTAAAACACTGGTAGCCGAAATACTGACGGGTGCTTGATCTCTGCCACGTGTCTCCTCAAGATGGACAGTCCAGATCAAAATTGGGGTTTTCACTATAAAGTGACACAATCTCCTATCCTCTAGACTTCCGATATTCTGAACTTCGATATCCTGATGCCTTTCGGGACCTTTACTCTACCTGTAAGAGTTTAACCCTCGTGCAACTCTAGTCGGATCCTACGGTTGATGGGTAACTAAGTAAGGATCCAACAGCTCACAATCTCCTGAGCTTGAAACTCTGGTAACAATCGTAACCTCCTTGCTTCTCTATTAGACCGTATGGCTGGCGGGATTTCGCTAATCCTCTACAAATAATTATGACTGTTCGTCTCTTCCCTTTGATGACTTAGCAAATTTGAATCCTTCAGAGGTCTTCCACGACTTTGAGTTTTTAAATAAACTCCTGCACGCACTCCTTGCGGCAAACCTTCAAACATTCCGGTGTTGAACACCTTCGACCCCGCGCACTCCTTGCAGCAACAATCCTTCAATAGCTTCTCAGGTTTCAAACCCTGGATTCAAGCCTGGTCTTTGTACATCTTGCATGAATCCTATGCCTAACTGCACCTTTGAGGAAATGAGAACAAGAGCTAACTTATCTGAGCCTTCAGAGATAAGACCTATGAACCCTTCTGTCAACGCACTCCTTGCGGACAATTCAACTGCACTCCTTGCAGAAACCCTCGCTCAGATAGAGAAACAATTGAAACTCATTTCATAACTCTTTCTCTCTTAGACTTCAAGCATTTAACAAGAAATCATACATACACAACATAGAAAAGAAAATGAATAACAGAAAGAGTAAAATTATGAACATACCATTCAACATAGATATACAAGAAATAACTACAATGCCATGAATCTGAATTAAGACTTCTTCTATTAACTTAACCTCTGTACATGGGTGTTTTTCAATTACAGTTCTCTGTTCCAGCTCTGTAAACTCTCTCCTCCTTCTTGGTAATATTCTTCACTACTTTTCTCTCAATTGGCATCCTCCGTCTATGTTACAATTACACAATGAGGGTGTCTATATCCATTTTCCCTCCACTCCTAAAACCGTCAACTCTAAGAATTTAAAGATACCTACTAACATAAATGCTTTCTACCTACTATGGATGAGAGTGGATCACTCAAGGTCCTTTACAATATATAAGTACGCATCTCCTTAACTATCACATTTATGTTTTGGCACATCTATCTTTAAAAGTTTTTTAAACAATTTATCATGTGCCTAAAATGTGTTGGCGCCCACGCTCGCTTGATATTGGCGATGCTCCTGCATCATACTCCCTCGCTTGAAAATTTTCATGGGCTCCTGTCCATGAGTTCTTGAACAATCTGTCCATGCTTCTGAATCTCTGCTTCATTCTCCCAGTTGGCATCTTCAACTGGATGTCCCTTCCACTTGACCAAGTATTCAAAGTATTGTCTTCTTCTGGTCTTCTTGCTAATTCTTTTGTTTAGTATGCTTTTCCATCTGTGGATTCTCTGCAACAGGCATCTGCTTTGTCCAATGGATCTCTGGTTGTTCATCACTTGTTCCTACTTCCCTAGTTTTGTATGGGTACAAATCTGAGACATTGAATATTGGAGAAATTCTGATCCCATCGGGTAATTCAATCTCATAAGCATTCGATCCAAATTTCTTCAAGACCTTACATGGTTCAATCTTCTTCATCTTCAGTTTGTTATATGTCCCCTTCGAGAACCTTTCCTTTCTCAGATGTGCCGGAATCAAATCACCAACCTCAAAATGAAGTTGTCTCATGTGTTGATCTACCCTTCGCTTATACTCCTAGATCGAGTTCTGTAAACGCTCCTTCACCTGGTTGTGAAGTTCTTTCATCGCTTCTGTGAAATCTTCTGCACTAGCGCTCCTAGTTGCAATCTGTTCTGAATCCCTCATCTTAGAAATTCCTCTTTGTTGCATGCCATAAACAATTTCAAATGGACTTTGTCCTGTTCTTTTGTTAACGGATTCATTATAAGTAAACTCTTCCTATGGTAATATGTTGTCCCATTGGCTGTGGTGTTCTGTCACCAAGCTCCTCAGCAAGTCTCCTAAACTCTTGTTTACCACTTCTGTCTGTCCATCCGTCTGAGGATGATAAGATGAATTGAATGATAAATTTCTTCCCAGCTTCTTCCATAAGGTTCTCCATAAGTGTCCCACAAATTTAATGTCTCGATCCGAAAATATGCTCCTTGGTAAGCCATGAAGTCGAATGACTTCTTTGAAAAACAAATTCACAATGTGAGTTGCGTCACTGGTTTTCTGACATGAAATAAAGTGTTCCATTTTGGAAAATCTATCCACCACCACAAAGATTGAGTCAAGCCCTCTTTGTGTTCTTGGCAACCCTAATATGAAATCCATGCTGACCACATCCCATGGCCTCTCAGGTATTGGCAATGGCTGATAAAATCCTGCATTTTGTCTCTTTCCTTTTGAATGATGGCAAATTCTGCATCTGTCCATGAATCTCTTGGCATCTGCTCGCATTCCTGACCAAAAATATGACTCATTCAATTTTGCGAATGTCTTTTCATGACCAAAGTTCTCGGTCAATCCTCCACTGTGTTTCTCCTTTAGAAAATTCTCCCTCATGGAGCATTTTGGAATACAAAGTTGATTACCTTTAAACAAAAATCCTTCTTGGATCATGTATTCTATCCATTGGCTTCTATCTCTAAGAATTGGATTCTCAGCTGCTTCATATACCTTCTTAAAAATTGGATCATCTCTGTACATGTTTCTGAGATCATCATAACCCAATGTTTTAACTCTGAACTCCTGCAACAGCAAACAGTTCCTCCTCAAAGCATCAATAACCTTGTTAGCAGTTCCATAAATATGCTTAGTTACAAAAGTAAAGTTCTGCATGTATTCAACCCATTTTACATGTCTTTGATTCAACTTTTCCCGTCGAGTCACAAATTGCAGTGCATGATTGTCACTGTATAGGACAAACTCCTTCGAAATAAAATAGTGTCTCCACTTCTTCAATGCCTGAATGATAGCATAGAACTCCTTGTCATATGTGGAGTACTTCACCTTTGCTTCATTCATCTTCTCGTTGAATTATGATATCGACCTATTTTCTTGATTCAAAACTTCCCCTATTGCAAATCCACTTGCATCGCATTTCACTTGAAATGTATTTTGGAAATCAGGCAACACCAGAATTGGTTGTTCCATGATTTTTCTCTTCAACAGATTAAAACTCTTCTTAGCCTCTTCTATCCAGTGAAAAGATTTGTGTCTTTTCTTCACCATGTCCATCATCGGTGCACTAATTCCACTAAAATTCTTGATGAACTTTTGGTAGAAACTAGCCAATCTGTGAAAACTTCTCACCTCAAATATGCTCTTCGGTGATGGCCAATTCTTGATCACTTCCACCTTATCTGGATCCATCCTCAATTTATCTGCAGAAATAACAAATCCCAAATAGATGAGTTATGTCTTCATGAATGAGGATTTCTTCATGTTTATCAGTAGCTTCTCTTGCTGTAATCTTGTCATCACTGTAGCTAAGTGTTTTAGATGCTCTGCCTCTATTTTACTGAAGATCAATATATCATCCAGATACACAATGACAAATTCTCTGATGAACTCCTTCAGGACTTCGTTCATCAACCTCATGAAGGTATTTGGTTTGTTTGTTAAAACAAACGGCATAACAAGCCATTCATACAACCCTTCGTTAGTCTTTAAGGTTGTTTTCCATTCATCACCTTCCCTCATACAAATATGGTGATATCCACTTTTCAAATCAATCTTTGAAAAAAAAAATTCTCCACTTAGGAAATCCATCAGATCATCCATCCTTGGTAATGGAAATCTATACCTGATGGTTATCTTGTTAATTTCCCTTGAATTAGTACACATCCTCCAACCTCCGTCTTTCTTTGGACTGAGTACTTTCGAAACAACAGATGGACTCAATATTTCTCTAACTAACCCTTTATCCAACAAATCCTGAACTTGTCTTTTGACCTCTTCATTCTCCTGCGATGTTAATCTATACGTTGCTTTGTTTGGTAAACTAGCTCTAGGTATGAGATCAATATGATGACTCACACTTCTAATTGGTGGCAACGAATGAGGTAGTTTTTCCACTACTATGTCAGCGAACTCTTCCAATAGTTCCTGAACTTCTTCTAGTAAATCATCTATCCTTGTGTTGGTTAAAACAATCATTGGCTTCCTGACCACAATGAATTGTGGTTACTCCTTCTTCTTGACCTCGTTAAGGAGTTCCTTCCCACTCATGAGAAGTACAGTGTTACTTACTTCCATCTTCACCTCCTTATCCTTGATTGGAAGCAGCATGTGAGTTCTCCCATTCTTTTCTAGGGTGTATGTGTTCATTCTCCCATCATGAATCACATTCCTGTCATATTGCCACAGTCTACCCAGCAATAAATGACAAACATCCGTGGTAATAACATCGCAGAGTATCTTATCATTATATCCTCCTATCTTAAATTCAACTAAACATAGTTTAGTGACATTTACCTGATGTCCCGTTTGTAGCCATGAAACTCTATATGGACTTGGATGTTCAATCGTCTCCAGCTCCAGCTTTTCTACCATCTCCGTTGAAATGCGATTATCTGTGCTACCACTGTCCACAATGACCTTGCATACTCTGTCCTTGGTTTTTCAAGCAGTCTGAAAAAGTCTGTTTCTTTGGGTTGAACTCTCCGCTTCCTTCTCTGGTGTCAAAAGAACTTTCTGCATCATCAACGATCTTCCTCCTTTAACATCTTCTGCCTCAACATGTTGCCTCTGTGCTTTAGCGATGTGAGTCTCTCCACTCTCTTTCTTCTTATCTGGACATTCATAAAATTTGTGTCCATTCTTTCCACACGTGAAACACTTTATTACTCCACCTCTTCCTCTTCCTCTACCTCTAGTACGAGGAAAAATATTATTATCAGCATAATCTCCTCTTTCGGTATGCTACCCTCTCTATTCAGCATATTGCCCTCGCTGTGAGGTTCCACCTCTCTCAGTTTGAGCCTGAGGTTTCTTCCAGTCCTCCTTGGGTTTCTGATTTTTATCTTGGACAACTGATTTTCCCCTGGCTTGAATTCAGCCTCAGCCTCTTTGACCTTGCTTTCGGCTCAGCTTCTCTTCAACATTTAGAGACATCTGATAAGAATCTTCCACCGTTTGGATGGTTACCATGCTCATCTCATCCTGAATGTCATATCTCAGGCCATTCATGTACCTGGCTACCTTTTCATCATCGCTTTCCCGATGACCTGCCCTGATGTTTAGCCTGTAGAATTATTCAGTATATTCCTTCACTGTCATCAGCTTCTGTCTCAAATTTTGAATTCTTCGAAACAGAGTAATCTGGTAATCTCTGGGAATGAATTTTTCCTTCATCTTTGCAATCATCCTATCCCAACTCTTGATTTTTTGCTTTCCTTTGCAGCGTCTGTCAGCTTGTAGTTCATCCCACCACAATGTTGCATGTCCTTTTAGCCTTGTGACAACATCTTTGACCTTCTTGTCTTCCTCGACATCTTCATAGTCGAAATAAGTGTCCGGAGCTCTAATCCAATCTAGAATCTCTTCAGCATCCAGGTTTCCTTCATAAACTGGGATGTCCATTTTTTCCCTGGCACCCATCCTTGCGACAGCTTTAATCAAGCGTTCATTTGTGGAATCTTCCGCTGAAACTTCTTCTTCTTCATGTTCAACTTCATTTTCACTTTTGGAATCACTAAGATCCCCAATACTGATTGTACGTCTCTGTGTTGTCTCCATGTCCTCAAGTCTGGCACGTAAATCACACATTTCTCTTTCCATGGCTGGGTCAGACATCTACCTACCTCTTCTTCTTGGTATTTCCCTTTCCTCTGGTGGATCATGTGTTTGCATGTCCCTTCTTCTTGGAAGCATGGTGAAATTTCCTTTTCCTTGCCACAGAAAGAAAAGAACCCTTTCTGCGCTCTGATACCAAACCTGACGCAGATGCACCCTCTTCCTCGGCAAAGCCTCTGCACTGACCTCGCGGTCTTAACGGATCGTTCTAACTTCACCTTCGAGCTGAAGTGGCTCTTTCTATTCCTCACTATAATCTCTGTTAAAAATCCTAATTCACAGGTCCTTCCTTTTCCCTCTGTCACAACTTTTGCGCATACCTGATCTATTCCCAATTGAAATTTCAGGTTTCAGGGATTCGCGATCCCTGTTGTCAAGAACCTCAACCTTATCGATCCCCCGATATCCAATATCCCAAAATGCCGAAATGAATTCAACAACGGTTAGTCTCCATGGCTACCTTTTGGTCCATGTGACCACTATTCCATATGATCACAGTCCTAAGTCTTTCGTGATTTCGGGCTTTCGAATGCCGAAATGCATGGACCCCTTTGTCCTTAGGATTCCCGATCCTTTGAATCTCGATTTCCCAAAATGGTCTCCCTTTTTGGATTTCCCTTCGAAGACCTAGATTGTTTCCATGCATCCCCTAGAGATGGACGGTCCTCGTCACTTCGCGGTTTCGGGAACTAAAGTACTTATGGGTTCTTTCCCTCGGAACCCCTGAAGTTTTGATTCTCGACCTCTTATATGCTAAGATGACATCAGTCGTCCCCACACCAGAGCTTTCCACCTTATCGGGATTTCAGACTTTGTGGTTCCAAAATGTGTGTGCCTCGCGAAACGCCGAATCTCGAAATGTCGATGGCTTCCGATCTCTACCACATGTCCCAACCAATGGATGGTCCTCGATAATTCACGATTTCGCAAAGTCAAATGCCGATGTTCTCTTGTCCTCCTGAACCTCGAAAATATGACATGCGAAATACCAATGGGTCCTTGATTATTGCCACCTGTCTCAACTAACGGACGGTCTTGATTCAGTCTCGAGACTTTGCGACTTGCGATTTCTTGATGTTATAGTTTCTCTATCAAATTAAAACCCCGGTAGCTGAAATACCGATGGGTGCTTGATCTCCGCCACGTGTCTCCTCAAGATGGATGGTCTAGATCAAAATCGTGGTTTTCACTATAAAGTGACCCGATCTCCTGTCCTCTAGACTTTCGATATTCCGAACTCCGATATCCCGATGCCTTTCGGGACCTTTACTCTACCTGCAAGAGTTTAACCCTCGTGCAACTCCAGTCAGATCCTACGTCTGACAGGTAACTAGGTGAGGATCCAACGGCTCACGATCTCCTGAGCTTGAAACTCTGGTAACAACTATAACCTCCTTGCTTCTCTATCAGACCGGACAATTGGCGAGATTTCACTAATCCTCTTCAAAGAATTCTGACCGTTCATCTCTTCCCTTCGATGACTTAGCAAATTCAAATCTTTCAAAGGTCTTCCACGACTTCAAGTCTTTCAAGAAACTCCTACACACACTCCTTGCGGCAAACCTTCAAACATTCCGATGTTGAACACCTTCGACCCCACGCAGTCCTTGCTGCGACAATCCTTCAGTAGATTCTCAGGTTTCAAACCCTAGATTCAAGCCTGGTATTTGCACATCTTGCATGACTCCTATGCCTAACTGCACCTTTGAGGAAATGATAACAAGAGCTAACTTATCTGAGCCTTCAGAGATAAGACCTATGAACCCTTCTGTCAACACACTCCTTGCGGACAATTCAAATGCACTCCTTGCAGGAACCCTCGCTCAGATAGAGAAACAATTGAAACTCATTTCCTAACTCTTTCTCTCTCAGACTTCAAGCATTTAACAAGAAATCATCCATACACAACATAGAAAAGAAAATGTATAACAGAAAGAGTAAAATTATGAACATACCATTCAACATACACATACAAGAAACAACTACAACACCATGAATCTAAATTAAGACTTCTTCTATTAACTTAACCTCTGTACATGGGTGTTTTTCAATTATAGTTCTTTGTTCCAGCTCTGTATGCTCTCTGCTCCTTCTTGGTAATGTTCTTCACTACTCAGCTCTCAATTTTCATCCTCCTTCTATGTTACAATTACACAATGAGGGTGTCTATATCCATTTTCCCTCCACTCCTAAAACTTTCAACTCTAAGAATTTAAAGCTACCTACTAACATAAATTCTTTTTACCTACTATGGATGAGAGAGGATCACTCAAGGTCCTTTACAATATATAAGTATGCCTCTCCTTAACTATCACATTTATTTTTTGGTGCATCTATCTTCAAAAGTTTTTTAAACAATTTATCATGTGCCTAAAATGTGTTGGCGCTTTCCCCACGCTCGCTTGATATTGGCGATGCTCCTGCATCAGAGTTCCAGAGCTTCGTTCACAAAACCATTCCGTGAAAACCTTGCAATCATAGCCATCCAAGAGACAATATGTCATTGGTGCATTTTGTCAAACAATTCACATACCCTCTTTACACTATTGTAAAAGTATCTGATTCAAACCCATCTTCAAATAGACTCACTTCCTCTGCACAAACTCACTTCCTCCACACATTAGCTTCAGATCCAAAGAAAGCACATTTGTGCATGATCTTTACCCAACACATTAGCTTCAGATCCGAAGCAAGCACATTGGTATGTTCAGAGCTTTGTCTCTTTCTTTGCAACTTCATAAAATAGGAGTGATCCAACTTGGAGAAGCAACTTTGAAGGCCATTCCTTCAAGCCTTGTGTAAAAGTTTTCAATCAACACTTGAACTTAAGGTGAAGCAATCGAATGCAAAGAAATATATCAAGAATGGTTTCTTTACAATGCTTCTTCCACCAAAAATTCTTCAAACAATAGTAGCATCCCTTCAACATAAGATTTACAAAATGGAAAATGCAAGGAGGGCTTGATCCAATGAAAGGATTCATCAATAAACTCAAGCTTTCAAATATTAAATAATCAAGAAATCTATTAACAATTCTTTGAGCTGAAAATGCAAAAGACCATGAGTATGTCAACAACAACATGTAGAGAAATTTTTGTGCTCCCATTTAGCTTCTCTATTTGCATAGGAAAAACTGAAACCTCAAGACAAGCTTGAAACATCTCTTGCTCTGGCTCATGGACATCAAAACATAGTTCTTCCTTTGGCATTGTTAATGGATTCAAAAAACACTCTATTCATTTACAAATAGATTTATTCATTGTCCAACAACCCTCTATCAACCTTGACGATGGAAAATCAATTTTCATTCACAATGAGTAGCTCCAGACACCAAGAAGCTCAACACTTTCCTTCTGGTGATAAAAACCATGCCAGAGAGGTTTCTAATCCCATTTTCACATACTAAAGTGTTGTAGCTTGCCATTAAAACTTGGCATTGTTTCTTCAACAACCCATAAGTTTGCAAATCTATTTTTGAAGGAGAGTACACTACTCTTGAATCTTTTGAGGGTTGCTGAACACTTCAAAGGTGGAAAAAAAACTGTTTTGGTTGTTGTAATGGCTTTGGATGAGCTCAACCTTGCAAAATGCAAGCCTTGAAAATCTAGCAATCCTTGCACCATATTCTCAAGAGACGAATAACTCCACAATGCAAATGACCAAAAAGCTTGTGCCAAAATGCACAGAACTTGCCATTATCATGCATCAAAGCTCCATAATTTTTAGATTCCGTAAGAAGCTTATAAAGACCTCCTTTAGGTAGTTCGTTGGCCAAAATGCAAGAGGGTTGAAATCTCTTATCACACACTATTGTTCATCAAAATGAATCTTACATTTCCAATCTTTAATGATTGAGATAGAGAAGAGATTCTTACTCAACCGAGAACAAAAAAAGCATTATGCAAAACAAGAACATCACCTAAAGGCATCTTGTCTGGTTTTTTGTCAGTGGTAATCTCTGGATATTTAGTATTAGCACCCATAGTCACTTGCATGCCCATTTCCTTTTCATGGAACTTGCTAAAAATATTTTGATTATATGTCATATGTCATGAAACTCCACTATCAACATAGCAACCAACACTTGAAACATTATTTAATGTAATTGCCAACCCATCAAATTGGATGAACTATCAACACTCCTTGCAACTTGTTTTTGTGGTTTCTTACCATCTTACCTTTTATATTCTCTAGATGCCCCTGATGGACTCCTATTGAATAGGTAGGAGTTGAATAGGATCATCAAAGGGGACATCATCAGATAGTATATCCAGGTTACTTGGGTTGACCTACAAGGCGGGTTAGTCCCCAATATGGACTTTTATGTAGCACTTTTTGGAGTTGAGAGACAACCTTATTTCCCCCCCCCCCTATCCCCCTACATACTTCAGTATTGGATGCATTCTCTTTGGTTTCCCCTTGTATTAATAAAACTTCGATCTCAATAGCTCCATACAATACAAGTGAGCCATGAAGATAAAACAACTCTTCATCAAAATTTTGTCCATGTGTTTGGGGTCAATAGTTTGGATACATTAGGTGGTAGGCCTTAATAGTTTATTCATGGAAAATATGGCGAAAGGAGAGGAATATCTCTCAATATTTAGTTGGATAGGGCCCCAAGAAAAAAAGTCATTGAATACCCAAAAGAAGCGTCCACTCCAATGTGTATGACATTAAAGTCATCATTTAGGGTATTGTCTTCCATTATAAGTTCCATAGGCATGTGTGCTCAAAGTTCATATTAAATGTGTATGGCCTAGGATGTTGATGGGAAGCATAAAACTTGAAGGTATGAAGACTACCCAACCCAATCATTGGAACAAGAGACATTGAGGGTTTCTCAATTTCTAATGGTGGAGGAGATTGTTCATTGGCCCAAAGTTATTGTCTAGTTGTTCAAGGAGAGTTACCTTAGATAAGTTAGGGTTGTTCATATGCATAATACATTTTACTAGAGCCAAGTATCTTTCTCTTCTATCTATAGTAATGGTTGTCTAAAGATTCAAGGTCAACTATGCAACTATGCAACTAACTAACTATGAAACTATGCAACTAACTATATGCAACTAACTACATGCTACTAACTATATGCAACTAAGGGTGCATTTAACTATATGCAACTATGCAACTTATGCAACTTCAACAACGTTATGGAAACTATGCAACTTTATGCAACTTTATGCAACTTTACGCAACTTATGCAACAATGCAACTTATGCAACTATATGCAACTATATGCAACAAGACCTATGATGCCTTGCAACTATATGCAACTATATGACGGATAGGACCTAAGGCCCTTTTTTTCCTCTCTAGTCATGGTACACACCTTGAGACCTATTCTTATTATGAAAAGGTACCAATGGTTCCAAATGCAACTAAATGTATGCAACTATATGCAACTATGAAACTATGCAACATGCAACTTATGAATGACAACTATGCAACTATGCAACATGGAACTAACTATATGCAACTAAGGGTGCATTTAACTATATGCAACTATGCAACTAACTATATGCAACTAACTACATGCAACTAACTATGTGCAACTAAGGGTGCATTTAACTATATGCAACTATGCAACATGCAACTTATGCAACTTCAACAACTTAATGGAAATTATGCAACTTTATGCAACTTTACGCAACTTATGCAACTATATGCAACTATATGCAACAAGATATATATGCAACTATATGCAACAAGACCTATGCTGCCTTGCAACTATATGCAACTATATGATGGATAGGACCTAAGGCCCTTTTTTTCCTCTCTAGTAATGGTACACACCTTGAGACCTATTCTTATTATGAAAACGTACCAATGGTTCCAAATGCAACTATATTGCAACTATATTCTCAAATATTGGTTAGTGGTCAAATGCAACTATATTGCAACTTATGCAACTATATGCAACTATATTGCAACTTATGCAACTATATTGCAACAATTTTGTATGCAACTATATGCAGCTATGAAACTATGCAACATGCAACTTATGCAGCTTCACCAACTTTATGGAACTTATGCAACTTTACACAACTTTATGCAACTTTACGCAACTTATGCAACAATGCAACTTATGCAACTTCCTGCAACTATATGCAACTTATGCTGCCTTGCAACTATATGCAACTATATGACAGATAGGTGTGGCAATTTCAACTTTATGCGACTAAATGCAACTATATGCAACTATGTTGGTACTATATTGCAACTTATGCAGCTATATTGCAACTTATGCAACTATATGCAACTATATGCACCTAAGAAGATTTAAATAGGACCTAAAAACCTTATGTTCTTTCCCTGACCATGGACAAGACCTAAGTTCCATACATGGACTATATTGCAACTTATGCAACAATGCAACTTACACAACTTATGCAACAATGCAACTTATGCAACTATATGCAACTATATGCAAGAAGACCTATATGCAACTATATGCAACTATATGCAACAAGACCTGTGCTGCCTAGCAACTATATGAAACTATATGATGGATAGGACCTAAGGCCCTTTCTTTCCTCTCTAGTCATGGTACACACCTTGAGATCTATTCTTATTATGAAAACATACCAATGGTTCCAAGTGCAACTAACTATATGCAACTAAATGTATGCAACTATGCAACATGCAACTTATGAATGACAACTATGCAACTATATGCAACTATGCAACATGCAACTAACTATATGCAACTAAGGGTGCATTTAACTATATGCAACTATGAAACTATGCAACATGCAACTTATGCAACTTCAACAACTTTATGGAAATTATGCAACTTTAAGCAACTTATGCAACAATGCAACTTATGCAACTTTAAGCAACTTATGCAACAATGCAACTTATGCAACTAAATTAGACTATATGCAACAAGACCTATGCTGCCTTGTAACTATATGAAATTATATGACAGATAGGACCTAAGGCCCTTTTTTTCCTCTCTGGTCATGGTACACACCTTGAGACCTATTCTTATTATGAAAATGTACCAATGGTTCCAAATACAACTATATTGCAACTTATGCAACAATATTGCAACTATATTCTCAAATATTGGTTAGTGGTCAAATGCAACTATATTTCAACTTATGCAACTATATGCAACTATATTGCAACTTATGCAACTATATTGCAACAATTTTGTATGCAACTATATACAACTATGCAACTATGCAACATGCAACTTATGCAACTTCAACAACTTTATGGAACTTATGCAACTTTACGCAACTTTATGCAACTTTACACAACTTATGCAACAATGAAACTTATGCAACTATATGCAACTTATGCAACTATATTGCAACAATTTTGTATACAACTATATGCAACTATGCAACTATGCAACATGCAACTTATGGAACTTCAACAACTTTATGGAACTTATGCAACTTTATGCAACTTTATGCAACTTATGCAACTATATGCAACTTATGCTACCTTGCAACTATATGCAACTATATGATGGATAGATGTGGGAATTTCAACTTTATGCAACTAAATGCAACTATATGCAACTATGTTTGTACTATATTGCAACTTATGCAACTTATGAAACTGTATGCAACTATATGCACCTAAGAAGATTTAAATAGGACCTAAAAAGCTTATGTTCTTTCCCTGACCATGGACGAGACCTAAGTTCCATACATGGACTATATTGCAACTTATGCAACTTTACGAAACTTTATTGCAACTTATGCGACTATATGCAACTATATGCAACTTACGCAACCATATTGCAACTATATGCAACTAGGTGTGACAATTTCAACTTTGTGCAACTATATGATGGATAGGTGTGGCAATTTCAACTTTATGCAACTAAATGCAACTATATGCAACTGTGTTGGTACCAAAAACGTATATTGGCACGATAACTTATCTTGTTGTTTTAACAAGTGTAGGTACAACCAAATAGGTATTTTTCAGATCTATCTTCCTCGAGTGATGATCAAGATATAGTAAGAGAGGTTGAAAGTGAGACGTGTTGTACTAGATCTACTGGTTCTAGATCAACTAGGTTGGAAAAGGTAAGGAAAATATTTTGTACCGGCATGCAATTTTTATTGCCAATGGAGGGTCGTGTAATTATGATGATGAGAGCATAGGTGACATTGAGTTGCCCTTGAGGTATAAACATCTAGTGCAATGATGGGCACCTAAGGAGCTACCTGAAGTGGACACATATTTCTTCATTGATGGGAGGATGTATCACATTGCTCCTTCATCCCTACATGGATTGGGGTTATTTTCCATGAATGACATAAAGGTCGGCTATGGAACTGTAACTGAATTGATGGAGTATGTCAGACCATTATACAAATACAATCACTAGTTGATGTTGGTCCGATATACACAAAGTATGCGAAGATATGGAGTTGCCGCAAATTATATACAACTACTAGGTAACAATCAAAATAAAGGGGCAACTATGTATATTGATGGAAGGCCAAAAGCTACTGGAAACATTGCAGGCTTTATAAATAGTACATGACCAATGGCAACAACTAAGAAACCGAATTGCATATTTGAGGCACGCGAAGGAAATCATATATTTGTATGTGCAACAAAAACAATAGTTCTAGGTGAAGAGTTGTTGATCGATTACAACTTAAATCAAATAGATGGAGAGGGTGACCGTGGAAAGACACCCACTTCACCTCAGTAGGTAAATGTTAAATACAACAAAAAATTATGACTACAACAACTAAATTTCATAAATTTCATTATTATTTTTTTCTGTTATTACTGCAATATTTCATTTTCTTAATGTTACAGGTGAATTTTCTAACTTTTATTGATTAATTTATTGTGTCAACATCTGTCCAGGGTGACTATGGTAGAAAATCACTGGATACATCTCTCCAGGGTGATCGTGGCAAGGCACCCACAGTGCCTCAGTAGGTAAATGTTAAATATAGTAAAAACTTATGACTACAACAACTAAATTTCAGAAATTTCATTATTTTGTTTTTTGTTATTACTGAAATATTTCATTTTCTTAATGTTACAGGTGAATTTCATAACTTTTATTGATTGATTTATTGTGTCAACATCTGTCCAGGGTGACCATGGTAGAAAATCACCCGCTACATCTCTCCAGGGTGACCATGGAAAGGCACCCAGTGTGCTTCAACAAGTAAATGTTAAATATATTAACAACTTATGACTACAACAACTAAATTTCTGAAATTTCATTATTTTTTTTCTGATATTACTCCAATATTTCATTTTTTAAATGTTACAGGTGAATTTCATAGCTTTTGTTGATTGATTTATTGTGTCAACTTCTGTCCAAGGTGACCATGTCTGAGTTTCACCCACTACATCTCTCTAGGGTGACTGTGGAAAGGCACCCGCAGTGCCTCACCAGGTAAATTTTAAATACAGTAACAACTTATGACTACAACAACTAAATTTATGAAATTTCATTATTTGTTTTCTGATATTACTCTAATATTTCAATTTTTAAATGTTACAGGTGATTTTCATAACTTTTGTTGATTGATTTATTGTGTCAACTTTTGTCCAAGGTGACCGTGTCTGAGTTTCAGTCGCTAGATCTCTCCAGGGTGACCGTGGAAAGGCACCTGCAGTGCCTCACTAGGTAAATGTTAAATACAGTAACAACTTATGACTACAACAACTAAATTTCTGAAATTTTATTATTGTTTTTCTGATATTACTGCAATATTTCATTTTTTTATTGTTCGAGGTGAATTTCATAACTTTTGTTGATTGATTTATT
>ML778215.1:97418-131422 GCA_009831015.1 Picea engelmannii
AAAAGTAATGCCATATTACAATGTAATATGGCATTACCATATTACATTGTAATATGGCATTACCATATTACATTGTAATATGGCATACAATATGGTATACCATATTACAATGTAATATGGTAATACCATATTTCATGTAATTTGTTTTTTTAAACCTACAGTCATCATCGCAATATTGACGGAATTTCATCGGATTTTTTTTACTTTTTTACCATAACTGTCGCTATAGCGACAAAACTTCGTCGCAATTTTCCACGAAGTTTCGTCGCATATATAACAAGTCCATCGTAAATATGGTTTTGAGATATAGCACTTGTCAATATTACCACGTAGTTTCATCGTAAGTTGCGATGGGCTTTCTTTGCACATTTAGCAGCTGCGTTGCAAGTTATTGGCTTGGCATAACTTTTTGTCCCAATTGCGATGAAGTTTTGTCGTAATTGCAACATTTTTTCGTTGGTATTGCGACGAAATTTCATCGTAATTACGACGATGCATAAGTTTAACCAATATTGAAGGTGGTGACACGTGGATAGATAATTTTGTCAATGTTTCCATGCACACCTGGATCGTGGATATAGCGATGAAATTATTACGAAGAAAAAAATCTCTGCTTTTGTGGAAATTGCGACGGATAAGTGTGGCAATATCAATGAACAACCATCACAAATTTGGTCATATGTATGTACTACTGAGTTCTACTACATGCACAAATATGTTCAAACACCCACAAATTTGTATTGCAATTTTTGTAAGTCCGTGGGACATGATGATAGGGATTGTAGGGCTTATAATCTCACGCATGAAAGGTCAAGGGATATATACAAAATTCAAGGTGAAGTAGAAGAAGAAGGAAACACTATGTATTATAAATCCCCTGGGAGAGGAAACTTCAACCCTCATGGTGGATTCTTAGGAAGAGGAAGAGGAAGAGGTATGGGTCGAGGTTGAGGAAAAATAATCTGTTATAACTACACACAGCCTAGACACTTGGAAAGGGACTGTCATAACCCTTTTACCACTTTCATCTATTGAAACTCTTTCGAGAATGTCATCGAGGAATGCCCAACATTGATGTTTAAACTTCAAGAGAAATGTGAACCACAACAGTAGCCATATATATAATTTATCAAAGACAAACCTCACGGAGCATACCCTAGAGTCATTTTTATAACTAGAGGAGGCGCTATTATAGGAGAAGACAAAATGATCCAAGGAAAAACTATAGAAGAATCAGGAGTCAGGAAATCTGTAGAGAAGACACAAACTTTTGATGCAAAGAAAGAAAAACAAATGTTCGAGGAGGCAAGAAGAGAATTCAGGGGAGACCAAGGTTTTTCATCAAAGAAATGACCAGAAGTAAGAGAATGTGGAATGCCTCTAGCATTTGATCAGTTTGCTTCACTCAAAGATGGAAAAGAGACAAGTAAACTTGTCAGTTTCTTGTATATGTTTATAGAGACGATTAAAGACGAGAAATCTATACAAGAGCTGCAAAATTTGGTTAGACATTATGAGATAGGAAGGGTAGTTCCTTTAATGAATAAAGCAGTACATTAACTATCCAAGAAGAGAATGACAAATAAGGAACTACACTTGAATGCTTAGATTGGAGAATATGATATAGACTATGTGGTCCTCGACTTAGGGTTAGAGGTCAATGTCATGACGAAGCAAACCTGGGCACTAATGGGAAAACATAAGTTGATATATTCCCCTATCAGGATTAGGATGGATAATAAACATGCAGTAAGCCCCTTAGAAATATTGGAATATGTCCCTATGGACATCGACGGAGTGAGGAAATTTGTAGACTTTGAAGTGATTAAGATAGTTGATGATAGTTTTCCTTACCTTGCGTTGTTAGGAATTGATTGGGCCTTCAATAATTCCATTGTGGTTGATTTAAATAAAAGGTGAATGACCTTTAAAGGATATGGCCTTTGGGTCATCGCACCATTAGATCCCAATGAAGTTCCGCGATACACTGAGCCCATCAGATAAGAAGACTGAGCATACGAACTAGAAAACATATAAAAATTAATAGCTAGACAATAGGATTAAATTAATCCTATGGAGGATGGAAATTTGAGCTGGCAAAGTGACAGTGCATGTTCATCAGACTCAGAAGAAGCACTAGAGAACTGGCAGGAAAAAATGTATGAAGTATCTACAAGGAGATGTGCTAGATTAACCAGAGAAGTACATTGGATCGACACAACAGTAAGTAACTTACCCACCTTTGATTGTCTGAATCCTTTAGAAACATTCTTATCGTACTTTGAAGAAAGTGTACCAATGCAACAATGCTTGTTGGAAATGAATGATTCCTTGAAATCCACACCAACAAGATGGTGGGGGACACATAAAAACAACATTACAGAATGGGTACAATGTCGTACCCTTATGACCGCGCGGTTCTCATCATAAGTAGAAGGCTGTGAAATTCGGTACACAGGTCGAAGCTACCCAAAGGACCATGTGAGAAGTTGTGAGGAATCATAGAGAAATATTACTCAAGAGAAGTGGGTGCACAAATTCATAAACATGTTGGACACTACCCCTATCAACTTGTACCTTCAAGCAGAGTTGTGCCTCATCACTGTAGATTGGGTAGGTATGACTCAGAACTTTGTCACCACCTTTTTATTCAAAATCCAATATCCTACAATAGATCAAGAATTATAGGTTGTAAATGAAAAAGTATTTGAGGAGGCACCTAGCCTCCCTTTGGAGAATAAAGAGGATGAATGGATTGTTCCTCTCTAGAAACTGCAAGGTTGTTACAACATCAATTTTGATGAAGACGATGATCCTAGGAAGGTGAATACCGCAGAAAGAAAATGCCAGAGAGATGTGGAAGGACTAGGAGTTGAGCTACCATTTATTGGACAACCGATCAAGATCAAGAAAGTCAATACTGGAATAGATCAAACAATGAAGCTTGAAAATGTTGGAGATTATTGGGATGTTGCCACTATTGACAAGATCACTGAGTTACTGCATGAATATCAGGACTTGTTTCCAACCAAGTTAATTGATATGAAGGGAATTAAAGGGCCTATGGGAGAAATGAGGATCCCTTTGAAACCAGATGCAAGACCAATCAAGAAGAGACCCTACTGATTGAACCCTAAATATAAAGAGAAAGTGAAGATTGTGCTCGACAAAATGTTGGAAGCAGGGATTATAGAACCTGTCTAAGAATCAGAATGGATTATCCCTATGGTGGTACAAGACAAGAAGACATGAGAGATAATAATCTGTGTAGATATCAGGAAGCTGAATGATGCCTGTTTGCATGACCCCTTCCCTACGCCATTCACTAACTTTGTGTTAGACAATGTAGGAGGTCAAGAAGTATATTCTTTTACAGATGGATTTTTAGGATACCATCAAATACAGAGTGCCAAGGAAGATCGCCATAAGACTACCTTTTCCACACAATGGGGATCCTACTAATATACAATAATTCCATTTGGATTGAAGAATGCCCCAACCATCTTTTCCAGGGTGGTAGTTGAAGCATTCAGGGAATTCCTACATAATGTTTTAGAAGCAAACTTTGATGATTGGATTGTTTTTAGTTTACTGAAAAATCATATCGAATGTTTAAGGCTAATGTTGGACAAGTGCAGGCAGTGTCAGATTTCCTTAAACATGAAGAAGTGCATTTTATTTTCACCATTTGGAGTATTGTTAGGTCATGTTGTCTGCAAGCAGGGATTGCTGGTAGATCCATCTAAAATCGCCATCATAGTTGATCTACACCTTCCTACTTCAGTCAAATAGTTGTTCACTACAATGGGACACATAGGATATTACAAGAAGTTCATTAAAGGCTATGCCTAGATCACAACACCCATGGAGAAGATTTTGAAGAAAGTCTGTCAATTTCACTGGACAGACGAATGCCAACAGAGCTTCGACACACTGAAATAGAATATGGTTACCGCGCTTATTCTGGTTTTCCCATATTGGATTAAAGAGTTTCATGTGCATGTCGATGCATATTCTATTGCATTAGGAGTTGTGTTAGAAAAACCAGGAACAAGAGACATCGACCACCCATTAGCCTTTGCTAGTAGGAAGCTATCAACAGCTGAGACCAATTACACCACAACTGAAAGAGAAGGGTTAGCCATGGTGTATGCATTGTAGAAGTTCCACCACTACTTTTTGGGAGGACACTTTATAATTTTCACTGTCCATGCTGAAAGATTTAGTCAACAAGCCAGTGTTGGGGGGACAAATATGCAGATGGCTTCTACTATTTCAGGACTGTGATTTTGAGATCGTAGTTAAGACAGGGAGAATGAACAAAGTTCCTGACCACTTGTCGAGGTTGGAACATGGAGAAGAGCCCACTAGTTTGGACGATACACTTTCAGATGCAAAACTACTAGACATTAGAAATATTGATGACCGCTTCGCAAAGATAGTCCAGTTCCTGTCAATAGGAATGGCACCAAGTGGATATACAATCACCCAGAAGAAACAATTAGTAGTGTGTGCTGTAGACTTTTCACTTATAGGGGGACAACTATACAAGATGGGACTTGATGAGATACTGAGAAGGTGTGTTATGGAGGGTGAAATACCATTAATCCTTGCCGAATCTCATGAAGGCATTGTAGGAGGACACTATGTAGGGAAATCCACTGTGCAAAAGGTTCTTCGAGGTGGCCTTTGGTGGCCTACCTTACACAGAGACGCTAAGGACTATTACAAAGCCTACGATGTATGCCAAAGAGTTGAGAAACCATCCAGAAGATATGATATGCCTTTAGCACTGCAACTAACCCTACAAGCATTTGAGAAATGGGCCATTGACTTCGTGGGACCTATTAACCCACCAGGGAAGCGCACAAGAGGAAGGTACATAATTATTGCGATAGAGTACTTGACCAGATGGGTCGAAGCAAGAGAAATTAAGGAATGTAGTGCCACTACAGCTTCATGCTTCATATTTAATGACATCATAACCAGATTTGGATGCCCAAAGATCTTTATGAGTGATCAAGGAACACATTTCATTAATAAAACAATTGAATCCTTGACCGAGGAATTTATAGTTCATCATCAGAAGAGTACACCTTACCATCCACAAGAAAATGGGACAGTTGAAGCATTCAACAAGATCTTGGAGACAACGCTAATGAAGATTTGTAGTGTCAATAGAGACGACTGGGATTTAAGAGTACCAACAGTATTATGGGCCTATAGAACCACTTGCAAGAAGATAACAATGCATACCCCCTTTAAATTGGTATATGGTCTTGAAGCTATTGTCCCAATGGAATATTTGGTACCAAGCTTAAGAATTCTTGCCTTTATAGATATGGATGACATTGGAGATGTTCAAGAGAGGTTTTCACAGTTGGTCGAACTGGAGGAAGAAAGATTTGTTGCAGGATTTCATCAGCAGGTCCAGAAAGAAAGAGAGAAGGCCTACCATGACAGACACATTAAGAAGAAGGTATTTAAGAAAGGTTATCTGGTATTGGTATATGAAAATAAATTCATGAAGCATCCAGGAAAGTTTAGAACACATTGGCTTGGGCCATATGAGGTTGCCTATGTTATAGAAGGAGGATATGCAAAGTTGAATACTTTGAATGGAGAATGGAAGGAAGGTTTGGTGAATGAGAGCAGACTAAAGTTGTATTATGAAAGCCAGTTGCCTCGCAGAAATCAATAAAATCATGTGGATAAGGGTCTAGGTACCAGGTGCAGTTGAAACTGGGTACCAGACACAAAAAAGATAGTCTGCACAAGGGAGGAAGGGAGGAATAGATATGGAAGCATAGGATGCCCTGCAGAGTTTGAAGACGAAGCAAAGGATAGGGATCAAATATGAAGTACCTCGGGACAAGTCACATGTGAGTGTTGGGGGCCTGTTGGCCCTTGGTTATGGAAGCCAACGAAGATCAAGGAAGAAAAGGAAAAACGTGAACTATGCGAAAGACATAGTGACTGTTACTGGGTCAAAGTGGGTAAAAGAGTAGAAAATATGGAGTGAAGTAAGAGAAAGAAAGACATTGGAAAAATATATCGAGGATGACAGATCAACAAGGAAGATGAATCGTGGAAAACTCAACAAGCAGAAAAAAGACACTATTGGATTCTTTGGAGAACCGCGTGAGAAGGCAGGAAAGATAGGCTAGCGAAGCCCTGAAAACGTGGGTCAAGTTGACCTATGGTTTTAGACATCTATGGTTTTGGTATCTAGGGTTTTGACACTTAATTTTTAACCTAAAGATGTCTGAGAACTATTGTAGTGTATAAATAGAGGTCTAAAGGACTTGGGATGGGTTGTTGTTGTTGGTATTATGGATGTTGTTTCTATCTCTGTTATTGTGTGATCGAGTGAGGATTATTGTGAGACAGAAAAGTGTTGAGTGTAGGGCCTTTTGGTATTGTAAGATCTTCAGCTGGGTGTGAAGATCAGTCCTACAACTAGGTGCGCAAGAAGGTGAGATATAGAGAGAAGGAGAGAAGAGATTTTCTAGCTGAGAGCACAGACGGAAACTGTATTCTTCATCTTAATATATTATAAAGAACAGTTTTGTGGACATATCCCTAAAGAGAGGGTTAACCATGTATTTCTAGTGTCATGTGTGATTGATGTTGAGTTCTTTTCCATTTTCTATACTATTAATTGAATTATAGTGTTAGATCAGATAGATAGTTCTACGGAGTAGATCTAAACTGGTAAGTGATATATAAATGGTGTGTTGTTCTCGTATTAGATCCAATTGATATCCCCTTGGTTGTATACATCTCTGTATCACAACCCGCCCATAGCTGCTTTGGGTGAGACTGCATCTTCTTCACAGGTGTTGCTGAAAGGGCCAATAGTTAGGGCTTGTTAGTGTGCTCTTGGAGCTAAACCCTAGCCAGTTCTGTCCCTGTGCCAACATGTACTTGAAATCCCTTAATCAAACCATGCACCTCTATGGTTCTGCTATCCATAGAATAAATGTTATGATAAGGCCTAGATATCCTTAATTTCAATTGTTCCATTACTTTCTTAGTCATAACATTCAAGGTGGCTCCCAAATCTAGCATACAATTATGAAGAATAAAATCATTCACGAGCAAGGATAGGAAAAAGGGTCTATTCTTTTCACTCCCCCTATCCATATTTTGTAGAATGGCTGGTGCATCTTGATAAGTTCTTGTTGGTGGAATGTCAACACTTTTCTGAGAAGGACAATCTATGGCTTTGAGTAACTTCTCCCTCTGAGAAGGAATCTTCATTATTTCTGATACAGGCACCAACATTTTTGCATTACTTAGCCATCCTCCTAAGTCAATATTTAATTCTTATTTTGCATACACAGTTGACTTAGGGGGTTGGGATATACCTTGGGAATGTTTTATTGGTTTTTATATTGACTTTTGTTTCCATTCCTTTGATAGGTAATGCTTCTAAATTTATCCATTTCAGCTACTTGTTGTGGAGTAGGCTTAGGACCAAACATTTATGTTGCCTTATCCACCACAACATCACTCATGCAATTCATGTTTTTTACTCACCCATTAAGTTCATCATAATCCATCCAATCATACATGCCAACATTAAAATCATGACCAAACATATTAAATTTTTCACTTGAAGATCCATAAGGTATCGTCTCATCATAAAGGTGAAGGAATACTTGGAAAGTCGATTCATCATGAAATTGCTCACAAGGTCTACAATAATGAATAGCCTAGTGGTCAATCCAATTAGTGGATTCAAATGGATTTGGTGGTCTTTGATCTCGGGGAGGGGACTTATTAGGCCATTTTCCATTTGGCCTATGTTGGGACCTACTAGCTTGGACCCTTTCCATGGCTATCAACCTATTATGCATGGTATTAATCTGACTAACATTTTCCGTCAATTGATTAGCATGATTAATTTCCATTTGTTTAATCAATTGAGTGAGATCCTTAATGCCATCATTAGAGGGTTTTTGATTCTCAACATTTTTCTTCTTCTCATCATAAATTTGGGAAGAAGACCCTCTAGTAAAACCAGGAATGTTAGACTTCCTAACATCTTGCATGTTCTGATCAATTTTGATAGTTGTGGCTTGTGATGCATTTAAAGTTTGAGGATCCTTATCCCTTTTAGGAATACCTCATTTCACCCTCAAATGCCTCCATATAATAAATCAAAATTTCAGTGTCTGAAGGAAAAATATCAGAATGAAGGCTCTTCACCAAGATATTAAACTTAGTGTTAAATTCTTCCATATTTTCATTTTCTTTTTTATGACTAGTGGTAAGAGCAACAAGCTGGAATCTATGTTCTTTTTTATCACCCCATCTCTTCCTAAATTCATCCAATATTGAGTCAAGGGTGCTGAACTTAACTGGATCAAAATCAGTAAACCATTGGACAACACCTACTTCTAGTGAATACACAAATAAAGTCATCTTTACATCTTCTTCGTCATGACCCCAACAATATCTCTCAACACACATGAAAATTTAGGATATGGGATTTGGTACTAATAGCATTGTTTCCTTGAAAGGTAGGAAACTTATCAATAGCCTTTTTAGGAGTTGTGTGAGGAGCACCTTGTATTGTTGAAAAATTCAAAGGTCTCAAAACAATACTCAGGGTGAAGTTAGGAGTATTAGTGGGATTATTAACAGTTTGTTGATTATTAATTTGGAACAAGTATTGGATATCCGTGAGTGCTTCTTCTCCAAGAATTTCAAGTAGCCTCCTAGGAACAAGGCGATTTAGCCTCCTCCTCTAAATCTTTTCAGGTCCAAGAAAAGAATAAATCACTCCTTGTGAAGTGCTCCTAGTAGTATACCTGAAAAATTTGTTCAATGGAGCCGCCACTTGGAAAGGAACCACACAAAATCAACCAATGCAAGTTCAAATATTTTTAGGGACTAACGTTTTTTATTGTTTAGTTCTTAGAAGATAAGTTAAGTCGTTTTAACCAAGGACAAATGACTTGTCCCTGACAACGATGCAAAAGATGTTTTCTTCCTTATACACACTTGAAAATGTGAGCTAAGTCCTTCTCACTTAGTGTGTCCTTGGAGGCACAATTCCTAGGTTCGAAGCCCACGCTATCACTTTGACTTGAACCTCTTCCGTCTAGGCTTACTCCTAGGGAAGCCAAGGGGGTAGACCCTTGTTTCTAGATGAGATTATCTTTATGTTCTAGGAGTTTTTTTTAATTAGTTTAAGGTTGGGGGGGAATCTATCCTATGATGCAAAGGAAGCAATGCAATGTGAAATAATTCAATTATGACAAGAAAAGCCTTTTCCTAGGACAACTAGGACTAGTGCCTAAGATTGGGCAAAGGGGTCAACTAGATTCAAAGGAGGTCGATTGCACAATATTAACAATGATTACAAAGATTACAATTAGATACAAACTAGACACAAGGTGAGAAGATGATACAATTATGAACAAGATACAATAGCCACAATAATGAATATTCTAGAACTACCACAAGATTATACCCAACAATAGATACAAAGAATACAAAGAGATTAACTAACCATGTGCTTGTATGTGCATGAATTAAAGAGATTCAAAACAAGATGACCATTAACAGATCTATCCAAGCATGCTCAGAATAAAACTTACTCTATTGTACTGCTTATCAATGGCATTAAAGATATAATTCACTCAAGACCCAATCAAGAGAGTGCCTCCAAGTGGATGCACAACTTCTTGATGGATCACACCATAAAATGAACACCAATTAAGCAAAAGATTCTTTTAAAGAAAAAGTGTTCCAAAACACAACTATGACCACTTAGATGATTAATCCACAAAGCATAAGTTAAACTTGCATGTAAATGTGAATGTGAAAGAGTGCTTTCAAGTGTTAATTTAAATGCCAACCATCAAAGATATACCAATAATGAAGATTCCCAATGTTGTAGTGGATTAAGGAGTTGATTAAAGATTATTAAGTGTTGAGTGAATCCTAGATAAGTGTCAACCCAAAATTTTCCTCCCCCAATTACCAAGTGGTTGTTGGATGCTCAAGAAGTGAGACAACGAGGCCTACCCTAGCTTCACAGGTCAACCCTAAGATCTGAGTACGCCTGGAAAGGACTCTGCACACCATGAGACCATCCCCAGCCTAGCACCTTCCGTTGCCTTCCTCAAACCACTTTTTAAATAGTGAAGATGGTGAATTATGATGTCCTATTTAGTCTAGTAAGTTATTAGGCCTATGGAATAAATGTTTTTAGGTTTTTGGGTGTGTTTACGTGACTTTTTCTTGCCCAAAAAGTGCCAAAAAGGGCCAAAACTGAAACTTCAAAACAACATAAAAATGTGTTCTAGATCACTATATTATTGCATGTAAACCACATATAGAACTTGAAGGAAATGCTGAAAATAAATATTGTTTTTACACAATTGACATGCCCATGTGTGTTTGCAAATTTAAAGATGAATTCTTAAAGCACAAGAGCTTGCAAGTGAAGAAACTTAAAGCATGAGAATAAATCTATGCCTCCATGGGCTTAAGCTAATGTTTAGTTGTGTGAGATTTGCTTCTAGATGATTTTAACCATGAGCATAAGCATATAAAAAATACACAACTAAACTAGTGATACTATATTGGGGGTTGGCTTTGCCAACTTCTCATCCAAGGTGTAGGCAACAAGGAAAATAAGACTTGAAATAAAGTACAATAGATACAAACCACTCACAATGGCACAAGGTGGAGGCAAGCCTTCCTATTTTGTGCCAAAGGGGGTTGAAAATGAAATATATATATTAACACTAAAGCAATCCTAGCCACACAACCTTGCCCTAATGACAAGTAGGGAAAAAGAATGAAAAAATGCAGAAAATTAAAAAATACACCCTAGCCTTATGATTTTGGGGGCTGGCCTTGTCAATCTCTCACCCAAAGAGTAGGCACTAACAAACATTACAATAACATAAAACTTATTACAATAATACAAGCCTCAAGGGGCTCCCAAGGGCTTGCTAAAATGCTATAATGAAAGAGGAAAGGTTGGGTGTTGTTACCCAATCAAAGGAGAAGTTTTTGGCATGTTTTTTGACCGAAAATAGGTAGCATAACCCATTTACCTGGTAAGAACATGCAAAAACCAACAAGCTATTGCTTGCTGGAAATGCTGCAAAACACACAAGAAAGTTAAGAAAATTCCTGTTTTTCAACAAAAATTTCCTACATACAAATTTCAGAAAATATGATTGATTTTATTTGACCTATCTAAGATTGTTAGCAAACCAAATTTGATATGAAATGAATAGAAAATAAGATAGGAAAGACTATGAAGTTTAAGTGAGCTATGAGGGTAGACTCTTTCTTGAGGCTATCCCAACAAAACCCTTGAAGAAAACCTGCAACTTGTGAACCAATGTGAGATGAGAGAAAATAGAAGGAATGATAAACAAGTAATACAAACTAATTTGCACTACTTACTATCCTACTCAAGTAGATCTACAACTACACTATTGCATGACCTATCGAAATAAACTAATTTGCTTTAGATATTTACCCTAGATATCAAACAAGAAAATACAAGGAACAAGATCACCTCATGTGCATGGAAGTAGCAAGACTAATCTTTGTTACTTGAAAATCCTCCAAAGCCTTTCTATTAATCCAAGGGAGAGATTGTAGTAATTAATTGCTCCAAACCTCTCAAGACAAAAATGGAGTGAGAGGAAGATGGAAAAATGAGAGAGAGATGGGGAAAGAATTGGGTAGCATAAAAATAGCTCAAGAGATGGTGTCAAATGAGTGAGGGAGGGGTTCTATTTATACTTGTGAAGGCAAATCTACCCCTCTCGGATGAGTTACAAGTGTCACACATCAAGGAAAATTCACTTTTAGGGTTTTGGTAAGTTAGGGTTTTGACATGGATGGATGAAGTGGAAATGAGTTGGAGTGAGTTGGAAAGGATTTGACAAGTCAAATTATGAGTTGTAGGGTCTAGGGAGGCACACCAAGGGATATAATAAGTCTCCCATTAATTTTGTTTATTATTTTTTTACTTTTTGGAGACTTTCTAGAAGGGGCCACACCACTCTAGGGAAAGTGAAGTTTTTTCTTAATGGCTAGGTGAGGGGGTGATTTTAGTCTTGGAAAAGGTTAGGAAAGTGTTTTATCATCATATCCCACCTTTACTTTAGTCTATTTGCTCAAAAATTACAAAAATGACATTTTTCATATGTCATGACTAGCAATTAAAATTGCTATTTTGACTAACTAAGACTCCTTATAGACAAACACCTAGAAAAAGTTGTCCAACTGAGTTGAAACTTGGTCCAAGGGTGTAGGGGGTCTCACTCCATTTATTTTGAGCAAAAATACCCCTAACAAACGCCCAAGGACCTAGTTTTTACAATATTTTCTCAAAAGTAATTAAAATTAATTAATTAAATTACTCAACCTTGGGCAATTTTAATTAATTAAAAAAAAACTATCTAGACTCGATGAAATTCCGCGAAAATTTATGAGATTTCATACATGGTCATTTACATCATTCCTAAACACTAGCCACCAAAGGATCAATCCATTAGAACTCCCTTCACCACTTTGGAGGAATTATTAATGGTGGGAGTGAAAAACTCAAGGAAAATTAATAAGGTTGAAAAAGCCAAATTAATAACCTAAGCATAAAAATAACTCTATGAAAGGAACTCTCCCAATGAGGAAATAATAAGGTAACTGACCTAACTATGACCCATGCAGACCTATTACATTATTAACCCACGCAGGGGTGCAAAAGTTCCAATTACAAAAATACATGTTGAAGGCCAAAAATGCCTTGTAGAACCAAATAGTCTCTAACCTGGTAGCATTTGATGACGCATCTCTTCATAGTACATGGATTTGACCCTCTATTTGAATAGGCGGCCAATAGAAGGTATTATTTTATCCCTGATTATATCGTTGGAATTTGGAAGCCCTTTGGCAAAAGAAAAAGTGGCATTATCTCTTCCACGTCTGAAGGAGATGACTTGATCTGTGGTCGGTCATAGCGGGATTCTAGTCATCCTTGAAATGTGCCAAGTCAGTTCACCTATAACCCAACCAAACTACAGTTTGAGAAGTTTATGGCGTTGCCTAACTATTTTATGTTTTGGTTTCTTTAGTCATAATCTGATGATATGAATCTGTCCAAAATCATGATTGTTTTGTTGTTTAAATTGTATTTGTGAATGTGGAAATAGATTCATCTTGTTGAAAAACTCCCAAAGTAATTGGATTAAACAAAATTAACCACTCAAATATGCAGATCCAACAATGTTTGGCCTGATTTCAAGAAATTATGACCAAAGTAGATAGTTTAGACTACAACCAAATGTATCAGTTATACCTGAGATTAGATAGGGTTTCCTAGAAGAAGGCATTATTTAGGTTACCATAAATTTTCTTGGAAATATCCAAGTCCCAATTATGAAAAAAAAATATACTTCATTCTTCTTACTAATCCCATATGATTTGTTACATCAAGGCTAATTTTTTGTATTTTTGAATCCATAAATGGATTCAACTTGTTGAAAAATCTTTGGAGTATTTGAATTATACAAACTTAACCATTCAAATCTACAAATCTAACATTTTCTCACTTAATTTTCGAATCTACAAATCTAACATTTTCTCACTTAATTTTCGCAAAATTAAACAGAAAAAATCCAAAAAAAAATAAAAATTAAAATAATTGTACTACAACAAACATTACACCAATAACATTTATTTTTCTTTATTGATAGTTACACCCACAACATTAATTTTTATGCAATAGGTCGTCTAAATAGTTACTCTATTTTGTGTAGGTTCATGCAAATAGTTTCTCTTACCCTGAAGAGGAGATTAATTTTCTATTTTTTCAAATTTACGACTACCCAAAAGATGATCGAAATTAGTGCTTTTACATATTTCAACAAATCTCATTTATTAAATAGTAAATAGTTTTTATAAATAAAAATTATTATTTTTCAAAATTTTAATATTAAACATTAATTTTTTTTTGAAGATGTATTTATTAATTGAAATCAAACCAAATTTGATTTGAAATCACTTATAATATATGCTACGTCATTTTTGTTTTTTTAAGTATAAACCTTCTAGTGTATGTATTTGTCTTTTGTATTTAAGTGTTTATATGGAAGAAGTTTGTCCAAAACATAATCCCATGAATCCATAACTAAACCTCATGTACCCATAACTCTTTTGCTATCCAAAGAGGGAAACCAATGTTATACAAAAATTGGAAATAGTTAAGGTTGAACACAATTTACAGTGTATAATATTGGCTTATAGATAAACAAAAAATCTTGGACATGTGATCATATGTAGCTGAAACAAAAAATATTGGACATGTGATCATATGTAGCTGAAAATAAAAGAACCTTATCTCGCAAACCAGAGAGAGCTTCATGAAACATGGAAATAAAAATTTTAACCATGTGTGACCTTTTTCCATAGGAGTTCCTTGCTATTGACGACCTGCCAGGAAAACATGGAATGAGCCTCCATGCTTCTTGACTAACCATGGCACCATCATAATAAACACTCTATTTTGGTCCTTAAGAACCTCCAATCTCCTCTTGAATTCATGTTAATACTGGTCCTTGGGAAGCATTCCCTAAGCGACCAAGGTTTTCATGTGCTAATACAACTTCAAGGTTCTATAAAACTTTGATTCCCTAGTGCGAGTGCAACCCATTTATGGGATGATATCTCCCACTTGAGCATTGACAAAATCATCTTCCTAAGCCTCACGAATAATCATGACATCCCTTTCCATGTCAGGCATGGATGCGTGAACCTTTGGTCAAACCAACTCAACATAAAATTCAGCTACAACAACTGCAACCATAGCTATGCAGGATTGGTGAATGGAATTTTTTTGGTGTGAACTGCTTATGCAGCCATGGGGGATTTGATGGAAGGGATAAGAAAAAAATATGAGGGAGAATGAGAAGGACCAAAGAAAAAAGTCCACGAGAGTTCATAAACAACCAACAAGAAAATACAAAGTGGGCGAGGATAAAGTTCTATACCTAGATTATACCTTCCATAACCATCATTGTCACCAGAGTGGAGTGTAGTAGAGAACCAGAGAGATTAAATTCAATGAGAGATTGAAATAGTGTGAAATGTCATGCCATCCAAACCAGGGTCTTTTCCAGACTGCTCCCTCACTTCATCATGAATGCACCCAATCATTGTTTATTGCTCGTATGTGAGAGTTGGGTGGTGGATGGGAAATGGCTAGCCGTGTAAGCCTCCCACTCATAACTTCTACACACCTCAGATGTCACCCCACTTCACTTCCTTCACATGCTCCACGTATCATTATTCAACACCTAAATATAGATAACATCATGTAATACTTTTATTTATGAATAAATAATATTATAGAATAATTTTTATTTATTTCAGTGGTAGAATTTGTAAGGCTTGTGATGCCAAGCCTTGGTGTGCACTCTTCAACCGCAGACCAAAATGAATAATATTGGGCAGGTAGGATGCTTGGTGAAAATGAGGAGATATAATTCTTCATATAGGGGAGAGTTGGGGTTCCTTGGGTGCACGATGTGTGAAGGGGTGAATCCACCCAAGGTGCCTTGCAACAAAAGTTAGATGACAAATGACTTGACAAATGGTTGAGGGAAAGACTTGGGTGCTCCACCAAATAGACGAATCGATTGAGTCATGGTAGGTACACTTAAGAGAGTCAACTCCACTCACCTAAGGGGCGTGTGAACCCAAGAGGATGAGTCAGTTCGATAGATGGGGCACAATGAAATGAGGGGTGCACAAAGGTTGGGTGTGTCAATCCTAAGGGGCATGACGATTAATGAGTGCATGGGTTCATCTGGGTGACCAGGTCTGCGAAGGCACGCAATGATTTTTTTGGTCATGGGATAAATAAGGGGCATGGCACCCCCAAAGGATGCTACAGTTTGCGATGGTGACTTTTGGAGAGCCTATAAGAGAAAAAGGGCACACAACCAAGGAAAACAAGTTTTGGAAAGACAAGTAGAGTAAGAGAGATCTTCAGTTCTAAGGAAGAAAAAGGAAGGAAGCTCCCTGAAGGAGCCAACTCTCTCCACATGGGAGGAATTGTGCTACCTTGAGGTCTATTCATTGGATAGAGTTGGGAGAAATATTCTTGGGTTGATTTTGGTGAACTCTAGGAAAGCAATTCTATTGGAGGAATGTGTGAGGAAAAACCAAAATATGTGAAGTCTGCGGAAATGAAGAGACGGAGTCTACGGAAATGAAGAGATGGAGTCTGTGGAAATGAAGAGACAAGAAGTATGTTCTTGGAGGCACATCTGAGGTGCACCACAGGTGGTTTCAAAAATGGTTGCGACAGAGAGTGTGGGTGATGGTATATGTATGAGTGTCTTAGTGAGGTGAGGTAAGTTGTTTGACTCTGTCCTATTGTAAACTGAGTTGGTAGTGCTCATGTTGTAATTGTTTTGCAATAACAAAGACTTAGTTGAGTATTAGGCATAGGTTGTGATTCCCACACTATATGTTTGTTTGTCTTTCATTTGTTCCACAATTGTCTTGGTTTCTCATGGATGTATACTTATATATGAATAAGTGTTAAATAAATTAACAAATGTCTAAGGATATAAGAGTTGCACTAGAGTATAGTGTAACTCGTCGATAGTCTAGAACGGAGTATAGGTATGGTCTAGGTGAAGAGGCATAGTATGGAAAAAGTAACCTTGGTGTTTCCAAGTAGTCAAGTAAGAAATTCCATGGTGTCGCACAGCCTTAAGAGGTGCATGATCCCAAGATTCATCCAGACACATTGTGGGGATGTGATAGATGCAATAAGAGCAGATTTGTTATAGATTTTGGAGAAGGGTTGGGGAGATCTTCACCACTATATCGATGATATATGGTATCAAATAAGTTCATTTCTCTTCACCACTCTTTCAGTCAGAATAGTTGTGGTGGGCACACTTGTTGAGAATATAATTTGTTGTGATGGAAGTTCAATGGGAATGTTCACAGACTTATTGAATGGTTCAATGAAATGAACTTGTTCATCGTACACTTTTCATTAAAATTATGATAGAGGTTCAATTGATATTGCAATGGGAAGGTTGGTCTAGGTGCACACCTTGTGTAGACCAAGAGAAGCATTTGTGGTGATATGAAGCACTTGGACAGGGTGGGTGACCGTAGAAGTCATAAAAAAAATAATTGAGGAACTTGTTACAGACTTGATCGTAGAGGAAAACTTGGTTTCTTTGATTCATGATGAAAGTTAGTGCTAGACCTATTGTGAAAACCTTGGAGAGACCAAGTGTAAAGTTCATTGAGAGAATTGAGCACATGGGAAAGGAAAATGAATGCAGTATCTATTGCACAACTTGTCACATAAATAATTGTGGAAGTGATCAGAGAAGTGAAAAACAAAGGGTGATCGCATAAGTAATTGCGAAGGGGAGTAGTTATGGGTTGTAGTGAGGTGAATCACTTAGACATGTTGGAAAACCTAGGGTGACTTAGAGAAAATCTGTAGTAAGAAGTTTTTTGAGAACATTTTCATTATGATATCTTCATGTCATGCATCACCGAGAAAAACAATTAAGTTGGGTTGATTTGTTGGATGAGTGGGTTTATCATAGCCTTCGGACAAGGTGACTGTTCACATAGTTACAAGAATCAATTATCAGTAGTATGACATGACAATCGGGCGATGGATAAATGGTGCCTTGAAGTGGAAGTAGTTAAGGTGAAGATATGGAAAGACATTGGATATGAGTTTGGTCAGTTTCATGCAAAGTTTGAGACTTAGGCGGATTTCAAAAGTGGAAAAATGGAATCATACTTGTATCATAATGAAGATCTTACAGATTTGTGGAGTTGCGGATGGTGATTTAGAAGAGTTCATGTGGAGATTTCAGTTTATTGGGAAAGTGGAGGTCCAAGAAAATATACTTAGAATATAGTTAGAATGAACAATGCCATTGGAAACTTGGTATGGTTGGTTTTTAGTTCTTTCATTTCCTAAGTGTTACAGTGAGTTCTTTGAATGGAAGTTAGATGACTTGGTGGCTCAAGAGAATTTTTTTTCCATGGTAAAAACCAACACACTTAAGGATGACTTAAGTGGTTCATATCCGAAGGAGTCTTATAGAAGTTTGGGATTTCTTGGTTGGGAAATTATGCAGAGAACTTGGGGTGACCTACTTGGACAATTCCTATGGAATTAGGCATATTTGGATGTAGTTGTGGAGGTGGCTTGAGGAAGCTACCTAACTCTTTGATGAGGTGCATTGGACAAGTCACTGTGGTGAAGTGGGATTTTAAGTATGTTCATGTCAAGTTGAGAGGATGGATGAGGTGCCCTGGTTCTTAGTGCCTTAGCTAGATTTGTTGGGTCATGCAATGACTTAAGAATTGAAATGACAATTCCTGAGTTTGAATGCTTGCATTAGGTGCAAGGAAGATTCATTTAGGATATGGATTGAGTCAACAAAGAAGTTGGCCAAGAATTGTTGATAGTCAACCTGAATGGATAGAACACAAACTAAGTGACTTGGGTGGTATTCTCTCACCTTTGGTATGGGACAGGAGGCAGAGAAGACACTAGTAGAATTTGGAAAATAAATGACTACGTGACTAAAACATTTAGTCATGACAACAAAAAATGACTAAATTCTACTAATGTTTTTCAACACATGTATAAACGACTAATTTGATTGTCGGGTAAAAAATAATTAGTCACACGCATAAAAATGACCAAATAAATGACTAATTTGATTATTGGGTAAAAAACACAACTAAATAAATATTAGTCACACAAATAAAAATGACTAGAGACTCCTATATAAACTAAATACTATTACAGCTATTGTGCTTTTTCACCATAACTATAAACTTTGTGCTTAGTCATAAGCATATTATAAAGTTGTATATAATATTAAATAGAAGATATGAAATTAATTAACCCTAGTACTAGCAATTTCATCCAAAAATTCTGAACGACGAGCAATCTGTTACACTTCTTCCTCTTCCTCCTCAACTTATTGTCTAGAATGAAGATATTCTATTCAAAACATGTTTCACCCCTTGCAAGACATCTCGCTTATACAAGAAACTATTTTCATGTGGTTGGGGCCATGTGCATTAAGTCCTAGGTAAATTTTGCATAATATTAGATGCCCCCATGACCTCTTAGCCAAAGGGGTATTTTAAGAGTGTTGTACACCAACTACAAATATACATTGTTAATTCTTATATAATGGGAGGGCCTTTCTTGCGACATAAGAATATTAAACATAGGCTAAGAAAAAAAATTTAACCAAAACATAGCCTAAGAATTTTTTTTTAAAACCAAAACATAGGCTAATAAATGAGCCTAATGGTGTTAAATTATGAGCTTGATTTCTTATGCGGATTAATTCTTTTATTTTCTTCAATACTTTGATTCCAACTTATTACACTTCAACAATTTCAAATCATAATCGAATAGAAATAATTATGTAGATAAGTAAAGATGCATATCAACAACACATATACCCTGGGGAAACACTGTACAGGGAGAAAAACCCGAACAAACAATATTACTTTATTGCTTTAATAATGTAAGATATCTTACAAATATCCACCATGAATGGGCTTCTCTCAAAGATCTTTCCAAGATGACTCTGACCTAACAAAGACTTACAAGACCTTGCTAAAATACACCTTTTATATGCTGCCTCTTTATTACTGATGTGCTCCTCTATTACTTCACCCTCAACCTGCATATGAAAACTTTGTTTCAAAATTGTGTTGCAAAACTGTCTTGCAAAAACTGTGTTGAAGAGAGGATTCAACCTCTTCTTATATAGGCTAAAGAGGGGTAGAGGAGAGGCTCAAAATGGTAGCCTGATTGCATGCATTAAACATAACTCAGCTTCATTCTTTAGTTTAAACTTAGAACTAGACTTGAGATTGGTTACAACTCAGCTTTACACTTTAGTTCTAACTTAGAACTAGACTTGAGATTGGTTACAACTCAACATTACACTTTAGTTCGAACTTAGAACTAGACTTGAGACTGACATTCTTTAGTTCAAACTTAGAAATAGACTTAAGAATTTATTTGAAACTCAACATTATAGTTTAGTTCTAAGATAGAACTAGACTCAAAATTTTAGTTGCAACTCAAAATTACACTTTAGTTCTAGACTCAAGACTTTAGTTGTAACTCAACATTACTAAAAATAGAACTAGACTCAAGACTTTAGTTGCAACTCAGCATTACACTTTAGTTCTAACATAAAACTAGACTCAAGACTTTAGTTATAACTCTTGACAAGGTAATTCGAAATTCTCTTCATGGTGGATAATGTTTACACGTGCCAATGCACTAGATCAATACAATTACATCATTTGCAATATTAGGAATATCATTTGTTTCTAGCTCATAGGAATTTTACATTTAGCCAAAATTTTGCTAGATATATTGACTTTTTCTCATGGCTCACAAGGTTTTACTAGGCTCAGAGAGGTTGTATGTTCTCCCTGAATTTTGCACTAGTTTGTCTATGCTCACAGAGGTTGTACATTCCCCCTGACTTTTGCACTAGACTGTCTATGCTCACATAGGTTGTACGTTCCCCCTGACTTTTGCATTAGACTCACATAGCATCTCGTTCATCCTAAATTTTGGTTTGACTCAAAGAGGTTGTTCGTTCCCCCTGGCTTTTGTCAATACCTCACAAGACTAGTTGATTCTCTAAATATCCCTAACTAGCCTTAGGGTGGCCCATATGGCCTCTCATTGGAGAATGACTATCGATGTTGACAAATTTAACACTCCCTCTCATCGAGGGAGTCATTCTTAGCCACACCAAGCTTTCCTCTCCGCTGGACAAATTGTCTCAAGGTCAGAGGCTTGGTCAGAATATCAACTACTTGCTCGCTCGTGGTTATGTACTGTAACTTTACAGTTTTTCTGTGGACCAAGTCTTGGATTTAGTGGTACCTCATGTCAATACGTTTTGACTTGTCATGAAATACTAGGTTCTCTGTCAATTTTATGCAACTTTGATTATCACAGTGAACCACCGTCGTCTCGATCTTGACACCAAACAACCCAAAAGCCAATTTTTTTAGCCATACTACTTCCTTGCTAGCATCACTTTCTACAATGTACTCAACCTCTTCTGTACTATGTGCAATGGATCCCTGCTTTTGGCTTGACCAAGAGATCATAGCGGATCCTAAACTGAAGCAGTATCTAGAAGTACTCTTCCAATCCACTGGGCTTCCTTCCCAGTCAACATCTTCATACCCATGCAAAAATAAACCACCACTGGATGTATATCTCAGACCATAAGTAATGGTCCGTCTGAGATATCTCAAGATGTTCTTTTCTCCCACCCAATGTATCTATCTCAGTTCAGTCATGAAATGACTCATTGAAATAACTACATAGCATATATCGGGCCTAGTGTGGATCATGTAAATCAATGATCCAATCAACTTCCTATACATGGTGGGATCCACCAAATCTAAACCTGTATCAAAATCATGCAGCTTCTTTAGGTTGGTAACCATCGGCGTAGACATGGATTTGTAATCCATCATACCAAACCTCTTTTGTACATCCACTGTGTATTTTACTTATGCCAGAAATATCTCTCCCTGTCTTTTCCACACTACTAATCCTAGGAAGTAATGCATTAAGCCTGAGTCTTTCATCTCAAATTCTGAGGTTAGATCCCTATTACACCAGGCTATTATCCCTTCATTTCCTGTTAGAAAGGGATCATCAACATATAGGATTAGTATAACAGGTTGGTTACCTCTTACCTTGAAGTATATATTTGCATAAACATCACTTTTCTGAAAGCCTAGGCTTTTAAGAAAGCCATCAATCCTATCATACCAAACTCTGGGAGCCTTCTTAAGACCATACAAGGCCTTCCTTAGCTTGCATACATGAGTGCTTTTGTTATGCAGTATAAAACCATCTGGTTGTTCCACAAATACCTCCTATTCAATCTTTCCATTCAAGAATGTTGTTTTTACATCCATCTGATGTAGTTTCCAACCAAGTATAGAAGCTAAAGAAATAATAGCTTGAATGGAGGTATACCTGGCTACAGGAGAAAAAGTCTCTTTGTAGTCGATTCCTTCTTTCTGAGTGAATCCTCTGGCTACAAATATTTCTTTGAAATTTTCCACACTTCCATCAGTTGCATGTTTGATCTTATAGATCCATTTGGAAGAAACCACTGATTTGTCTTTTGGCCTTGCACAATGTCCCAAACATTGTTCTTTATAATAGACTTGTATTCCTCAAGCATGGAATCCTTCCATACTTGTAATTTATATTCTTCTTCAAATGAAGAAGGTTTGGAATCACTGATGTTTCTCATCAGTGCAACATAGCCTCCAAACCTATGAGGCCTCTTCCTTTCCCTGAAAGTTCCTTTGTGAGCAGCTATCCTTTCTGCTTCCTGCACTATTTCTTTAAGCCACCCTGGATTCCTTTTGGTTGGAGTTTCTTCAAGATTTCTTTCTAACACTTCAATAGGTTCTAGGGACTCATTACTTGGCCCTTCACGAGGTTCCTCCCTCTGATCATTTGACTCTTCATTTTCAGAACAGGGTGAATTTGGTTGAACTGCTCTAAATCCTCTTGAAGCTCTCTGGATTTCTTAAATGTATCTTCCTCGTAGAAAGTCACATCTTTTCTTACCTTTATTTTCCTCTGACCTGGTACATAAATCTTGTAATCTTTGGAGTTCTCATTGTACCCCAAAAAGACTCCTTTCTTTCCTAAGGGTTCCATAATTGTCCTCTTTTCCTTAGGGACATGAATATACATAGGACATCCAAATATCCTTAGATTCCCTACTTCAAGTTTGATCCCTGAGAAGACTTTTCCAGGAGTTTTGTCCTTCAAAATAACATGTGGACACCTGTTCTGAATATACATGGCAGTGGAGGTAGCTTCTTCCCATAAAGAATTTGGCATATCTTTGTCAAACATCATTGCTTTCGCTACCTCACAAATAGTCCTATTTTTCCTCTCAGCAACACCATTTTGTTGAGGGTTATATGGCACGGTCAACTGTCTCTTGATTCCTGTTGACTTCCAGAAATCCTCAAACTGAAGAGACTCAAACTCTCCTCCATTGTTTGTTCTAAGGATTTTGATGTGTTTCCCTGTCTACTTTTCAATAAAGGCTTTACACTCTTTGAATTTATCAAATGTGCCACTTTTAGATTTAAGAAAATATATCCAACATTTTCTTGAGTAATCATTAATAAAAATGACATAATACAAACAACCACTGAGTGAGGGAGATGACAAGGGACCACATACATCAGAATGAACCAGATCTAAGATGCCCTGAGCTCTGTTGTCACTACTAGGAAATGCTTTCTTTATATTTTTACCTTGCATGCATCCCTTACAAATTTCATTTTTACTAAGAGAAATAGAGGGCATGCCACATACCATGTTCTGTATATCTGGAAGAGATTTGTAATGAAGATGTCCAATTCTTCTATGCCACAACTTGCTGAAGCTAGTCACATCATGAGCCAATGCCTGAACTGACTATTCTGACATGACGTACAGTCCTCCACTGTGAGTTCCAATGGGTTTTGTTGTACTTAAGTGGCTACCTTTAGCCCAAAGTAGTGCCTTCATGTCCTTGAATATCACCCAATATCCCTTGTCCTCAAGGGTTGCAACTAATTATAGATTCTTCTTGAGCCCTAGAACATATAAAAATTCATCAACATGAATTCTAGCCCCAGATTCCAATCTGAAGGAGATAGAGCCTACTCCCTCTATCTTGTAACATTTTTCATCCCCAAGCTTGACCTACTCTACAAAATATTTTGTCTCGAAATCTGAGAGGATCTCCTTGTACCCTTTCATGTGCTTTGATGCACCACTATCTACTAACCAAGTTTTCAACCCCATGGAAACTAAAATGGATAAAGAAGAAACCAAATAATATTCTTTCCTATTTACTTTCTCATTATAAGGACTTTTATGATTTTTCTTGGATTCATCATCCTCAACAATTGAGGCATGATGTTTCTCTTTCCTAGGATATTTCTTTCTAAACCAAAAATATTTAGCAAAATGACCCAAATTATTACAACTAAATCATTTAATATTAGATGTATCAATATTCTTTCCTTTGAATGTACCTTTGATGTTTGCCTTCCATTGAGAGCCTTTCTAGAAAGTGCCTTTCTTCTTTCCCTTGAATCTTGATGCTAAAGTTGAGTGCTCTTCTTTCGTTGGCTCACTCCTAGTATCTCTGTGACTCTCCTCCTGGAGTCAATCATGCCATAACCTATCAAACGTGGGATGAATCTCTCTCCCACTTACACTGGATAAGAAGGTCTCCCATGAAGAAGGAAGACCGTAAAAAATTTCTTGCACTAAATCATCATCGTCCACTGTCACCCTTGTGACCAAAATCTGATCTCTTATTTGAGATATCCTGGAACAGAAAGATGCCATTGATTCACCTTTCTCCATATTCAAATACTTAAGCTTGTGCTTAAGTGTCCTCTTCTGACTTGGAGCCTGTTTCTCATACATATTCACCAAGGTATCCATACAGTCCTTGGCAGTTATCAATGAAGTCATTGCAGGAATTATACTGTCTTTGACTAAGTCAAAGATGATTCACTTGGCCTTTTCTTTCTTGAATCTTCTTGAAATCCATTCTTCCTACACTATTCATTGGTTCCTCCACCACTGTGGTCACATACTACTCAAGATCATGCTCTTGGAAGATATTTTTTATACGGAGTTTCCACACATTAAAGTTGGTAGCTCCTTCGAGCTTATCTTCAGCCCTGACTAAAATGGAGGATGCCATGGTAATCACATTGTAAATTTAATCAAGCTCGCTTGGATCTGTGTGTACCTTCTGTTGCACTTCAACATGTTCAACACACCCTAAGCTCTGATACCATGTTAAATTATGAGCTTGATTTCTTATGCGGATTAATTATTTTATTTTCTTCAATACTTTGATTCCAACTTAATACACTTCAAAATTTTTTAATCATAATCAAATAGAAATAATTATGTAGATAAGTAAACATGCATATCAACAACACATATACCCTGGGAAAACCCTGTACAGGGATAAAAACCCCAGCAAACAATATTCCTTTATTGCATTAATAATGTAATATCTCTCACAAATATCCACCTTAAATGTACTTCTCTTAAAGAGCTTGCCAAGATGACTCTAACCTGACAAAGACTTACAAGACCTTGCTGAAATACACCTTTGATATGTTGCCTCTTTATCACCGATGTGCTCCTCTATTACTTCACCCTCAACCTGCATATGAAAACTCTGTTTCAAAATTGTGTTGCAAAATTGTCTTGCGAAAATTGTGTTGAAGAGAGGATTTGACCTCTTCTTATATAGGATGAAGAGGGGTAGAGTAGAGGCTCGAAATAGTAACCTGATTGCTTGCATTAAACATAACTCAACTTCATGGTTTAGTTTGAACTTAGAACTAGACTTGAGATTGGTTACAACTCAACTTTACACTTTAGTTCGAACTTAGAGCTAGACTTGAGATTGGTTACAACTCAGCATTACACTTTAGTTTGAACTTAGAACTACACTTGAGACTGACATGGTTTAGTTCAAACTTAGAACTAGACTTAAGAATTTAGTTGCAAATCAACATTACACTTTAGTTCTAAGATAGAACTAGACTCAAGAATTTAGTTGCAACTCAACATTACTAAAAATAGAACTAGACTCGAGACTTTAGTTGCAACTCAACATTACACTTTAGTCATAACATAAAACTAGACTCAAGACTTTAGTTGCAACTCTTGATAAGGAAATTCAAAATTCTCTTCATTGTGGATAATGTTTACACGTGCCAACGCACTAGATCAATACAATTACATCATTTTCAATATTAGGAATATCATTTGTTTCTAGCTCATAGGAACTTTACATTCAACCTAACTTTTGCTAGATACCTTGACTTTTTCTCATGGCTCACAAGGTTTGACTAGGCTCACAGAGGTTGTGTGTTCCCCCTAACTTTTGCACTAGTCTGTCTATTCTCATAGAGGTTGTACGTTCCCCCTGACTTTTTCACTAGACTATATATACTCACAGAGGTTGTACGTTCCCCCTGACTTTTGCATTAGACTCACATAGCATCTCGTTCATCCTGAATTTTGGTTTGACTCACAGAGGTTGTCCATTCCCCCTAGATTTTTTCAATACCTCACAAGACTGGTTGATTCTCCAAATATCCTTGGCTAGCCTCGGGGTGGCCCATATGGCCTCTCATTGGAGAATGACTATCGATGCTGCCAAATTTAAAAAATGGTACATAACATGATATTGCATGGAGACATGACCTAGGTAAATAGTACATAACATATTGCAGGGAGACATGACCTAGGTTAGTGGTACATAACATATTGCAGGGAGACATGACCTAGGTTCACGCATGGAAACATACATTATTTTTCCACACAGAAACAAAGTACCACACCACGTTCACAATACACTAGTGGGACACATGCATATTGATAAACCATAATTTGATACATTTGATATCATTTGTAAAAATCATTGCAATTCATGAATATGAAGACCGACCTCGAGTGGGAAAATACGATGAATGGCGCGGAGTGGGAAAATACAGTCGGGATTTGTTGTAATTCGGTGAGGCAGGACATCGTTTATGCATGTAGGGAGTGTGCAGGAAGTGGTGCAGTGCAGAGGCGTGTAGGGTTAGGGTTGCAATAGTAGAGGATCAGTGCTAGATGAACCATTTGTGACTCATAGATGGAGGGTATATCCCCTAGGAGTGTTTCCTCTATGACCGAGGTGCATTTTTGTTTCCTCTGTGAATGAGGTTCATTTGTGACTAAGGTGCATTTTTGGAGCTGGTTGTGAGGTGGTCCTTAGGAATATTGGATCCCGTGAGGTTTATTTGGGTATTTTATAGTCTAGAGTTGACTAGAGGGGGGGGTTTACTGTTAATTGAGAATTGGATCTCTTATGAGAGGGTTTTGTGTTAATTGGAGCATTATTAGAGATTAAATTCCACTAGTGGGACACATGCATATGGATAAACCATAATTCGATACATTTGATATCATTTATAAAAATCATTGCAATTCATGAATATGTAGACTAGCGTGGAGTGGGAAATACAGTGACTGGCGCAAAGTGGGAAAATATGGTGACTGACGCGGAGTGGGAAAGTACGGTGAGGATGAGTTGTAATTCAACGACAACATATGGAGGATATGCCAGTAAAATCAAGAGAAAGAAGAGAAAATCAAGGATCTTGAAAGAAAGATCCAACATGTAAAAGTCAAAAAAGGAAGCATACAAAACTTTGTAGCAAGTGATGAAAAGTTGAGTACAGATATGCAAGAGGCCCTTATAGACATGTACGCACACTTGCACATCTTCTAGCAAACAAAAACTACAATCAAGGATCAACATGGTCAAGTGCAATCAAAGCTCACACAATTCAATACAATAACAGAAAGGATAAGCTACCTTGACCAATAGATCACATAAAATACCGATGTTCCAATTGAACTTTATCATCCCTCTAAAATGGAAATAAGAACTGATATCGACTCACTAGACCGTTGTCAACAATATGAAAAAAGAGATAACACAAATATGACTAAGTCAATGTAAATATGTTTGAAATTGCAGAAGGTTGCTCAAGAATTGATCAGAGGATGTCGACTTCCCACACTAGTTGAGATTGGACAGACTTTGGTTATGTAATAATTAATTGAAAAAATCCAAGACAACACCAATAAAAGGTGAGAGATTATTGAGGAGACCATTGAATTAACCATGGAACCCATATAACAACACATTGTACAATCGACCAAACTCCACACCATTATCCAAGAAGACAACATTTTGAGGAGATGTGTTATGGAGCATGAAAGGCCTATCATTTTAGCATAAGCACATGATGGGATTGTTGGAGGACACTATGCAGGTATAGATATTGCGTAGAAGGTATTGCGTGCAACATTACTGTGGCCAACAATTCACAAGGATTAAATGGAGTACTGCAAAAATTGTGATGTCTGTCAAAGAGTTGGAAAGCCATCTAGGAGGATGAGATTTCATTGAGACCTCAAGTAACTTTATAAGTGTTTGATAAGTTGGAAGTAGACTTTGTAGGTCTAATTAATCCACCAACAAGAATATCAAGGGATAGATATATTATTATAGTGACATAATACTTGACCATATGGGTTGAGGCAACACTAGTGACTGATTATAATGCAGAGACTGTAGTGCTCTTTTTATTTGAACATATAGTTACAAAGTTTCAATTTCCAAGAATATTGATGAGTTATCAGTGGACTCACATTATCAATAATACAATCCATGAAATGATAAAATAACTTGAGATAAATCATTAGAAAAAAACTCTTTATGATCCTTAGGTGAATCGAATATTGGAAGCATTCAACAAGATATTGGAGAAGGCCTTGACCAAGATTTGTAATGTAAATAGGGATGACTAAGACTTGAAGGTACTAGTAGTGTTATGGGCTTATATAACTATATGAAATAATCTAACATGGAAAACTCCTTTTAGGTTGGTGAGATGGACAAGAATTAGTAATTCCCTTTGATTATTTGATCTGAAGTTTGGACATTGTAGTTATTATAGACATGGAAAAAAGAGGTGCAACACATGAAGATTGGCTCAACTTGTGGAATTATAAGAAGACAATATCATAGTTGGTTTCCATCAAGAGGTATAGAAAGAAAAGGATAAATCATAGCATGAAAGACATATCAAGAAAAATAAATTCAAAGTAGGATATCTAGTTCTCCTCTATGACAGTAAGTACTTGCAGCATCTAGGGAGGTTTCGAATGCGTTTCCTAGGGCCATATGAGATAAAATTTGTCACAGATGGAGGTGTTGTACAACTGAAGGATTTATCATGAAAGGAAATGCAAGGAATGGGGTATTTTAGTCAATTGAAATTGTATAGGGAAATTTGACCTACCAACCCTCAGTAATTACAAGAAATACAATATAATTGTATACAATGTATATAGTAGGAACAAGAAGAAGAAAACGAAAGAAAAAACTAGAAAAATGAGAAGAAGCCAAAAAGAATTAGTTAGAGGAATAAGCGGTAGATAGATAGTTGAGAATGATAGTGTGCAACAAACAGTAAATTGGCGTGACACAATTCATGAGACTGCTCTCATAAAGAGTAAAAACTGCACGATGGGACATAAAATGATCGGAAAAGTGAAAACCTGGTGAACGGAAAAGAAAGAGTGCGTTAGAGAATTTATGACAGAGACGATAAAGAGGGAAAAACATGGAAAAGGAAAAACACTTGTGATTTTTAAGCAAATGAGCGACAGATAAAATATGATATGAGTGAGTAAGAATTTTTGAAGAACCCAGTCGATATCTTCAACATATTTTTCTGATTTAAGAAAATGGCATTGCGAAAATTTGGATGACCCAATTAGTTCGCACGAAGAACCAAAAGAAATAATAGATCAATGGAAGAGATGATTGGGGTGGTCGATTTTGGAAAACATTCTAATGACATAGAATGAATCAACTAGTCTAACGAGGATCGAAGAAGAAAACCCAAAATAAGAAGCAGTAAGCCAGGCAAAGTAAGGGCAGAACCCTAATATAGCAACAAACCCAAGCGTAGAAAACCCAAGGTCGGTGCATGCAGAGGGCAACCATGATCAAGAAGACAACTATAATATAGAATCAGATAAACCTAAAGTAGAGGAAGCTTTAGAGGTCGAAGATGACCACTACACAAATGAAGAAATGCCAAAAGAAGGAACCTTAGAAGAAGCAACAACAGGGTATCACAGAAAAGGGCAGCAGTGACGATAATGCACACACACCAATAGGTTGAGCTATCAATGCCCTACATTCTGAATTCAATCATAGTTTTGGAAGATATGATAGGATGTGTTCCCAAGTTGAAGTATGTCAACCACGATGTGACCAAAGTATGAAAATTCCCAGAGCTTGTGCAAGAGGTTTATATAGAAAACAAGGGTCAACCTCGAAAGGAATCCCGATAATGGATCCCAAATAGTGGATAGTCAGACTTTACAATTACGACATTATGAGTTTACTAGAAATTACTCACTTCGGTTGGGGGAAGGACGTTAATTAATGTGTAAAAAAACTTTTGGCGCACATACATGGAGGTTTTTGATGGATGGATAGACTTGTTCCGATCGATGTCAACTTAATTGCTAAGCTTACATGATTCCTAATAGATGGGGTAAATCCTTAGCAATATCTTGATGAAAAAAAGGGAGAAATTTATTGCAAAGGAAGTGAATGAAATATTTGGCATAGATAGAGGCAGTAGAGGTATGATAATTAAGAATATCAATGACCCAACTACCAAATTTGTGACAAAATTGATGGCCTGCAAGCTACTTAGAAAGTGTTGCAAATAAGTGGCACCTATAGGGGTAGTCATAGAAGTTGCACAATGCATAAAAGGAATAGTTCTAAGTTGGGCATCATATATACTCAATTTATTCATGGAATACTGCAAAGATGTGCAGAATGCTAGAACATAGTTCCACTATTCCTAGTTGTTGATTTTGATAGACTTTGAGGCATGGGAAAAACCAAAGTATTCAGTATTTTTTGAAAGAAGAGGAAGGTGTGGCACAACAAGATATGAAACCCTACGACAGAAAAAATCTTCCAAGTAGAGAAAATCCAACTCAAGCATTTTTTTCATGTACATTCAATATATGTAGGAGAATATTTAAGATACATGGATAATTTCACCTAAAGTGGTGAAGGAGCATGAGGGGATAGCCAATTTTAAGGAATCTAGGAATAACACATGGATACAAGCTAGAAGAGACCCTTAGAAGACATGGCACATAGATCAATGGAAGGTTTCAGTAGTAGTCAAGAAAGGAGAAAAGAGAAAAGAACAAGCATAAGTTGGCACATCACATAAGTCTAGTAGCTCGGAAAAAAATACTAGAAAAGAAGTCGAGTGAACCAAATCAATAGTCACTGGTACAATGACAAAGAAGACAAGAAAGAAGGAAACAATACCAAGGGCCTCAGTGTTAGGGATTGAGGGCGCAAAGGAAAAAAATGGACCATAACAACACAATCTTAAGGACACCCAAGAAACAAATATTCCAATGTAGACAGACACACCATCAAAGAGGAAATAAACCATGCGGATTGGAGAACAGAGGAAGAACATGAAAGAAAAAAAGAATCCTATTCAACTCACTATAACTGAAGACAACACGGATTTAGTGGAAGATACAGTGATATATTGAGGAGAATATGCACTCTACGTCATAGAATCATAGAGAGACGAAATATTGAAAAAGAATTAGAGGTCAAGGAGACTTTGGAAAGTGTCTAGATTAAGGTAGTGCAACAAAAAGAAACAAAATTGCAAGAATCCTTAGAATAGAAGAAGCCAATATATAAAGAGAAGGAAACAATGAAGACATAAATAGTGGGAACCCAGATGTTCTAAATAAAAAAAAGAATGTTATAAGTCGATGAGGACACCGAACAAACACCATTGAAGGATGTAGAATAGTTAGAGTTGATGATATCCAACATAACAACCAAAGCATTGTATAAGTTTCAGATGAGCATCACATAAGAAGATAAAACTAGAGCTAGGATGGATGAAACAAACTTGGAGGCAAGAAAGGAAGAAAATTAGGTATTATATATATCCCTCAAGGAAGTGTAGATCAAACGTGAGGAGGAAAAACAATGTGTAGAAAAACTGGAGAAAATACTTGAGGAAGTATTCCAAATGATTCCATATAGTGCACTAGTAGGAGAGCACAACGCGAATGAAAAAATACATAGGATAGCGTAGACGATGGATGGGTAAAAACATGAGATAATAGAATTAGTTGGGAATATGACACCAACTACTCCTCCAGAAGTCATATTAGAGAGGGAGAAGCAAGAAATAGAACAAACAAAAATTGTCATGCTGGAAGTAAAAGAAGTAGAAGACCTCTACTAAAGGACTGTCTAGATATGGAAAAGCCTATAAGAAGATGAAGGAATCCAATAGTTGGATCATAGGGAAGATAATATTAACACTACAATTCAATATTTAAAACAAAGGAAGAAGGAAATATCGATATTAGAAAGAATGAAGGCCATGCAGGAAATGAAAAACTTGCAAGCAGAACTAAAGACAATCCAAGAAGAAAGAAAGACAAGACATGCTCAGTTGGAGCCACTTCAGGACAAAGAAGAGAAGATGATAACAATTTTGGAAATAGAGAAATGCAGAATGGAACAGACGCACTCAAAAATCATAGAAGTAAGGAAGGATCGTGTCACAATGTAGGTGGTGGAGACCCTGACAGAAAAAATGTGCAGTCTAAGACACAATTAGATGCACTCACGAAGAAGTTCCAGGCATTGGAGAAATAAGTGTTGGAGGCACACACTGCTTGATTGGCTTAGGATGATACATAGGTTAGTGTTGGGGGCCTATTGGAGTAGGTGATTTTGGGGTAAGGTTCAAGATACAATGCAGAAAACGAGTCAGAATGGACCAAGGAATCAATGCACAATGGGAACTAAGGAAAAACAATGCGATAGAATTGTGGATTAGTGCGTGAAGGAAGATAGAAAGTGGAAAAGTTGAGTCCACTTAGAATTAGGATTTTGGAGTATAATGTAAGGGTTTTTAGCCACTTTGTTTAATATAAATAGAGGATGTATGAGGTAAATAGGATATCTAGGATTATTGTCACTTTTGTATGAGAGAAGTACTTTGAGCACCTTTTTTAGTATTGATTCGAAGTATATATTTGGTTGAGAGTTGTGGAGCTTATATTTAGTTAGTTTTGAGATGTATGGATTATAATTGAGGGTCAAGTCGCAAGTTGTGGAGCTTGGTGTGACATTGGTCAACCTCATGGAGTATGAAAGAGTTTTGGTGTAATGTGCACAGAGCAGGACCTATTTTGATGAATAATAATAAGAAGTAGAATATATTTGTGGAAGTAGCCCATGGGGGTCAGCCACAGTAAAAATGGTGTCTCTATGTGTGTTGTGTTGATTTTATATGATTTATAAGGAATGAATAGATAAATAAATGAATATGTGGAAGTTTATCTACAACATGCAATAGAATAATATGATGTTTTCTGTAGTGTTATCCACATTTTTGGTTATCGGGATGATAACATGATCATGTCATGGTGATAGAAGATCAAACTCTTCATTAAGAACATTTTCCAGAAGAAGGTTACATTTATCATTTTCTCAAAATCATATTTTAAGAAAGGTACTCAGGCTGCTTATATACTCTCCTGCGGAAATCCTTAATTTCCGCATGCTGCATTCAGCTGGACTGCGGACTTTCCACACTGTGTTAATGATTAGAGTGCGGACATGTTTCTAAAGGAGAAAATGAATAAATTCTCGATTCTTCTATAAGGAATCTTCTAGAAGGATGAGTTGGAGTTCGAATGGTTGGAAAAGTACTGACTTTCTAGATATCTTGGGATTATTTCCTATCCAAGTAACTAATCAATATTCTACTATATAATGAGGAGATTGCTTATGGAAAAGGTTAACAAGTTAACAAGCAAACAAGGCAAGCAAGCTAGCTAGAGTTTGATAGGAGAACTGGTACAAGACTGTATGGAGGATTGAAGCTACAACAGCAAGACATTACAAATGATCATTTGTGGTTGAACTTCTTCATGCATGAGCAAGTGTGTGTGTTAGAGCCAGAAACCATCGAAAGGAGATCTACGACATCATGGCTCAGGTTGTATATTTCTCTTTTCAGTTAATGTAATATATGAATATGTCCCTTTCCCATAATGATGATGTCATCTTATTACATGATTCCTTGATCACATGTATAGACTAGGTATTGAATATATTAATGCCTTTGCTATGATTGGTTTGTGTTGTTGTGATTGAACGACACAAGAGCATCGG
>ML778215.1:144407-207426 GCA_009831015.1 Picea engelmannii
AGTTCGAATGGTTGGCAAAGTACTGACTTTCCAGATATCTTGGGATTATTTCCTATCCAAGTAACTAATCAATCTTCTACTATATAATGAGGAGATTGCTTATGGAAAAGGTTAACAAGTTAACAAGCAAACAAGGCAAGAAAGCTAGCTAGAGTTTGATAGGAGAACTGGTACAAGACTGTATGGAGGATTGAAGCTACAACAGCAAGACATTACAAATGATCATTTGTGGTTGAACTTCTTCATGCATGAGCAAGTGTGTGTGTCAGAGCCAGAAACCATCGAAAGGAGATCTATGACATCAAGGATCAGGTTGTATATTTCTCTTTTCAGTTAATGCAATATATGAATATGTCCCTTTCCCATAATGATGATGTCATCTTATTACATGATTCCTTGATCACATGTATAGACTAGGTATTGAATATATTAATGCCTTTGCTATGATTGGTTTGTGTTGTTGTGATTGAACGACACAAGAGAATCAGAGCAGAGTGAGGAACAACAGAGATTAAAGGAGAGCGTTTACAAGGTATGAACACTATCCATTTCTCTTAGTTCATTCAATAGTTAGATCTAGGGAAAGAGTAGTATTCTGTTACGGTTTGTTCCAGATCCAGGTGGATCTTGGGGAGATTGGTCTGTGTCTGCACTCATGAATTTATCCATAAACATGTAGAATGAATGTTATTGAATGGATATAATAATAGATGTAATGGATGATGATATGGTAGAATGAATTTTGAAGTAGAAGAAGTCTAATAGGCATAACATTCCCATGAATTTTGTCCCTTCCATGATTACATACACTTGGGTAATGCAATCACCCATGAGCCATCTCGAGTGAGACACTGTTGTGCACTCTGTGCACAATGTTTCCTTCTGGTTCCCCCATATGGGTTGATAGTGCTGACCATTTGGCATATAGAGGGAGAGCGGAGGAGCCAACAAGGCAGCGAGCCATGTGACCGGCTTGTGCCAACTACCACCGACTCTACCCCGCATTAAATGGCTTTCACATCATTTGTAGTGGCATTAACTTGTTCTCACCTGACCTCCATTATGCGTGATGCTATGGCTCCTCCATATGCTTGTGATACTCTCCCTCTATCGAGAGCTGACTACAGTACTCCTCCACTACCCTGGCCTACTTTTTCTTGCACGCTCATGGTGTTCACGATTCCCGGCCTTCTCCAGGCTCTCCCCTTTGGCCTGGAACACCTTTTCCAGTTGCACTGCCAAACCATGCTGCGACAACGAGGAAGACCGCGAAGGGGCTCTCCTTGGCATCCTCCTCAGCCTCGTTCATTGACTTCTCCTCCTGGTTCACCCTCAACACTCTCCTCATCGCTCTTGTTGCCTGAGTTAGCACCTCTCAATTCCTCCACCGCGCATGTCTCCTTCTTTGAGTGCTTAGTCTTAATTGAAACCTTGCCGAGTTCTTCCCTGCGCCACCTTGCCGCTCCTTCAACCTCTAGAAACATCATTCCTCCCCTCACGCTGGTTGTTGGTTCTTCAAAGTCGCCCATGGGGATGCCATCTCCTATTCGGGCTGACCGAAACAAGGCGTTGACGTCTTTTGATTCCAAGTTGGATTTGCAGCTGAAAGAGAATCTCACCATCCTCTACGACTTGGTCTTCGAACTCCGTCAGGGAATGGAGGACCTCCATTTTAGGATACAACTTATGGACAGGAGGATCTCGACCCTCCTCCAGCTTCTTTCTACCCTCCAAGACGCCTTTCCCTCCTACCCAGCAGGCGTGGCTTCAGAAGGAGCACCCTCCTCAGCAGGTGACGATGGGAATGTCAGGATGCAGAGTGTAGCAGAGGTTGTTGCAGAGCAGGTCCAACAGGAGGACATGGAAGTGGTCATAGCCACCGGTTAGCATGTGCACACTCCATTGGGATATGTCGGGACAGCTTCCAACAGGGACGAGTGCACAGTGGATGACGACATGCATTTGGAAAACTGAGGGACACCTGTTTAAGAGGAGTCATGGCTAGGTTACCTGCCAGGTTACTTGCCAGATTAGTTTCCAAGTGTCTAACCCCTCAAGGGATCTGTTCTTTTTTAATAGTTTCCCTCTAGTTTCTTTTTAGTCAGCTTAGCTTTGTTTTTTAAGACTGGTAAGAACTCAGTTGCTAGACTTACCCGATTGGATGAACTGGTTTCTCCCTTTGGGGTAGTTCACTAACTACAAACTGGTTGTTATTAATTTTTGCAACTATGGTCTGGGTTTTTGAAGGCCCTTATATATAAAATTACTTACTTAAAAAAAAAAAATGTTTCCTTCTGGTTTACTAGAGGGGTCTATGGTTTACAGGGTTTTGTTGGAGAACTAAGGTAGAACATGGGTCAGACCATACATCCAACAGAGATTGAACCCTTCTATTTATATGTTTGGTTGTATCCTAGTCTAGACCTGTCATGATATGGCCTTTTAGCACTAATGATTTCATCCAATATTTTGGTGTTGGTTCCTTGCATATCACTTTTCTGAATTTCCTTAGTGAAACTATTTCAGTTTCTAAGATCTCTTTCTCATTTTCCTTTTATTCCAACCTACTTCTGAGTATCTCTTTGATCCTTTTGGATCCTTCAACTTGGACCTTCGAGTTCATAATCATCTATTGATCCTTTTCATATTTAGGATTTTGAGAATCCTCCTTTAGCATAATTAATTCTCTAGTGAGTGATTTGTTTTTCTTTCTCTCTATTGTTAGTTCTTCTAAAAAAATTGATAATTCTTCTTTGAGATCAACTTCACATTCTTCTTCATATTCCTCTTTATCATTTTCATAAGCCATAAAGGCTACATTTTGTGAGTCACTTTCTCTATCATCATCTCTATCAGATGATGAACTATCCTCCTTTGAGTAGACACTTTTCTTGAAGAATTTCTTCTTGTTTCTTCTCTTGTCTCCCTTTTGATATTTCTTTTATTTCTTAGGAAATTCATATTCATCATTCTCTCTATTCTTAGCATATGGAAATTTATTAGTAAAATGACCAATTTTACCACAATTAAAACATTTAAAAGGAAGCTTACCTTTGTTTGCTAGTTCATTTCTTTAACTTCCTTACAAAGTTGGCCATATCTTCATATTCATATGGATAATCACTGCAACTATATTCTAACTTTAGATTTTTCTTATTCTTCTTCCTCTTCTTGGATGCTTTGAATGTTGCTTCCTTCCTGGGTGGATTATCCTACTTTGTCCTCATTTCATATGCCAGGAGTATCCCATGTAGTTCACCCATCCTCAATGTGGAAAAATATATTCTTTCTTCTAGGGATGATATTTTAGGATCAAATCTCATTCAAGGAGACCTCAATACCTTTTGGACAACTACTGATTCTTTAATTTCTTCTCCCAATCCCTTAATGGCATTTACTATTTCATCAACTCATAGAAAGTAAGCTACTATATATTCATCTTCCTTCATATTCAGTAGTTCATATTTTCCTCTATAGGTTTGAAGCTTACCTCCACTTACTTTGGAATATCCTTCATAAATTTTTTGAAGTTTGTCCCAAAGATCCTTTGCAGTGTCACAATGGATCACCTTCAAAAATATTGAATCAACAAGGCTACCTAGAATAGTTCCTTTAGCCTTCAAATTGTTTTCACTGAGTTTCTTTCCATCTCTTTATGTTGGAGGAGTGGAAGGTGTCGTATATCTGTCTACTACTAATTACCAAACATCAAATCCTTGTGCCTGTGAAAAGGTTTTCATACTTCTATTCCATAAAGAATAATTCTGACCATAAAACATTGGTGCTCCAATCTTAGTGTACTCCATGATCTTCCTTCCAGTGGTTAGACTATTTTCTTGAAGGACCTTCTCTGACACCAATTGATGGAATACTAAGAGAGGGGATGAATCAATATTATGTAATATTTTACCACTTTTAATAAAAACATGTAATCATTAATTTTATTAGAGTATATCATCAATATATCATGAGTAGTATCAATCAACAGAGCATAACAAATAACCATAGATACATAGTACAATTTTTTTTATGTGGAAACCCAAATTGGAGAAAACCATGAAATTCTTTATTATATGTAAAACATTACATTCATGGGAAGAACCAATTGGAAGGAGGAAAAAACCCCTTGATTTACAAGCACCAACCTGAAGTAAGCTATAACTACCTGAATTCTCCAGCTCCAGCTAGAAGGAGGCTACGACCCCCTAATTTGCAGGCACCAATCTGAAGGAATATCCAACTCCCTAAGTTCTCAGAAACTAATCGGAAGGAATATACAACCCCCTTTCCTTGCCCCATCCTGCCACCCTGAATAATAAATGTAGACTCACTATCACTACCATTGATCAACTTGTAATTTCCACTGTCACTGTCTTGTAAATGCCACATCAACCAATCACTGTCACTATGTCACATCAACATGTACTTGATGATTAACCAATCATCTACCCTGTAACTTTCCCTTTCACTGTCACTGTCACTGTCATTGATATAACATCATCAACCAACTATAACCAGATCCACTCACATGGATACCAAAACTATCACCATACCAAGTATATCAATCATGTAACAGAACCTATACCATACCATATGCCAAGTATCCAAGATGTGTCAATATATCAAAAATATTCCTCAAGTATGCACCATAACCATCAATATCATATACCAAGAATATATCTAAATATATGCCAATATCACAAAGATGTGCCTCTAACAATGAATCATAACATCCATAAACTAAGTACCAATGATATGTCTCAAGCATGTATCAATATCACCAAAACATGGACCTCAACCATATGCAACCATATTACAAAATGTCATCCAAGTCATGCCTTAAGAATGTGCCATACCATCTATGATACAATCCTAAAAAAATCACATAAATGACATACCTTTACTCATGAAGAAATAACTCATATATACCAACTCAGATCATGTAGAAACTTTGTTGTGCCATCATACCTTGCTGCAACCTGAACCAAGAATCCTTCAAAAGATCTGTCTTAGCCTCACTAGACAAATGCTAGATATCATATGAGGCCTCACATGACAGACTCTAAAAAACCCATAGGGGTACCTCATAGGACACCAGTAGTCTGACTCGCAAGGGTCAACTAAACTAGGGTTTCCTGAAACCCTTCCCTCTCTGCAACTTTGAGACTTTTGCACTCCCTTCTTCCTCATATTCGCTTCCTTATATATGCTACAAAATATTGACCAAAACATCACTTGAAAGATAGATAAGCATTGAACTTGTGTGTAAATATGAGATGCTTCTTGAGGTGTATTTATACTTTTCCAAGTGACTTATATTCCTCACTTTAGGGCTGACCTGCACTTTCTTGTTATAATTGTAATTCAAGGCTTCCACCTTCATGACCTCATAACTCCTCAACCGTGAGGATATACGTGGTGTACCACCTACCATTAGAAACAACATGACGAGGACTATCAATCTATGAGGGTTTTGTATACACTTGAAGTATTCTTCAATCTCATTTTCCTTAGTCAAATTTAGGCCTGATGACCACAGCTCTGGGTTTTTTGTAGACTTCTTCAAAGAATATTCCCATAAGGGCCATGGTTAAACCTATGCCATAAGGGGACCACTTTGGAGACTTCTTCAATTATACCCAATACATCTAGAGGATTCTATACTTCCTCCAACATTGACATCAATGACAATCAATTTTCCAACAAATTTTGGTGAAGTCTAGAAATGCAGGTCTGTTGGAGGTATGTGTGAGGCAGAACCTAAATCTATGAAGTCTGTAGAAATGAAGAGGAGTAGTCTAGAGATACAAAGAGACAACAAATTTGTTGTTGGAGGCATGTCTGAGGTGCACCATAGGTGGTTGCAAAAAATAGTTGTGATGAAGAGTCTTGGTGATGATATTCGTATGAGTTCCTTAGTGAGGTGAAGTGAGTCATTTGAATCTACCTTATTGTAAATTGAGTCAATAGTGCTCATGTTGTAACTATTTCACAATAACAAAGACTTAGTCTGGTATTAGGAATGATTTTTGTTGCCGCACTATATCTATGTTTGTATTTCATTTTTTCCATAGTTCTCTTGGTTTCTCATGGATGTATGCTTCTATATTACTAAGTGTTAAAGTAGTTAACAAATGTCTAAGTATATAATAGTTGCATTAGAGTAGGAATGTGACTCACCGGTAGCCTAGAATGAAGTATGGGTATGCTCTAGGAGAAGAGGGGTAGTCTGGATGAAGTAACCTTGGTGTTGCCAAGCATCCAAGCAAGAAATGTTATGGTGTTGCATGACTCAAGAGGTGCACGATCACAAGATTTGTCTAGGAACACAACGAAGATGTGACAAAATTGTTGATATAGGTTGAAATTATTTTTATCTTAAAATACAATTTAAAATTATGAGTGGGCCTAATGGTTAAGAACATGTGTTTCCTCCTAAGAGGTCATGAGTTCAAATCTAGAGGGGGGTAGGGTATGTATACCTCTGTAGACTTTACTAGTCAAATCGTTGGGTGGAGGGGTCCCTTGTCCCACAAACAATGAGGTCTGATACACCAATAGATTATTATTATTATTATCATGGGTGTGATCAATTCCTACATATTTGATGTTATGTGAGTGTGGAATATTGTTGGGTTGAAATTGATTAGTTGGTGTCATGTGAATATGGAATATTGTTGGGTTGAAATGATATTAACTTAATTGTCAAGAAATTTGGAGATAATGATTATGATGGTGATGGTTAATGGCTACTTAGAACAAAATTGGTCTATCTGGACCTTAAGAAAATCAAGTGATTACTTGGATTTATTTAAAATGTTATTTAAATTCTTGGAAAGCATTAAGAGAATAATTCCATGATCACTAAAATTTTGATGACTTAGAAGGTTAAAAAGACTAGGCTGGTAAGCACCCACATCTACTCCAATTTGAATTAGTATTTTTCTTCCTCTCCTACTCAGTTCAATTCAATAACTTGTTGAAAACATGCCAACAAATTTTCCCATGTGGTAACATGTACATGCATGAAAAATATTTATGAACTATTTGTGTAACTATGTGATCTATTCATGATCAGTCTGTGTAACTGAGTGATAGATGTTATATATATGAGCATACCCATATAGGTAGAGGACAATGTGAGTGCAAGAGAGTACATTGTGTGAGGAGAGAATGGTTTTATCCCTAGGTTGGCTATTTTAATTCTCCCTTGAATAAGAAGAAGACCGATAATCATTGCCCGTGGTTTTTTACCGATTTGGGTTTCCACATAAATCAATGTGTCAAATTGTGTGTTTGTTGTTCTTGGTTTCATGGGTGTTTGATCTTGCTCGTTTATGCTATGGTTTTATGCTATGTTTTTCTTCCACTGCCCAAAAAGTGGTATTAGGGAAACTTGAGAAGGTGTCGCAGGTGAACCAAGGCGAATTGCATGCAGGTCTTCGATGAGTGCAATAATTTTAAGGTCATTAGTGCTCCCTAAGAAGTTTTAGAGGCACACCGACACTCTCACACTTAAGAAACCAAAAATTTTCTAAAAACAACGCGCCCGATTCGAGCACCATCGAGCCCCGACATATCGATGCTCACCCATACATAGTAAAGGAGAGTTGATCTCAAACCCATGCTCTCTTTCAACACTCCCAGGAGCGTCGATCTTCAAAATATTTTTTTTTCATGGTTTAAAGTTTATTCGCATGCCATGAAAGGGTTTTGTCTTCTGGTTTAAAGTATAAACTAAAGATTGAAAGGGTTTTTCTTTTGTCTTATTCAAAGCATGACATGGTTGAACCTTTATTCTAAGGAATAAAATGTGGTGACAATATTGTGATAAAGTGGAGTGGTAAATAAGGTGAGGTAGGATGATAAAGGGGTGGAACCTTTATTAAAAAAAAAAAGTGGATACCTTTGTTTAAGAAGTGGACTTTTTTAATAAGGTTTTTAAATATCTTATATATATATATTGGATTAAATATTTTTCCATCTATATCCTATTATTGTTTCTTTATTATAAAAGGCTCAGTTTTATAAGCAGTGGTTTCTAGAGTTCTTATACTAATGGAGAAAGTGCAGAGTTCTAAGTTTGAGGTGGAGAAATTTAGCGATAAGAATAGCTTTGCACTATGGAAGCTCAAGATGCGGGATTTGCTTATGCAACAAGGATTGCAAAAGGCAATGGCTAGAAAGACAAAGAAACTGACAAGCATGATAGAAGAGGAGTGGGAGGATCTGGATGCAAGAGCCCTCAGTAATATTCATTTTTGTCTGGCAGATGAGGTATTGTTTAACATCGCTGAAGAGGAGACAACAACGGGTTTGTGGACCAAAATGGAGAGTCTGTATATGACAAAGAACTTGTCAAACATAATCTTCTTGAAGAGGGAGTTGTATAGCTTGCAGATGAAAGAAGGTACACAAATTACTGATCACTTGAATGTCTTCAATACTCTGATTTTTCAATTAACTAATATGGAAGTAAAGTTCAAAGATGAAGACAAGGTGGTTATGCTATTGTGTTCGTTGCTTGAGTCTTGGGATCATCTGGTCACAACTGTGTGGTTTAACACAACATATGCCATTGATTATGACACTGTTGTGGGGGCTTTGTTGTTCGAGGAGATTAGGGAAATATCCAGTAAAGAAACCTCAACAACAGAAGAAATGGTGGTTAGAGGTCGATCTACAAAAGGAGGGAAAGATCAGAAAGGTACATCTAGTTCTAAGTCAAAAGACAATAAGGGTAAGGAAAAATGTTAGTTTTGTGGAAACTCTGGGCATATCAAGAAGGATTGCTGGAAAATACAACAAGCATCCAAAGAGGACTCCACAATAGAAGAAAATTAAGCTATAGGTATGGTTGATGAAGTTTTGTTTGTCTATTGTGTCTCACCACCTGTGTTCACATAGAAGGTGTATGGTGGTGATGGTTGATTCACCGTGAAATAATAAAAATAAAAGGTGCTTTTACTTTGGAGTTGTAAAAAATATCGATTGCATGTAAATGGGCATATGTCTATAAGACCTAGATATGCATGCATACACCTGGTTTATTAGGTAACCTATGAAAATTATAGATGTAGATTTAGGTACATTGAATATGTGGGGGGTGCATGTATGTTGTGTTAACCTTGACTCGGTGAAAGAGTTAATGAGTTAAATCTAGTTTTTTAGGTCAAAGCAGGTGGTTTTTCGAGTCCATGTATTTTTGGTATCCTGTGGTATTGTATCCATAGATTGCATGTAATGAAGCCTATAAAAGGCTTGGTCAACTCCATTGTAAATGGGCCTAGAGGTAAGTGGTGAAGGCTTACTTGGCCAATTTGGCTGGATTTGGTCAAAGTTGTTCGAATGCAAAGTTCGAGGTGGAGCAGTGATCTAGGAGGATACTCAGGTCCAAAAATTAGTCAAAATGAAAGTTCTTAGAATTAGATGAAATCAATTCCATTTCAACTGGATTGTCATGCTGATTTTAGCCGTATATTTAATTCCTCAAACGGAAACCATATGTGAAATCTATCGCACTCTAATTGATTTCCAAAACAGGTAAAAAGTCAATAGTTAACAGTAAAAAAGTCAACACTGACATCAGCATGACATCATGCTGATGTGGCATCGTGAAACTTGGTAGCTGATGTGGCAGAGGATGGGTATGCTAACTAGGCAGGTGTGGCAAATGCGGACCATTTGGAATTTGACAAGTGCCCCATTCACATGCAAGTTAAACGGTGCCATGTGGCTCAGACATGGGCTGTCACATGGAACCCCATCGTTTGTTGGTTGGGTAAAAGTATTGAGATTCATGGGAATCGATCATGTGAACTCTAGCATGGGGAGCACTTTGGGTAGGTTGGTTTCCAGCCTGCCACTGTGTGACTTGTTATAACAAGGCCACATTATATTAATTAAAGTGTGGCTAAGGTATGGGCAGAGGTAGAAGGGGGTTGGGGCCTAGCCCTAACCTACAGTTACGTGTGTTACTCCATACAACCCAGAGCTATACCCGTGATACACTCCATTCAGCATATGATTCGGCTCGATGGGTGGGGGGGGGCATGGGATACAGGCCTAACCACCGATGAGAACCTATACCATGTGACTCAGGGGTAAAGACCATAGGCCAGGCACACCGTTTGGGACTCGGTCCCATTGCATGTTGACATGTGACCGGAGCTTGTGGGTTAAGGGCCAACGCATAGCCCTAGGGGGTTGGCGCTTGGTCGTATTATGCCATATGACTATGTTTTAGGACCGTGCACCCATGCCAGAGGGGCTAAGTTTGATGTTTTTGTTACAAAGTGGTTTTTTTACTATAGTTTTGACCTAGATTGGGCGTTTTTTGGGATTTCTTAGCCATTTGGAGGGGGATTTGATCCCAAAAAGAGGCCAGATATTTGTGGGAAGTTGGGATTCTCCAACTAAGCCTAAAAACTATATAAACTAGGCTGATTAATCTTGAGAGGGTACTTTATGTAAAGAAGAGTTTGAGTTAATGGCCCATTTCTCATGTTTTGAAGGGCATTTAGTTATGTTTTGAGAGGAGATTATTGAGGCATGTGTGCATTTTCACAAGGAGGCCTTTTACAATAGATCATAATCCTGTTTGTAACAACAAGAGACATTGTAAAGATAACTTGAGCATTTAAAGATCAATAAAGTGTTCCTCCACTTGGAAGTGAACATGAAGACGTAGCCACACATTGGTGAACTCCGTTAACAAGTTCTTGTTGTCTATTTATCTATCTTGTTTTTTTAATATTCTCTTATTTGAAGCATTGTCTATGATGGCTAAACTCTTTAATCATTCATGAGAATTTGGTTAATGTCAATTTGTTATTAATTCCTTCCATTTTTTGGATCAAGTATTTTGGTATCAGATCTTTTTGTTGTTTTGGAAGGTTTAAAAAGTGAAGGATTGGATGCTCACAAGATCCAAATATTGGAGAGGAGGAGGATTATTGGCCAAATTCATTTATGAGATAGAACGAGTTTTGAGGAAGAAAAGAATGGCTTCAGAAGGAGAAACTTCTCTATGAGCCAACAAGTTCGAAGAAGCATTTTTCTTCATGTCAGAAATGGTCAAAGTGTTATATGATGATTTGTTGGAGAGAAAGAAACTTGTTCTAGGAGAAATTTTCATGAAGGGAAAAAGTGAAGGGAAAGAAGAATCTTCAAAGCCTTCTCCTTCACCACCTTCACCACCATCTTCTCCTTCTTCTTCAAGTTCTACTTCAAATGCTAGTTCTCATTCTACAACATCTACCATACAAAAACAAACACATAATCATAAGTCTAACATGCCTTTGTTAAAGCTTGATTTTAAGTTTGAGTTTCCTTTGTATGATGGAGAACTAAATGCGGAAAGTTAGATAATTGGATAAGACAAATTGAAGTGTATTGCAGGATACAAAAAATCATAGATGAGGAGACTATGATCCATCTTGCTAGTATCAAGATGGGAGGAACCACCCTTGTGTGGTGGGAAAGCAGGACTAAACAAGATCTTGAAAATTTTGGTAAGACTCTCTCTTCATGGATTTATTTTACATATTCTTTACGAAAGCAATTTTATCCTCTAGCTTACATGCAACAAACTATTATGTCATGGAAAAACTTTAGAGAATTAAAAGGAAAAGATGTTCAAAGTTATACACAAGAGTTTCAAAAAAGATCTTTGTTGTTGGGAATACCATTGGATACTCAAGAGACATTGCTTAAGTATATAGGTGTTTTGCATAGTTATTTACGAAATACCATTCTTATGTTTAATCCAACTAGTTTAGATGAGGTGTGTCTGCAAGGACTCATCTTGAATCTAGAGGTAAGAATGTAAATGTTGATTTTGTAAAATCATTTAAACCTATTGAAGGAAAATTCAAAGGCAAGGGTAAAGAGAATTTCAAAGGGAAGAAAAATAATACAGTGAAGAAGGAAAAACCTACATGCACTCATTGTAAGAAATAAGGCCATAGTGAAGATCGTTGTTGGATCCTTCACCCATAATTGAAACAAAAAATTTCAGGAATAAAGGGAAGCCAAAGACTACTGCAACAACTCAAATAGATTTGGGGTTTGATTCGAGAGATGAGACCAAGGTCACAGTCAAGGTAAAAATTCTGAAGCTAGTACAAGTTCTTCTGTTCAGTCTTTAAAAGTTGATAATGAAGTTGATGAGATCAAACAAATAGAACTTTTTCACATAAGAGTAATTTCCAAACATACAAAAATTGATACTATATTTGAGAGTGGCTCACAAGTAAATTTGATATCAGAGACAATTGTTAAAAGGTTGGGATTAATTAGTAAACCTCATAAGAAACCATATCCTTAAGGATGGATTCATAATGATAATCAGTTGCAAGTGAATATACAATGCATCCTAAAGTTTGAAATCAATTCACAATTTATAGATGAGGTTGAGTTAGATGTGGTTCCACTAGATATATGTGGTATTGTACTTGGGAGTCCATATCTGTATGGTAAAAAAACAATATTCTATTATGAATACAATAAGTATCAATTAAGTATATATGGAAACGAATATGCTGTAAGAGCTCATCAGAAGAAATTGAATCTATCACTAATCAACTCAGGGAAAATGAAGAGAATTATAAATGTCAGTAAGAGATATTTACTAATGCTTGTAAAAGCTAAAGACACTGTCGGAATTGATACTTTCAAATATTGTGATACAAAGTTGAAAGATGAATTAGTTAGAATTGTTTCTAACTATGATGATATATTTCAAGTCCTGAAAGGATTACCACCAAAGAGACAAGTTGAACATGGGATACAGTTGTAGTAGGATGTTCCTCTTCCTAACATTGGAATGTATAGGTTATTGGTTTTGGAAAATGAAGAGATAAAGACACAAGTACAAGAGATGGTTGAACAAGGGGTCATCAGACCAAGTGCTTCTCCATGTGGGTCACCTATCATCCTGGTGCCAAAGAAATATGGCACATGGTGCATGTGTGTGGACTTTCGAGCCTTGAACAAGATCATGGTAAAAAAATGTTACCCTTTGCCTCACATTGATGATTTATTAAATCAATTGAAACATGTGGTTTATTTTACTAAGTTAGAATTAAGAAGTGGTTACCATCAAATCAGATTTCTTGAACAGGATATATGGAAAATTGCTTTTAAAACAAAACAAAGATTATTTGAATGGTTAGTGATGTCATTTGGGCTTACTAATTCACTTGGTAATTTTATGTGGGTAATGAACGATGTGTTCAGGCCATTCATTGATGATTTTGTAATAGTCTACTTAGATGATATTCTTATTTTCAGTAGGAACAAGGAAGAGAATTTCCAACATGTTAGGCATATACTTTCAGTGTTGTAGAGAGAGCAACTTTTTGTAAAGTTTTCAAAATGTGAATTTGGAAAAACATCTCTTGTATATTTGGGTTACATTGTAGGGGGTGGAGAGCTTAAGATTGACCGCTCTAAAGTTGAGTTCATTGTAAATTGGCCAAATCCTACAAATGTAACTGAAGTAAGAAGCTTCATGGGGGAAACACAGTATTGGAGGAATTTTATTGCAAACTTCTCTCTAATAGCATCACCTTTACATGCATTGACAAGTGTGAAAAGGGGATTCCAGTGGGGAGGAAGACAAGAAAAGGATTTCAATAATTTGAAAGTGAAGATTAGTACATCTCTTGTTCTAGAATTTCCATATCTTCGACAATATTTTGAAATTGAAACTGATGCAAGTGACTATTCCATGGGGGAAATGATGATGTAGCACTAAAATCCCATATGTTATCATTCCAAGACCTTCACTACAACAATAATTAACTATCCAGCCTATGATAAATAATTGTATACTTAGTACAAAGTGTTAAAAGGTGGAAACATTACTTAATGGGAAAAGAAACAATAATACATACTGATCATCAACCATTACAGTATCTACAATCACAAACTAAGCTACAACAAGCAAGGCATTTTAGATGGATGGGGTTTTTGTACCAATGTCATTTGGTCATCAGATATAAAAAGGGCATTCATAATAAAGTTGTCTATATGTTATCAAGACCTCCTAGTACAATTGCTACAATACTTAAGAATAATTAAATTACTCGTGAAGGTTACATTGAACAATATGTTGAGGAAAAATATTTTAAGGAAGTCTATGCAACTTTAACTCATGGTAAAAGAGTAGAAGAATTGAATTATCATATTAAATACAAACTTTTGTATCATTTGGGAAAATTATGTATGTGCAGTATGTGTATAATCAATCCAAGAATTCATCTACTCAGAGATCTCCATTTGAAACATGTTTTGGGTACTTGCAAAAATCTCCTTTGGATTTTGTCTTTGGGAAAGAAATTGCAATAGAAGGACACAATGATGTGGATAGGGCTACAAAGTTCATTGAACGAATTCAGTTGATTCATTAGGTGGTAGAAGAACAGTTGGAGAAAATCCAAGCCAAGTAAAAGGTGAGGCATGATATGCATCAATTTTATCATCATTTGTTACGAGGAAAATATCTCTATGGATAGGTTAAACCACAACAGATGGAAATGACTACAGAAATAAATTATATCCCAAGCATATGCTATATAAAACAATATGCAAGTGAGATAATAAGGAGGCCTAGCTCATCCATATTTTCGATGAATTCCACCATTGAGCACTTGAATCGAAAGCTATATATTTGCAACTAGTTCTCACCAAACAAGCAAAGAAATCATATGGTGGTAATATAAAAGGTTATCGCATTAGATATCATAATCCATTAATAAACATAACAAATACACCCATGGATAATAAATCATATATTTGCAAGATATCGATTGGATGGGAAAGAAGTATTTATATTAATAAATGATTAGTAGAAGCGAAAATATTATAGAATTTTGTGTTGGCACAGTTTAGAACCAAGAAAATAAGTTCCTTCCAGCTGGGCCTCCACCACTTAAATCCTCCACCAAAGGCAAGCTCATAGAAGGGACACAATGGGGTTCTCCATCAATAAGGGAAGATATTTGGGGCTGAACATTGTGTTTAGACTTAAAGGACAAAGGGATGCAGACTCAATATGAAGTAATAATTTCTCCAAAGTAACTTTTCTCTCAAATTTGAATTCTTCTCCTTTTCCATACCTCGTAATTGGCCCATTTGTAGCCTTAAAAATGGAACTGAAGGGCCGAGTTGGAATGTTTCTAGTATATGGAAGGCCAAGGATCAAAGATATCCTGTCGTGACATGGAAACCCGACATTTAATTTTCATTTTTTAGCAAAAATCTTGTTGTATGCGGGCTATAGTGGAGCAGCCTACGTATACGCTTGTTGTATAGTGTGCAAGATGTGTATATGTGGAAAAATATTAATTTTTGTCTCTGGAGTTTATCAATAGGGAAGATGTAACATCCTCGACCATCCACAAGCCGGGAAATGCCACTACTCAGATGCTTTACTTAGCTCTGATATGATTTTGTAATGTCCCCAACCACCCAGGCTAGGCCACGCTACACAAGATAACTCTTTTATTCTCTTTGTGGAACATACTGTAACATACCCAACATCTAACTGAGCTATGCCACATACATTTTTCAAACTGCATGCAATTAAAACATATACACATAGAACTCTTACGAAAACATATATATATATATATAATGTAAACATATAGTTACATCTGTAAATGCATGGATTTGTACTTAAATAACAATAAACATATACATGCAACATATGCGGGTAATACCCATAACTATAAACATAATTATAAATCATACATAGATAAATCCATAAAAATAAACATGGAAATAATAATGCAACATGTAAATTTATCACATAGTTGACACTTATCTTGGTAAGAATATCACCAACTACGTGCAGACCTTCCACGAACCTCCAAGCTTTAGACCACACTATTCATCACTCTCAATAGCGAGTCACCCCAAAGATGGGACTAAACTCCACCCAGGTAAAGGGTTCCTAACCAAGCTAATGGCTCATGGAAGATAGGAAAGACTCCTTCATAGGTGCCTACTCAAACTAACAGTCTACAATATCTCATTCCCCACATGCCTATCCCACCCTAGGAAGTGTGCCCCTTCTTTGCTCAATAGTCCTTCAGTTTCCCCACTTCCCTTCCAGAGCTTCAACAATAGGCCAGACAGGAAGTCTCAGAGAACTGTAGCTGCATTTTAACACCTTCAGAAAATCAATTCCCAACAATTCTCTCACCCATAGAGAAATTTCTCACGGGCCTGACAACCTGCCTCTACAATATCCCACGGGCCTGACAACTTTTTTCTTCAGTATCCCATGGACCTGACAACCCGCTTCTTCATTCCATCTCCCTAGCTAACCAGCTACACAAACAAGTATGGCTATGGATACAATCTCGGGTATAATGACAGAAAGTATGGAGGATAATTGGCTACATGAGTGAAAAATGATCATGGAATCATGGCTGAATGATGGAAGGAATGATTGGTCTCCTTGATGGAAAATATGATCTAAATGAACTAAGTCCCAACCATATGTATGCATGTCCCCAAATTGACACTTGTAATGTTGGGAGCTACTTTGGCCCACTTGTCCCCAACTTTGGAACTTAGGATAAAATACTTATCCATACTTTATACTTTAATAAATATTAATATGATATTCCTTTTTGGATTAAGCTCCCTAGCTTAGCCCTTTCCTTAACTTTTAGCCCCTCCCTTTCCCTAACCAGTGGAGTTTAGTCCCCCTTCTCTTTTATCATGGTCGGTCTACACGCATCGATGCATTTTATATTTATTATGAGACATATACAAAAATAGGTGCACTAGCCTTTAACATCTAGGCTCTCCGGCCTAATAAAAACATAAGAATCCTAGATTATAAAACACAACATATATACAAAGGCTCCCTAGCCTAAATATCACGCACACTTAAGTTGTTTCGCACGGTATCCGATAATGTGCCCATTTCATCATTTTATTGCACAATACATGCACACACTACACCATGGAAGATGCATGCCAAAAAGATATAAAACAACTCACCATCTTAAGTACATTATTACATTTATAGTTGGGTTTCAACCTAGGGATATTACAGAAGATAAGTCTACATAGGGAAATGGAATAAGGCACTCTGTGCAAGATTGCATAGGGTGAGGCAAATCTTGCTATAACATATGGCCTCTAATGTGTGAGGTCAAAGGAGTATATGTGATGGCCGAAATACATTATAAATAATCCAAAAGTAGAGTGGTAGGGGACTAGCTGCACGAACTCGTTTCTCATTACATTCTGAACTGACTTTGCATACATGGCTGCCAATAAAATTACACTACAAATCCATGTGAAAAATATACTAAAAAAGTGTCCATGGCCATGAATAGGCAAATACAAATGAGATTACATGCCAATAGTTGTCATAGTCACGAACAAGACCTAGTAGAACCAGTCTCAAAAACCAATCTGAAGATATCTATATACCACAGAGTACAATATGTTCTCCCATGATCACTGAAGTCACATAGGTACTGGTCCAATGAAAAGGAAGCAACAACTTAGGAAGGCTATGACCACATAGTGATGTCTTCAAGTCTTCTACACAATCTGCTAAGGGTGCATGTCTACATCATGTGAATAAAGGAGTTGAGGTCAAACACAATGAGACATCATTTGATTACTGATCATTGAGGTATATTGTTAACAAACACGAGACAACCTATCGATAATGAAAGTAGGTATCAAGGCACCGAGTACATTCTTACAAGTGTGAATAGAGGATTCAGTGTCGAACACCTAAATAATCCATTGATCGAGAGACATTGATGTATTCCTAACTGTCAAAGGTGAGAGAGCCTGCCACTGATGATTGCAAGCCTCAAGGTACTCATAAGACTCTAGGTCTCGTTTCCAGAATAAATTAGTTGAATTCGATGGAAAGAGACCCGTTGAAAGGAGAGAATTAAGGCATCTCTCATCAGTCAACATGAGGTACAAAGTAGGAGCTTCATGATTTGGTGGAAATTGGATGAAGAACGTGTTCATGAACCAACGACCCTATGCATCTTTCGCATGTGCCAAGTGCAAGCAGTACACAAAAAAGACCCTCTGAATATAATCCAATCATGAAAACTATTGACAAAGGCGAGGAAACCCCCAATAAGGCTAACGACATCCAAGACACTACACAAATCCCAATGTGTGAATAGATGTCTTGTCGTTGAAGATAAGGGAAACCACCCATCAATGACCAATGATGAAATGTCGACTATTGGGTTCAAGTTTACCTACCAATTATGAAAGTAGGGTCAGGGTGCATGCTAGGACTTACAATATCATGTGATTTTGAGACAAACTAAGGGTATGGCAGACATTAAAAGTCAAGAGTTTTGAGGAGTGGCCAACATAGGTTGAAAGACTTCCTTTGAACAAGAGCATGAGACATATGGAGGACTCTGGAAGCATAGACAAATGATGAAACCATGAGATGAAGGAGGCATCAATGAAATTCTCTATAGGTACTGGAAGAGTAACCAGTCGGTAGAGAAGACTTTGTAACGAGCTTAGCTTCCTAAGGCCATGCTAATCCCAAAATTATGATGATGAATGGACTCAATAACTTTGTGCTCTATTCAAAGGTGACACAAATGCTACCAACATAAGATAATACTCCCTTCATACCTGTCTTTTCTTGTTTTTTCATAGACAAATGAATTCTATGATATAGAGGAGGAAATGAGTGTCGCAAGTAAGAAAAACTAGTTCCAACAGTTGAACGTACCTATGCTCAATGCAGGGAAATGCACGTGGGAGATGGACACTCAGGGGAATGTTGCCTCCTAGGTATAGGGTGTCAAATTGCGAAGGATATAAACAAGGCTCTGCTTGGTTGAGGATGCAAAATTATTGAGGAAAATGGTTTATAACACAAAGCAAGAACCAACTATAGGATCAAAGCTGCAAGTAAGGGCATGAGATGCAATGACAACTTAATTCCAAAAAATGTCCTTTTTGTGTCTTTAAGTCTACTTGGTGTGAAAAAGGGGTAAACTTGTGCCAAATAGATGTCTTTTCAAATCCAATTTACGAGTGTGAAAGAGACAAGTTCACTCAACCATATTTTCACTTTTTGAAAATGAGTCGAAAAAGAGCTTAACTAAGAATCATGTCATTTCAAGTCTAGTTTAATGAGTGTGAAAGGGAAAAATCACTCAACAATCTTTTCACTTTTTTATTGATTTGGAAAAGAGATTAACTCAGACTCGTTTGGGAGAGTCTAGGTGGAAAGTCACAGGGGAGGCCAAGGCTCCCGTGCCAAACTTCTGTGGAATTTTAATATCTTACGAATAGCTGACACAAGATTGGGAAAACCCAAGGATTTCCAATTCGAGGAGGATAAAATACTTGTAGAGGTTATCTTATCTACAATATATCGAAGAATGCCCCTTATATGGAAGGGTGTATAAGAAGGAATTTGAGGCTCTACAAGATCATTCCAATCAAAGGAAACCACCCTAGGACTTGGAGGGAGCATACTCAAAGTGAGTGGAACGCTCACTAGTGAATAAGGTACATACCTAGAAATGATAAGGACATGGTCAAGGGAATCATCACCCTCCAAAATAAGAGTGGGATTAACTGAATATTGCATCAACAATGTCACTTTGTTAGGCTTGTCACTCTCTAAGAGAAGAGTGGGATCGACCGAATATTTCATCGGCATGACCACTTCTTCAACTGTTGGTTGAATAATATGTGACACAACAAGGTCAAGAGATGCATCACCCCCAAAAATAGGAGTGGTTTTGGTCAAATATTTCATCGATAGGACCGTTGGTTGAACAAGACGTGAGACAACAAGGTCAAGGGATGCATCATCCCCTAAAGGAAGAGGAGTGTCAGCCAAAGATTGCATCGGCATGATTGTTTTATCAACCAAATAAGGTTGGGAAGCTAATGACGACTCAGAACTAGAAGGCCCCCCAGGAAAGGACCATGCTTCCTATACCACAAAAGTACCAAGGCACAAATGAGTAAGGTGATTCCCTTTGAAAATCCTACAAGGGAACTTGGGATTACATCCTACATGTCTAGGCTTCTCAATCGTATGAATTCCCCCAGCATGACTTGGAGTGGTTGGTGACATGTTCCCAGGATGACTTGCAAAGGATAGTAGAAAATCCCCAACATGACTGGCAGAGGTTGGTGATGAATCCCCAACATGACTAGTAGAGGTTGGTGATGTATGTTCAGTGTGACTACATATGACTAGACCTGTGCCCCCAGTATGACTTGCAACGGCTGGTTGCTGGTCTTCAACATGACTAGTAGAGGTTGTCGAACCATCTCCAACATGACTAACAGAGGTTGGTGATATAATGCCATTATGTGGCTAACCCTCACAAGACACAGTTGAGGAAGGTAGGGTCCAAGGATCACTAAAATAGGAAGTGCGGAAAGGAATGGACCTCCTTATCAAAATGGGCCTACTGGACATGGTGTAAACATGGTGATTTGATGTCATGAATTTGAAAGTACCCATAAGGGAAGAATACATTCTGACACTAATATTCTCAGTTGTTGGTTGAGAATTATTGATCACAGGGATCGGTGGTCCAATAGATGCATTAGAACTAGAGCACGCAAAGGATAATTGATGGATCGTCACAATCTTCCCTTCACGAGGAAAATAAAGAGTACAGAAGATGGACGATACTACAACAATCATGGCATAAGTCCAATTACATCCTAGCAATAAGTTATAATCAAGAGCTACATCAACTACCTCTACTTCCACCTCTATTGTCTTCCCACCTAACTGGACCAAAAAGGCAGGGATAATATCGTGAGAGTGAAAGGAATGGCCATCAAAATTAGTCAACATGTTTGATGACTTGGAAAGAGTTGGAGAAGTGAGATCTTTCCAACAGACTAGGGACATCACACACGTAGTAGTGCCTTCATCAACAACCACATGTTTGATTGTATACTTTGAGTACTCCACGTGGACTTGGAAATTCACATGGTAAGGAAAGTGAGGCTTCACATTTGTGATGTCAAACTTGATAAATTTTGAGCCACTAGGTTTTAGAGCTCCTAAACTAGAGAGTAAGACATTCCTTTGTGAGGGACACATCTAGAGTACCTCCAAAGACAACATCGCATAAGGGGTTTGACCTAGATCTTGAACAATAGAGTAATTTTGGGAGGCTCTAGAATTTGGATTGTGGGTAGAGCGCTTGAGTACTCCTTTCGGAATATGAGGTGGTGGCTCTGGTTTCTCAATCTGTAAATTCATCTTTGGAATTGCAGGAGGAGTTTCTAGACCAAAAATAGCTTTTGAAGAGCTATAATATCGACATCGAGTGTCTACATGAACTTTTGCATCAACCATATTGATACATAAATGGTCGGCATATTGCAATGATGGGTTTTGACTCCCACCAGCTGCATTTTCAGTGTTTGAGGAGCTCGAGGCTAGGTGTTGATTATGTGGGAATGGATTTGTCAGCACGACGGGTAGTAGAGATAATAGCCTCGCAACTTCTACAAATTTGGGGCATAAATGGGTAAGGTGATCATTTGTGCAAATCTTATAGGGAAACTTCACCTTACATCTTTCTAGCATTATCATTCATCTTTTCATTATTACCATTTTCCTTGGTTTTATTACCATTTTTCCCACCCTTACGAGTATTACGTCCTTTCTTCTTATTCCCTCCTGGTTGTTGGTTACCATTTGGGTTGGCCGACGATTACATAGAATGTACATCTGTTGACTGAGTGGAGTTGGAATACATAGATGAAGCTGGCCCTCCCGTAGATGGGTTAAGAGACAAATATTTCATATGGCTTGTCACCGAGTCTACAGAATTTATATTGGCGACACCTAAAATGCCATCGACATGAGGTCCGAGTTTTTTTCTAGGGTCGTAAGTTGACCGTGATGCGTCTTGAAGAAGGTGGTATAACATCCCAGACTAAGCATATATCAATTCTAACTATTGGGCTCTAAAGATCACCTCTTCCTCAGTGGTAAACCCAAAATTAGCAATGTCCTTTGAGATAGGAGTGTGCAAAGACTTAAGGAACAATTCTAAAATAAAGGTTGGGGGTATAGGGGTCTTAATCAACCTCTTCATCTATGAGACTCCTATATATGGTCTGAGATATGAGTGGCGGTATTCTGGCATAAAGTAGACAACAGTTCTAGGCCATCATCATAATGAATGGGCGACTGGAAGGGGTTGAGGAAAACCAACACCAACTGACTAAAAGTCCCATATGACCCCCTAGGTACATCAATATACCATTTTTCAGCAACTCCTATGAGGGTGCATTGAAATAATATTAATCGAATAGAATCGTCATTAAGGGAATTCAATGAGAACCAAAGGTGAAAGCTAGTGACGTGATCACTAGGAACCTCTCCATTCTTACCCTCAAACTTTGGGATGTCTGAAGGAAGCTTGGTGGGGACGGGGGGGGGGGCATTTATTAACTTATACAAGTCTGGAAGATTAAGCGTGGACAGAAAAGGGAGGCAGGGTTGTGACATCTGGCCCCAAGCTCTAGAAAGATTGTGCTTGAGGAACTATAGGCCATCTAGGGTTCTGGTAAGCACCATGGCCCTATCCAGCATTATAAAGTCCTCCTCTGGGCTGATTCATAAAAGGTTGGTTGGGAATCATTCAAACAAGAATGTTCTGTTGAGGGTTAAAGAAATTCCCCCCAAGTGGATTGGATCTAGGTTGGGGGTTTCCCAAAGCATGAACTGACCTCCTCTGGGTGGGAATATGAAGGATAAAGGTGGATTCGTCATGCCAAAAGTATTGGTTGGAATATGCACCGAACAGGTTGGGTTTTAGGATGGAACTTGAGTCAAAGCTTGTTCGCCAGGTTGAGTATTCCACCCAAAAGTAGGAGGATTGGACCTGGGGTTGAAAGAAGGAAATCCTCCCATATTAGGAGTCGTTTAAGGGATTTGAGATCCACCAAACCAAAATGCAGTGTAAGGAGGTGGGGTGCTCGCAAGTCCAATGCTAACATTAAGGCCAACAACTAGGATGGAGTTCAAAAACTATGAAGTAAAGCTGGGAATACCATAAGAAAAGGGACTAGAAGCCATAGGGATGGATTGAACATTGTAGCCCGGTGAATGGCCAAGACCCCAAAAAGGGTTCTAGGCAGTAGCTTGAGAATTCACTATAAGCCGTGCTATAGTAATGATAGGTTCCTCTGGCACTACAGCCTGGAGGTTGTAGGAGTTGAAGGGGTGCCCTTCACTATAGTAGGTATGGGAGTCGAAGGGTTCCTAGTATTATGAAGACTAGGTTTAGTACTCATCCTTGTAGAATCACAAGTCTGAATACGGGATTTGTGTGTACCACGCCTGATAAATCTATTCCTTTTAGAAGGAAAAGACTTGGAATATGGTGGTAACTATAAAAAGAGACAAGCCTGATAGGGAGGTTGGTCCGACTCCACAATGACTCAAGACTCTAAAGATAAGAAAAATATCCTACGACCAACTAGTAATCAAAGAGCACACCAAACATCAAACGAACAATATGCATATAAATGGGGTAAAGTGGTTGAGTGGCCTCCCTCCCTAAATAAGGTATGTCTCGCCCAAGAGGGGCCTAAGACTCCCTGCTAAAGATCAAAGGAAACATAATCAGTTATAAGGGCCCTCATGGGCTTAACAACTAGTCGGTCAGATCCCCTTGGAGAGGTATTCCTCCATAAAGGTTGTGTGTTGTCCAACCTTTATCTGACCCAGGGTACCTGCAGAATAACCCCTGCAAGTAACATATGAGACACCTAAGTCAAGAAACTAATAAACCACTATATAACTGATGCACAAGTGAGCAGTCGTAAGTCAGGTCCACTGTATGGGCAGGGCAACAAATCCCAAAACCTTGAAATTACCACCTCTCATGGAGTTAAAGGCACTAGCAAGATCCCTATATATGAATAGATCCCTAGAAATATCTTTGATGCTAGGAAGGTATCAGGGGGATATCCCTTCAGATGACTTAGTGTGACTTCGTGACTAACTCCAGTGTGAACGGGGTCTCCCGATCTTACCAATTATACAATGTATTTCTCCACTCCCTGACTCATACACATATGTTGATTTAATTTCCTTGGAGAAGTTTACTCACAAAATCCTATTCCAAGGCACTAAATCCTAGGCTAGTTTCTGCACCCTAGAAAATAAAATTGTGACTAATTAATTTTAAATTATAGCATTAATTTTAGTGGTCGTGATTACTCAAAAAGGTATGGTAGTGAAACTCATGGTGTTATGACTCTGCAAAAAAAATAAATATGAAAATAATGCAAAGTCCTGACTTTAACTCTCAATGAATGATATGCTTCTAAAAACCAATGCAATTTTCAAATTCAACTCTGCAATTTTGAAGTAAGATGAAATATTTCACTATATGCACTAAGATAATGAAAAAGACTCCAAAAGACAAAAACGCCAAGAAATGCAAAGTGCCTATTGTTTTTTGTATTTTTAATATAACAAAACTGAAAATGCATAGACTGAAAAGAAACTGGATATATAACCCTACTGTGTATAAAAAGAGATAACTCAAGTAGGATACCAAGCAACAAAACACTCATTCCAGTGTACAAGGACAACAAAAAATTAAAAGATGGTGAGAAAGACTTGGCCCATAAATTCAACCAAAAGAGGGTTTCCTGTCATCCCACAAGCACTAAACAGGCACTACAGAGACCTAAGAAGACTAAAAAAACATCAAATCCCACCCAACAACCATCAAACCAAGCAAACAGGGAAGTAAAAATGGTGTACATGATTTTTCAAGCAAACAAAGCATATATATGCATCTTGCAGTGAGACAACCATCATATATACGTGATGATCGAGATAAAAGGCATGTATATTATTCAAAACAAGGCCAAGCAAGGGAGAAAGGCTAAAAAATCAAACCAAGAGTGAACAAGAACTATCAAGCAATGATACAACAAGAACCATAATAGAAACAAGAGAAATCTAAGGAGAAAAGTACTCCAAACACTAAGAAAGAAGATTTAATCCCATTATGGTCGCCAATTATGTTATGAGGAAAATCTCTCTATGGCTAGGGTAAACCAAAACAAACAGAAATGACTACAGAAATCAACTCTATCCCAAAAATATGCTATATAAACCAATATGCAAGAAAGATAATAAAGAGGCCTACCTTGTCCAGATGTTCGAGGAAGTCCATCGTTGAGCACTTGAACCCAAAGCTATATACCCGCAACTAGTTCTCAACAAACAAGCAAAGAAAGCATATGGTGGTAATATAAAAGGTTAGCACATTAGATAGCATAATCCATTAATGAACATAAAAAATATGCCCATGTCTAATTACTCATATATTCGCAAGATATCAATTGGATAGGAAAGAAGTATTTCTATTAATAATTGATCAGCAAAAGAGAAAATATTACATACTTCCGTGTCGGCATGGTCTGGAACCGAGAAACTAAGTTCCTTCCACCTAGGCCTCCACCACTTCAACCTCCCACCAAACGCAAGCTCATAGAATGGAGAAAATGGGTTTATTCATCAATAAGGGAAGAGCTTTGGGGTTGAACACTGTGTTCAGACTTAAAGGACAAAGGGATGGAAACTCAATATCAAGTAATAATTTCTCCAAAGTAACTTTTCTCTCAAAGTGGAATTGTTCTCCTTTTCCATAGCTTGAAATTGGCCCATTTATATCCTTCAAAATGGAACTGAAGGGCCGAGTCAGAATGTTTCCAGTGTTTGGAAGGCCAAGGATCAGAGATCTCCTATTGTTACATGGAAACCCAACATTTAATTTTAATTTTATGGCACAAATCTTTATGTACGTGGGCTGTAGTGGAGTAGCCTACATATACACTTGTTGTATAGTGTGCAAGGTGCATATATGTGGAAAAATATTAATTTTTGTCTCTGGATTTTATCAATAGGGAAGATATGTCTGCATAGAGAAATGGAATAAGGCCCTCTGTGCAAGATTGCATAGGGTGAGGCAAATATTGCTATAACATCAGTTCAAAGCCAGAGATCAATTCTAGTTATACATCAACAAGGAAAGGATGCAAGGAGAAGGTAAAAAGATAAAACCAATTCGTTATGGTCCTTTCAAAAATTTTGACAAGATTGGTACTAATGCTTTTGGGTTAGAATTGCCTCCATATATGAAAATTTATTCATTTGTAAATGTGGAAAACTTGATATTGTATGAGTCTCCTATGTTCATATTCCTACCATAGAGTATTTTTCTCCTAAGTATATCAATGAGTTGCAGGAAGACACCATTTTGGAAAAAAGAGTTTGTACTTCTCGTGGGGGAGATGTGGAGTATCTTCGAGTGGGATTGAAGGGAACAAATACAAGTCATGCCAAGTGGATTGAGACCAGAAAAGTGAGGAAACAATATCCTCACTTATTTACCAACTGATACTATACTTTTGGTGGTCCAAAAGCTTCCAAGTGGGGAGAAATGATCTAGGAGGATCCTTAGGTCAGAAAATGCTAAAAAATGAAAGTTTTCAGAATCCAATGAAACCAATTCCATTGCATTTGTATTGTCTCTCTGATTTTATCCATATATTTACTTCCTCAAATAGACATTGTATGCAGAATTTATCACACTCTGATCGATTTCCAAACATGCAAAAAGTCAACAGTCAACATGAAAAAGTCAATGCAGACGTCATCCTACTGATGTGGCATCATGACACTTGCAAGATGATGTGGAAGAGGATGGGTATGCTGACTAGATAGGTGTGGCAGACGTGTACCATTCGACATTTTACAAGTGTCCCATTCACAAGAAAGTTAAACAGTGCCATGTGGCCCAGACATGGGTTGCCATGTGGCACCCCATCATTTGTTGGTTGGGTAAAATTGTTAAGCTTCATGGGAATCGATCGCGTGACCTCTGGCATGGGGATCACTTTGGGTAGGTTGGTTTCCAACCCGCCACTATGTGACTTGTTATAAAAAGGCCACATTATATCAATTAAAGTGTGGCTAAGGTATGGGCGAAGGTGGAAGGGGTCTGGGGCCTAGCTCCAGCCCACAGTTACGTGTGTTACATCATATAACCCAAAGATATACTCACACTACACTTCATTCACCATATGACTCATCTCGGTGAGCGTGAGGGCCATGTGATATGGGCCTAACCACCGAAAGGAACCTATACTATGTGACTCAGGGGTAAAGACCATAGGCCAGGTGCACTGTTCAAGACTCGGTCCCATTTCATTTTGACATGTGATCAGAGCTTGCGAGTTAAGGGCCAATGCACAACCTCAAGGGGGTTGGCACTTGTCCATATTATTCCATATGAATGTGTTTTAGGATTGCATGCCTAGTCTAGAGGGACTAAGCTTGATTTTTTTGTTACAAAGTGGTTTTTTGGCTATAGTTTTGGCCCATATTTGTTGTGAGGGAAATCTCCTTATGGACTAGCAAATAGGGTTATACTTTGCATGCAAATATGACCAAGATAAAATCTACTTTCTACCTTCGTCCCCAAACTTAAATCCCATTTCTTTTCAGTAAATACATGGCCAGATCAACCTACCTTGTTCCAGGCATTCGATGTTGATCCTCTTTCGCAGTTGATCAATTGTTCACAGTTCTCCTTCCAATGATGACCTACATACAAGATAAGAAACAACTACACATGCATATTACCTATAGACTAACAAGTTAGAGATTCAATCATGTACTTAACAAACTACGAATAACTCATGAATTGGGATGGGAAAAACATTTTCTTTATTACTTTGAATGAGTCAACTTACAAAAAGTTGAGACTGACCACCACTCCATGAACCTGATCCTGGGCTCCTCTTCAACTTTCCTCCAACTTCTTTTCTTTGTATCTCTTCTAGCACAAGGATGGCTAAAGGGTTGGGACAATGGGAATATGCAAATGGGTAGAGTTTCTTTGCTATTTTTTTTCTCCTCCAAATGGAACACCTAGCCCTTCTTTTATAGGATAGAAGAAGCTAGGTATTTGGATGAACCCTCGGCCATGCATGGCCAGGAGTGTTAGTTAACTCACCCAGAGTTATGTGTTCCATCGGAAAATTTCCTTTTTTCGTGATTTTGTCGGTCCACGTGGGCTATTTTAGGTCAGCTAGCATGTACACGCATGTAGTAATGGAGTAGGGTACGTGGGCCCTTATAAAAGAGGTTTTTAAAAGAGTTGTTCAACAGTTCTTTTGGCAAAGAAGGGATCTGAGATGGCTTGATGCCAGGTAAGCATGTATGGTGCAAATTAGGGTAATAACAGATGCCCCCTAATGTGTGAGGTTAGAAGAGAATCTGATGGCCAAAATACATTACCAATCTTTACTGATGTGCCGAACGATTGAGCCCAAGGATCAGGAACCGGGAGGCCCTGTCTGCAAAATAACAAATGTCTCACTGAGGTGGGCATACCCATGCTTGAGATAAAATAGAATCATGGCTACCAATCAAATACATTGTAGATCCATGTCATATAACTATATAAAGAGTAGTCGCGAACAATACACAATGGAGATACGTCTGAAAATAAAAAAGATATACATATAGAGTATCCATCTTCTAGAAGTTGATATGGCCTGATGGCTAGAGATGAGGTCTTCAGAGCTCGAGCAACTACTTCAAAATCTTCAAAACTAAGGTAGGAGTGTAATATGAGTGTAGGACTGCACTACCCAAAGGTCTTCGACAGCTCGTCGGTCATGGACTTGATGATCAGACTGAAGGCTTCATTGATTTCAAACAAGAACTTGATTGGACATTCAGGATGGTTGGGTATAAGGGAAAGAGACAAATTGTAGAGGGGCCAACTCAGGCTTGGTAGAAACTTCCCTTGGACAACGACATGACAAATGATGAGACTTAGGTAGCATGGCATTAATCATAAGTTTACGAAGTAGGAGGCAATGCAAACTCTCCATAAGTTTGGAAGAATAACCAAACGAAGGAGGATGCAACTCTATGTAGCGAGAACAACTTCCTAAGGTCGTACTACATCCCATAATTTGACGAACAAATGGAAAGATGTGCTTTATCCAAGGGTGACTCATTATGCTGCCAATAAATAAAATACTTTTCCCTTCCTCTTTTTGGGGTATATTTGATTTTTTTTTTGTCTTTTTCAATAATTTTGGAAAAAATAATAAAGGAATGTTACGTTACAATGGAGGAACGAGTGTTGAAAACATACAAGTTCAAGGCACACAGACAAGACTGATGTTCAAAATAATGATACTTAAGAAAAATACTCTGGGGGCCAAGGGTGTTAAGCCACATAAGCAAAGTGTTACAAGGCTAGCATATAAGATAGACAAATGCGGTTAACAAAACACACAATGGTAACATCCTTCGATGTAAGTTTAATGAGCCCAGAGAAGGTAAGCTCGATGGTTTTTCATATTTAGAGAGTCTGAAAAAACATAAAGGAGAGTCCATTGGGGTACCTTTTTCGAAGATAGTCTAGTCAGTTTGAAAAAGGGATAAAATAGTGCCGACAAGACATCTATTCAAAACCATTTTAACGAGTGTGATAAGGACAAGATCACTCAAACATTTTTTTATTTTTAAGGAGTCTGAAAAAAGCTTAACTATGGACTCTGTCAGGAATGTTCTTCTGAACCAATTTAATGAGTGTGAAAGAATAAGGTCACTTGGAGATCTTTTCAATTTTAGGGAGTCTAAAAAGAGCTTAACTATGGACTCCATGGGGGTTCCTTCTTCATAAGTTTAGTCCCTCAGGCCCAAAAAAGGGATTAAATTAGACCTGAGAGTACTCTTCTATAGAGCGGAAGTTCCATAGAGTATACATTTGTTCGTACAGTTGATCGTCTAGACTGATAAAGGGGTAAACTACCACCGGACAGATGTGACTTCAAATTTTAGTTTAACGAGTGTGAAAGGCCACAAGATCGCTCATAAATATTTTCATGTTTAGAGGGTCTGAAAAGGGATTAAAATAAGACCCGTAGAGGTTACTTTTCTCAGTTAATCTGAACGAGATCGAAAAGCATAAATGTAGTCTCGCTGGATGTTTCTTTCGGATCTCAAAGTGAGCTTGAAAAACAACAAAGTTAGCTCATGATGGACTCTTTGTGGGTTGATGCCTGACATCTCCTCGGGGGAGCAGTATGCTCCGATGAAAACATTGTCTATGATGCCAGGGGTTCTGGAGATATTGATAGGTATCGTTTCAGCAATGGTTTCCATATTACCCTTAGCATAGATCTCATGTATAGCTAAGGGATTAATAGGACAAGACCTATCTCCAGTCATAGTCAAGGTGAATTCCCCATCCTCAATTCTACTTAACTATGGGAGAAAGTATGATCTATGATGAAGATCATCCTAGGGTTTTTTTGGGCTAGGCATTGCTTCAATTACTATTTTTTTAGAGGGAAAGACTAAGTCTAATGAATCGGTGTGAGCAAGAGAGCCCTGAGCCCAAATAGGCTCCATAAGTGGATCGAACTCTTGTGCGGGAGTTGGATTTGGGTTGGCTGAAGCTTGCTGGACTAAAGAGTATGCTATTTCAGCTGCGGACAAGGGCATGGACATGCCCAGATGCCCTGTCCCCTCCATTGTGGCCAATGGGGAAGGAAGTATCCACGGATCAGTGAAGTAAGTCATACGAAACAATGAAACTTGGAAAATCTCAACCTTATGGTGATTGGATATAAACTTGATACCACCTTGAGGGGGCGGGTAATTGAAGGTACCCATCAAAGATGGGCACAAACCAACCCCTACATTGACTAGACCTGATTGAGGATTATCGATCATCGGGACCGTAGATGCCCCCAATGAAGTCCCAGGTCTAGAGAAAGACAATTGATCTATGGTCACTATCCGACCCTCGTGTGGAAACAACAAGACCTAGAAAATTGTAGCAACCACAACTTGAATGGTCGAGGGGAGCATCAACTACCTCTACCTCGACACACATAGTTTTCCTTCCTAACTGCATGAGGAAAGGGGGAATGATACCATGTGGTCGGAATGAATGACCGTCGAAAGAAGTGAGGAGAGTAGGTGACGGAGACAAAATGGGTTGGCCAACGACCTTCCAACATGCCAACGACATAAAGCATGTCGAGGCTCCCTCATCGACCACCATGCGAAAGATATTCTGAGTAAAAGTTTTCGTGGGATAAGCCACTACTATCTGAAACTCTACGTGGTAAGGAAGATGAGGTTTTAGGTTGGATGTATCCAGCATGATTGTACCCGGATTACAAGTATCGGTAGATCCTAAAGCAGTTAACAAGGCTTTCCTCTAGGAAGGGAAACTTTGGAGGACCTCCAAAGCAGACATTGCACAAAGGGTTTGTGATAAATCTTCCACCACATAATAGTTCTGGGTGGCCCTTGTGTTTGGGTTATGAGAATATTTTTTGAATGTGCCTTTGGGAATGTGTGTCATTGTTTCACCCAACGTCTTCTCAATATGTAGAGGAAGAGATGGGAGTTCAACTTCTTTACCCTTCTCAGAAGTTCTTGGTTTACTATAGTCATGTGCTTTGGTCGATATGAAAGCATCAACCTTCACCATATATACGTTCATGGATGCGAGGTTGTTCGTAGGCGGAGAGGGTTCTTGGCTGCCCCCTTCCGTGCTTGCAGAGGCTTGGGTTAGATTTTTCCCATGTTTAAATGGATTGGTCAACACAGCCTGTTGTTGTTGCGTTACAGACATTTGGGCCTCTGCAAGTCGAGGACATAGATGGGTCGGGTGGTCTTCCACGCACAAGTTGCATGGATATCTTGCCTTCCATTTCTCATTGTTTTCCTCTCCAACATTATCGGTAGGTTTTTTATCCCCCTTGCCCTTCTTTCATTGTTTTTTCTTTCCTTCATGCTGTTGGGTGGCCTTTGGGTTAGTCGATTGTACTGTGTGTACCTTCGACATTTTGGTAAGGGGAGCAACCAAAGTAGTAGTTTGGCTAGTCCTTGTGTGTTGTATAGATAATTGTTGCAACTACTTCGTCAATTGTTCAACAAGCTTTGTTTGTGCTGAACCAACAATGCCATCGACATGTGGGACAATTCTCTGTCTATTTTTATCCAGTTTTGAGCGTTGCGCATATGGAAAGATGTTGTATAATAAACCAGACTGAGAATAGATGAGCTCAAATTGTTGAGCTCTCATGATGGTGACTTCTTCGGAGAATACTCCCGATGTTGCAACGTATTTGGATAACTGTGGGACCAAATACTTAAGGAACCACTCAAGTAGGAATGCTGGTGGGACTGGCACCTTAATTAAACTCTTTTGGCATCTCCATTCTTGGATGTGATCAGAGATATGGTCCATTGTCGTCTGTTCGAAGGGTTTGGCTTCGAACTTTGGGATGTCCGAAGGTAACTTCATCAGCATAGGAGGCCAACATGGATCATGACAGATAGAATCATTCAACAACCTTGTCAAACATGACAAATGCAAAGTTGCCAGGAAGGGTAGCTTGGGTTGTTGGTGATAACCTGGGAAAAAGGGGCTTGGGGTTTGACTGGCACCAGGTTGCCAGGAAAAGTTCGGCTGCTGGCCCAGATTCTGGTAGAAACCATGGCCTTGACTAGCATATGTATTTTGCGTATGTGGAGACATTGCCAGCTGATTTCCAAAATAGGACATAGATGGTTGGGCATGCATTACATTTGAAGGACTTTGGGAAGGGTTGCCCCATATTAGTCCCATGGGGATAGGCATAGTAGTTTTTTCAGGGTTCCATTGATTATAAAAAGAATTACCCCAGATCGACATTCTGGATGAGGGAATGGATCCCTGCCAAGAATTCCAAGGCCCTGATGCGGAAAAAGTTCCTGGGTTTGCCCCCTGTGCATGAATAGTACCCTGCAGAGGAATAGATTGTCCAAAACTGGGATTGCCCGCAGTCGGGAAGGCGGCTGACGAGAAGGAATTTTTACCAAATGTTCCGGCCAAAGAAAACGGTGTCGAACCTATCGGCATATTATGCGAAGGTGGTCCTTGACTCCCCGCTCCAAATAAACTATGGTGTGTAGGTTTCCTGATGGATTGCTAATATGAGCCACTGAGTGAAGGGGACGAAGGAGGTATGTGACCTCCTCCATAAGGAAAATCATTAAAATGAGAAGGAGTGCCCCCCATGTGACCTTGCAGAGGAGTGCTAGAGCTCCCTTCCCCCAGACCTGAACTTTTTAAAGTGGAGTAGGAAAGTACAGGACTTGTACCCAAATTAGGCATCCTGTATGAGAATGGAGGGCCTGTCGCACTTGGTGTGAAAGGGGTCATGGCCGCCACCAAAGATGGGATCGGACCACTATGCGATGTAGTTGCGGTTGTGACCATAGTGGCTCAGACCGATGATGGTGGGTTAGGAGGTGAAAACTCTCCTATGGTGACAACCGTAGTGGGAATTGAAGAATTCCCAGAAGGAGTAACAACATTTGTTTCCATTTTTGTGTGTGACACTGTCTGGCACTCGTAAAATTGAATTGGAACGATGAAAGGTGCCAAGAAATCAGTGGCTAGGGTTTCAACCGAGCTGAGAGAATTTTCTCCAAGGTCCAAAATGGTTGATTCCTCCGGATGTTGGTCAGGCACAATTTCTTGTGACCTGGTCACTTCAAAAGACCCTTGTTGGTCTAGCTTCCGCCTTAGTGATGGCAGGGGTGGTGTTGACAGGCGAAATTGACTGCTCATCAACTAGAGGAGTGAATCCGGTTTGGGGTTGTCTACTTAACCCAAGTCGTTTGCATTAATCCACTCCGACAGGTTCAGAGGCTCCGTTAATCGATCCAAGTCCTAAGAAAGTAAAAAAAACAAAACTAAAGAAGATAACTTAATAAAAAACACTCGCTGAAAACTATATACAAATCTAAAATATACTTATAGTTTAATAACTAATATTTATAAAATAGCTCTACAATATATCTATATGATTATATCTCTAATATATGTATAATATTTACAGAATGCAAATTTTAATCTAAACCTACGAAAATCAAATATGGATTGATTTATGACAACAAAACTATCATTTAGTCCTTTTGATTTTTTATAATGTTTATAAACAAGAAACGAAATAGCTAACTATCTAATTTGAAAATAGATATGAATAGTAAAATGTGTTTAGATTACAAGAACTTTCTATATTAATTAAAGTAATAAAATAAAATTAGCAAACTGACCTGTAATCACATCTCCTATTTGTCCTATGTATAGTATCCAATTTTGTTGTTTGATGGGGTAAACCGCAACAGATCTTCCAAATGCTTCTCGTAAATGGGAAGAAGTAATGATTGAATGCTAATGATAGAACATATAAGAGAAGTAGTGACAACAATTCTATGATTTCACAAATGGTCACATTGAGATAAATCCGGCTGTGAAAATTTGTATATAAATGTTCAATGAATAAAGAAGATTAATTTTCTAATTTCAAGTGCAACTAGCAGCTGTAAGCAGAAAAAGACACCAGGGGTTACGTACAATACTGTCACAGAATTAAAGAATCCAATAGTAGAGTCGCATTAGTGGAATCTGTGCCTTTAAACAACCTGAGACTACTGATACAGCTCAGAGTGTGTCGCTAGAGTGGAACTGTGCCTTTAAACAACCTGAGACTCTTGATACGGCACTAGATTCCTTCCACCGGATTTACACATAAACATAAATACTAAGCTACAAGAGGGTGTCTACCTCCCGCCCGACACAAGCAGACCAAGAACACGGAAAGTTTACCCACCCAGTACCATATTAACTTTAAGAACAACACCCTTCCTTTACTAACTCAGAATAATTCTATTGTGCTTAAGTCGAGAACGTGTCACCATATAAGCTCGTCCTTAACAACAACATTACAATTCCATTATCACGAACTAATATACGCATTAAATTATATCACCATGGACCTTGCGCAATAACAGGCACCTTCATCAATAGGTGACCTCCATAAAAATACAGCTACATTAAATTTTTCATAAAGACAACACCATGGTATATCTTAAATCAACTAACCTAACAATAGTCCATCACATTAAATCCACCATATCCTTACTACCATTGCCATAACTTGAATGCTAACTTTAACATGAGCATATGGTAAATTTATTTAATAGCCCTCCTAATTAAATGCCATCCATTACCAAGCAACTTTAAAATAACATCAACATTATCAATTAAAGGCATATTACCAAATAACTTCCAATCTTAAAATAATCTACATCTTTACATTTATATGTTATCAATGGTACTACACTAATCTTCGCATAACCTAACCACATCCTCACCCTTAAATGCTAAAATACCTTCCAATAAAATAACAAGGAGCTTCACATTTTATTTGATTATGAATAAAAATGAACTACCCAAAACTTAGCATAACCTAACCATTCCACACAACATTAGCATAAACATTAGTTCCATGAACCTTGATTCCTTAACATGGGTTCATGATAACTAATAGAATAATCCTTAATTCCATATAACTGTTAGCATAAATATTCAATACAACATTAGCGTAAACCTTAAGTTCCATAAACTTATTGCACCAGGATTCAATACAATGTTAACATAACCATTAAATATTCATCACATTCTCATTACTGTAAAACAATAACATTAAACATAAGCATTAACTTTAGCCTAGCATCACCTCAATCATTCCCTGATCTAATAACACCATTCAAATGTTCATTACATTTTCATTATTGTAAAACAAATAACACTAAATATCAGCATTCACTTTAGCATTAATGTAACTGTCTCATTTCCTAAACATCTTTATAAAACAATAAAACATTGAAATAACATTTCCCTAAGCCTTCTTTTCATCATACAATAATACAAGCATTAGTCGCTGCCCTAACTAGTCATAACCTGGAATCATAAGGTGTTATGATGGGTATTCATTCATACTAGCCTAACATATATTTTCCTTCTTCCTTCTCTTACTAAACTGGCAGTAAAACTTTAAATGACCCAAATAACAATTTATAACAACGAGGTAAATAACAGTCTGGCAGTAAATTGGCCATAAAAATTAATTGACCCAGGGACGATTGGTAATAAACAACGATTTAACATAACGAGGAATATGACTATCTGGCAGTAATTTTGGCAGTAGAAATTAAATGACCCTGGGACGAATGATAATAAACAAAGATTTATCATAACGAGGAGAGTAACAATCTGACAGTAAATTGGCAGAAGAATTAAATGACCTAGGGGTGCAATGATAATGATCAACTATTTATCACGTTGAGGAAATAACTAGCTGGCAGAAATTTGACAGTAAATATTCCTGTAGAATTTGAAGAAGGTGCTAATCAGCTGAGAATCAAATAAATCAAGGGACTTCTCTTTACAAATGTTAAAATAAAATATTCACTGCTTACCATAAAAAATTAAAATCGACTGAATACGTAACTCTGCCATATAGCTTTTTATTTATTAAGTTCGCCTTGAAAGGTGTAGTTGAACCATTTCTCAATGTAAAGAGGTGCAGGTTGACGTCTATTCGAGCTAACCATCAGGGGCCCGAGATAGCTCGGTTGTGACCCATAAACTTGTACACAGGTTCATTGATCACCACCCCAGATTCAAATTTAGTCAATACCCTAGACGGGTAGCCTTGAACTGGCTATTAACGATAACCTATTTACATTAACCTTGTTTTATTTATTTTTGTCTTAGTATTACTCCATACTCTAATTCATTCTGAAATTGGGAATTTAGCAATGGTTTGAATTAAAATTTAATAACCCAACAAATGATTTGGAAAATGAGCTATGATATACATTTATTTATTCATAAGAACAATGATGTTGGGGCACGTTCAGATGCCCTTCGAATTGTTGGGAGGATGCCCTCACTATTTTAATCGGCTGGAGTCCAAAAAGGTGGCTGAGCAGATTCCGACACGAGTAGAAATTGGGTCGAAAAAGAGAGTTGTTCCCAGTTCTTTTTCAGAAGAGAAGACAAATCATTTTTTAAATACAATACGAATTCAACTGGAGGTACTTTAAAATATGGCTTTAATTTAAAAAGAGAACAGGAGTAGATTTCTGGAATAAAACTCAGTGGCGGGTCCTATGTAGATGGTTCCAAAAGACTGTTACCAGGACGCCAATTTCACGCATACACTGAATTTATGAAGGTAGCCCAAGGATCAATCGAAGTCAAAATTTTTAACAAAAGGTCGATCCGATGGTAGTAATTTATTAAAGGTTTCAAGGAACAATGCTGAGTTGGAAGGGAAATCAGGTTTAACTGTCTCTTGAAGATATAAAACGCTGAGAATGAGAACAGAGAGCCGAAGGACTGTCGACTATCAAAAGTTTCATTGTATATAATAACGATGCCAAAATAGCAGGTCTCAACACAGATTTGAAACTACGCAACTATTGGAACTAGTTGAAGTTTTCTACCAGGTCAACCCTCAACAGAGGTAAATCCCATCATTGGTCGGCATACGTCCCAAGACCTAACTGTTAACGCATCTAAGAAAACATTTCAATGGAAAAAATATGGCATTGAGCTATGAGATGTCAGCATTTTTCTCAGGTGAATACCGGCATGCCTCCATTCATATAAGAAACGCCCATACCCAATACATTAACCGCACACCCCACCAATATTTTTATTTTTTTACCATAAACTGAGCCATATAGACAGAAAACGAAATAACCTTAAGCCCCATATGAACTTACCCATCCCTAAATTGTAACGTACATGAAAAAAAAAATGAAATAACCCTAACGCCAACTATTTACCAGTAACCCTAAACTGAACTAATTATGAAAACATGAATCTTCTGAGTTAAGGATGAGGAAAAGACATTTTACATCCATACAATCATAATCTCAGCAGTAATCACTATGCATTCTACTCTACTCAGTTTAGGAACATACCTTTGCCTTATTTGCTTGCCGCAATAATTCCTGTTCTCCTGTCGCTCCTGCTCCTACTTGCCGACCGTAATGAACTCACCGGTACCTACCAGCCAAATGCTAGGGGTACTCTCCTTCCCCCTTAGCCCCCCGAGCCGCAAAGGGGCCACACACAACCCAGACGATAGCCTAGCTTCTCAGCTCAACTCCAAGGCTGAGCTACCACTCAAGTCTGCTGAGAATCCCCAACTCCTACAAGAAATCCGTCCAGTCTCTCGTCTCCAGCATAACAATACAAATCCCCCTTAAAAAAGGGTCCCCCTTTTCTTTTATCTCTTCTCAAACCCTAAATCCCCTCATTTTTAGGTTTTCCCCCCTTTTCCCTTTTATTTTCTTATTTTTCTTTTTATTTTNCAGTCTCTCGTCTCCAGCATAACAATACCAATCCCCCTTAAAAAAGGGTCCCCCTTTTCTTTTATCTCTTCTCAAACCCTAAATCCCCTCATTTTTAGGTTTTCCCCCCTTTTCCCTTTTATTTTCTTATTTTTCTTTTTATTTTATATTTATATATATATATATATATATATATTTAAAACTCAAGAGTATGTGCGCTCATTAATAATTCCCTTTTATTTTTACATGCGTAACTTTTATTAATGGTAGAGGCGGTAGGGATTAATAATTTATGGAAAGAGGATCCATTTATCATTTTCATTATTCTAAAATTTAAGATTAAGTAATACACCACCATTTGTTTATAATATATGCATATATATTTTCATTTTCATTTTATTTTTTATTTTTGTTTCTATTTATAAGCATGCATTCATCATAGTAAATTATCATTATCCATCACTTAAATTCACCATTAATATATATACATATATATAGGACAATGAGAGATTAAGGTGACGACCAACATGTATAAGGGAAAAGTAAATGTATTACATAAAAAGAATAATGAGGAATTAAGGGGAGGGATGGCGATTTAGTAATGTGAAATGGACAAGTAAAAGGGAGATGGATACTGGAAGATCAAGGCGATGGAGGATATTTTAATTAAGTAGACATGGATAATGAGAGGATAATGGTCTGAGTTTTTTTTTTTTTTTTTTGAAATTTTCATTTGTTAAGGTCACACTAAATTTCCCCCCCTTTTCTCTAGAAAAGTCTTAGGCTTAGGGTTTAGATTCTGAGCTAGGCGACGATTGGTTAAGGGAATTGCTTAAGGTTTTCTTCAGTTGCTAAAGACTTAGGGCTAATTAGGTTGACTCCTTCAACCACATTATGGCGACGTGCCCTTCAGGACGCACCACGTGTGCCAAGGGTGCCACTCGCCTCTTGAATTTCCTTTGGGCAACGTGCCCTTCAGGATGCACCATGTGCTCCAAGGGTGCCACTCGCCAACTACGTTTCTTTTGTGCGACATGCCCTTTAGGATGCACCACATGCTCCAAGGGTGCCACTTGCCAACTGGACTGATTTGTAGACCTCTATAACCCTTGGAGTCAACACTCCGCCAGGTGAACTTGTAGGATACTAAGGGTTCTAAGGAATAAGGCCCCCGCCTTATTGCGCACCCCTTAGAATCACCGTGAGTGACTATCGCAGTCAGCCCTCACGGCATCGTGGGTCCTCTTGAACTAGGTAATCGTTAACCTACAGTTTGAGCCATGGCGAGAGTGCTAGCAGGCGGTGGCAGGGCTGTTGTCCACCCCTCTCCCTCAACCTCTCTACAAATCATGTGTGGCCCCTTTACTCCATATGTGAGTCTGGTCGGCAAGCTATCGTCAGCCTGCATCAACAATAATCATGTCAAAAATGTCAACAACAAATCATCAAATCGAATGAAACATCATAGTAAACATATCACCCAAAATCACACTCCTTGACTCAGTCCAGAGTCCAAGGGGGTTCTACCGATGCCTCTGCATCCTCAAGGTCAAAAACCCTGCACACTCAATAAAACCGAGTCAATAGCACCTGTCTACATCCCATAGTAACACATCATGTCATCTGTCAATTGCATCATAATCAAGTATAAATGGTCTAACATCATAAAAGTCCAGATCACTTGCGAGAAAGTGTCCTCAAATAATAAGTGTTCTCAGTGCGCCAGAGTGGGATGTTGCAAAAAACAAGAAATTCAAATTCTAGTAACTAGCTACAGAATCTCACGATTCTGTAGCTAGTTATAATTATAACTAGAATGAATCAATCAAAACAGACTAGATGTAATCTGTGAAAACAAATCATGTATTCTAATTTAAAAAAGGACAAAATCATCCTAAACTTATTTTTAAACATCATACCTCAGATTAAGGGATTCGACTTAATCAAGCAATTTTTGAATTTACAATGGTAGTCGCTGCTTCCACGTTCTTAAAAACAACAGACCCTGTGGTTTTTTGTCATTTATCTTTGGTTTGAGATACTGTTTGAAGTCTTCCATTCTCTTTCGTTAGCAAATTCACCTGGTCTTCCAAGGATTTTAGCCGAGACTGAAGTAAAGGCACGTCTTTGTAATACCTATCGATCCATGATTGACATTTGTTACATTGCGGCTGAATAGACTGTGTATTAGCAGTGATAGTATTAACAGGTGGGGAATTTTCAATTTGACCTGTAGGTTCAGTACTGAGTTTGATCCAAAGGAAATTAGGATTTTCTTTTAGACAAGGTGGAAGGTTTGTAACATAATCATAGGGTTTACCAGAGCAAAGTCCATATTAATATGAATATTCTTCAGTTAAGAATCTTTCAATTTCCAAATCAGAAACTTCGCTTAACACAATTGCATTTTGGTCTGCATAGGGCTTAGGTTTATTTTAGGCACATCGTGAAACCCAATGAGCGGCTCTTTTACTCTTATAATTGATATCAACATTGCCTTTACTATTTTTCTTGGCATATTTTTTAACAAACTTAACAGCACATTTGGGATACAAATCTGGTAGAGTGTCAGGTTGGCTAGTGTCAGGATAGGTTGAGGGTACCACATTAGAAATAGGGTCACGGGGCAAGAGTGAAGGAGGAGTGATGGTAGGCTCGACGAGGGTTTCTATGACGACAGACTTGTCAACCGGTCCTATTTCACTGCTAAAAAAACCATTTCTTAACAGGAAGGCATCCCAACAATCATCATTTAATTTCAACTCATGTATAATAATAATCTTGATCAGACAATGATGGAATGGGATGGAATCAGATTTATGCCTTTTAAAACACTTTCCCATTTTTTATAGACTTCGAAGGAGAAAATAGGGCATGTTCAGGGGGGAAATCGATAAAACTCATGAGCAAACGCAAGTGATATAAGAAAACCAAACCATATCTCCCCTCACAAGTAACGAACTGTTTGACAATAGCTAACAGATCGTGCCATCTAGGTTTTAGAGATAAAATGGGCATACCTCGGTCGTAGATGGTAATCCTCCTTGAGGTGAACAACAATGACCAGGGAACGTCTTCAACCATTGAGTTTTTAAACCACTTTTGTCCCATAGCTGGTAGACCGGTGGCATTAGGTAATAAAATCTTCATTTAACTCAATATGGACATCTCCTATTTTATCTTTGCAACCATTGAACGTTAACGCGAATTCTTGAGCAACTGTTAAATTAAAACCCTCAAATTTTTCAACAAAGACACACCAACCATTCCTTTCTAAGTCTTCTCGGGCATTATCAAACGATAACAACGTCTGGACACCATTGGGCTCAATACTCACCATAGGAGTGATGGCTAACAACAAGGAATCGACACGGGATTCAGAGCTAGGGTTTGACAGAATAAGCACAGAGCCATTGCCCTGAGCTTCCCCAACGTAATGCAAAGACAACTCAAAATGGTAGGTGGGAGTGTTAATTGCTATGCGTGTGAGAAAAGTCGTGTAGATCGAGGCCATGCAAAAACATAATACCACACTATACTTGGAATGACACCTCGACATAATGGTAAGCACAAAAATCATAATAGTTGAAAACAATCATATGCATATCGACAATTTGATCACAAAATCAATATGTCAAATAAACAATTGAATCACAGATTTTATAAATTAAAACCTCATTAACATTAGTCGAATGCTAAATGGGTGGTGGTTTAATACACATGTAACGAAGGTGTGTTCGAGACCAAGGGGTTATAACCATGGAAACAACCATGTTCATAACAAAATAAGACAAATCGACGATAAACCATGTGAACATTAACCCTTTGATGAATTCAAACATGAATTCCAGCTGTGATTTTTCATGCTCACAGTCATGAAAACAAAATAGAAAGGTAGGCATGTAAAAAGAAACGAGTAACAAGCGTTGTTTAATGAAAGAGATTGTGACGAGTGACGAGAATTTAAAAACCCTGTGTAGGCAACTTGTAAAAATAGAGATTAATATGGCTGCCAACAATGGTGACACACTGGTAGAAGTAGTTATCTCTTCCAAACGAACAAGTCTAGATTAGGATAATCAGAAAAGCTTCAAATCCAAAACAACTAAGAAATTGTTTGAACATCATTATCAATCATAAAACATTCCAGTTTTAGATTGCTTGTTATTTTAAAGAGATGAAAACTGACAACAATCTTAAGAGAAGAGAGTCACGATATTAAAGCTAAAATCTTCAATACTTTTGACAGAGATGTTGCTACCAATAGGTGTCCATAGCCTCGACAGGGATGTCATTTAACCCACTCTGATATCTATATCCTGCCAAGAAGTTCCAGATCATAATGAAGGACATTTAAGGTCACAAGAATCCATATCTAAGAATTTTCATATACCTGACATTGCTTCGCTTCCAGCGGGCCTGTTCAGTACCCCAATGAAGTTATCTTGGCGTCATGCATGCATTTACCCGCTGCCAGCATACCTGTTCAGTATCCTGGCGGGTTTACAAGCACTTCCCACAACTCTCTGAAGATTTATTTAGTTTTAAAGATATCTAGTAGAGAGGGGTGACGCTGAAAATCCTGGTTTTTGGACACATCTTAGTAAATAACAAACCTTGAAGAAACCTTTTATCTTTCCTTCATTAAGATCTAGAAATAGTCGGTTAATAAAACTGACTTTCAAGAGTAGGGAGACATCTTTGAGTTGTTCTCTTAAGGAATGGGGACAACGTAAGAAGAATTTTTATGGCTGATCGTGAGTAACTTCAGTTACGGATTGAAATCAAGAAACGCTTTTCAAACAACCAGTTATCTTTAACATGGCTGCAAACTTCAGAAAAATATCATAATTGATGTTTAAACAACTTCCAGCGGTCATTTTTAGAGGGGAAATTTTTTTGTTTTCTTTGTCTAAGCTAGCCCATGATGCAGGCATGTGTGTTTCAAAAAGAAAGACTGATAAGCATAAATGAAAAAAAAACACACCAGCGAAGAAAAATTGGAAAGTAAGTAAATCCAAACAAAAAAAATATGTATAGAAGGTGCATCTGAAAACATCATGCAAAAAATCCCTTAGGAGACTGAAAGAAAGTAGAAAAATCTTGTTTGATGTGAAAGCAGTCCTACTCGTGGTACCTTGGGTCAGGGTTGATTCAAATTTATTTATCTCTTTACTTTCCATTTAAGATTTTCATGACGATACTACGTTTTTTGAAAATAAATGTTCAACTAAAAGAAAAGAGAGAAAGATCAAGCAATCTTCCCTGATAATAGTTGTATTATGGTTCTTGTGGTGCACCCACTTGCATTCATGACTGCATTATTACAAAGAGAAATAGTGATATTTAAAACTGAAAGAAAACATATTCCTAAACATACCCTAACTATTAAACAAATCAGAATACTACGTGAAGTCATGTTTCCAATGTAGCCATCGGAGTAACTCCAATCCTGCAATGGAAACAAGATCAAGCATTACTAATAAGAATGGTAATAGAAACATATCACACTTACCTTCATAATAATCATCTAAAAACGAAGTAAGCATGATCTTACCATTTCCTTGAATATTATTGTTTTACAAATCCTCCATCCATTGTGCAATCTTGTCGTGATAAGGGTCATAATGGCATGGGCGAGTGCAAGAAAGTTTAAAAAAAATGTCAAGATTACGAGGAAATGAAATAACCATCAGCCAAGGCTACAATGCCCCATCCTCTTGACAATTCTCTAAGTGTTCATTAATTTTTTCACATGGAGGATATAAAAGAAATATGTCACGCCTACTTCCAAGATACTTAGGTAAAAAGAAAGCAAGCATAACTTTATCTTTATTAGGAATTTTTTTTGAATATTCAAGCCATCCTAAGATCCTGTCACAAAAATGAGGATTCAAACCACGACTTTGATGAAACAATATATCGATGGGAAAATCATCATAAGAGGATTTGTGACGTCAGTTAGATCATTGGTTTGAATGCTTCCTTTGATGAGATTGATCATTTCAAAATGTGAAGTATAAACATTAAGATTCGAGCTAATCAAAGAACGAATATGAAATCTATAATGTTTTATCTCCATAAAATATAGTGCATTGTCTTTTTCAACAATAAACTGTGTAAAATCATCTCGCAACATGTCATTTTCCCATATTAGTGATGAAAGTGAACAAGCATCAAATCCAACTTTATCAATGTTAGGTTTGGAATTAATTTCACCAAAATTTAGCATATTGAAAGGATATGATTGTGGTGGAAAAGAGTAGGATGTTGTAGGTAATATTTCAAGTCCAACAGAGTCTAGGAATAGACCAGGATCTAAAAAATAAAAGGAATCAGAAATAAGCACATGAAAAGAATCTCTTGAACTACGATAATTAACAATGGTATTCTCAAGACATTTCTCTTCACTTTCTTTAAAACTCTTACTCTGTTTTGGTGACAAATTCCTCAACATAATATGATCATCTGGATTTTCCTTCTGTGTGATAGATAATTTAAAATTTATGTGACAAACATCTAGTCTTTCCTGTGGATAAAGTACATTTTGAGGAGAAAGGTTTAAAGTTTCTTCTTCTAGTTGCGTAACTTCTTCTCTAATCAATTTCATAGAAGTATTAGAATGTTCAAGATGATTTTTTTCTCTTAATTGTTCTTCAATGGCCGATTTTAAATATTGATTAGAGAATGAGTTACAAGAATGAGGATATTCACCTTGAGCCAGAAACGAATCTTCTTCCATACTGGTCGAAGACTGAAAATACAATGATTCAGAGGAAAAACTAATTTGGTTGTCATTAAGAACCTGGTCAATAGATTCTACCTCCTAAGCTTGTTCAACATTGTCGAAAGGATTCTTCTCATCTTGTGAAGAAAATTGTTCTTGCAGTTGAGTGATAGGATTTTCAATTGGTTCTTCATTCATGATTGAATATGACTCGATGGAAGGGACGCAAGCATCATAGAAGATATTTAATGCAAATGACATGTCAACGAGATTAAATTTACAAAGGTTATGATAGACTCTTGTCAAAAAGTCTTCCGAAGATGAATCATCGTTGATTAGCGAAGTTTGAAATTCTTCACATAATCGATCGAAATCATAAATTTCAAAAGAATCTAGAAATTCATCTACAAATTGAAACCAATAAAAAATGTGACATGCTGGAAAGGATTCAAACCAATGTTTGATCTGACCTCTAAAAGTAAAATCGAACAGTCTTCATAAAACTCTTAAATCTGAGATGTCATGTTTGATGCATTTGCACCAAAACTTGTTAAGGTGGTCTTTAGCAGATGTATTGCCTCCACCATCAAAGGTGAGTTTGGACAAGCGAGAGACTGTCTCGTTGGGAACATCGGGTAATGAGAAGTTGAAATCATGTTCCATCACAGTGATTTGGGGATCCATGGGGAAATTGAATACATTTAAAATAAAGGCTCCTACAGGGCCAGCTTATCAGTCAACATTCCTTCTAGCGCCATTTGTTGATGGGCGAAATTGACAGCTCGTCAACTGGAGGAGTGAATCTGGTCTGGGGTTTTCTACTTAACCCAAGCTGTTTGGATTAATCAACTCCGACGATTTTAGCAGCTCCGTTAGCCGATCAAAGTCCTAAGAAAGTAAAAAAAACTAAACTAAAGAAGATAACTTAATAAAAAACACTCGCTGAAAACTATATACAAATCTAAAATATACTTACAGTTTAATAACTAATATTTATAAAATAGCTCTACAATATATCTATATGATTATATCTCTAATATATGTATAATATTTACAGAATGCAAATTTTAATCTAAACCTGCGAAAATCAAATATGGATTGATTTATGACAACAAAACTATCATTCAGTCTTTTTGATTTTTTATAACTTTTGTAAACAAGAAACGAAATAGCTAACTGTCTAATTTGAAAACAGAGATGAATAGTAAAATGTGTTTAGATTACAGAAACTTTCTATATTAATTAAACTAATAAAATAAAATTAGCAAATTGATCTGTAATCGCATCTCCTATTCATCCTGTGTACAATATCCAATTTCGTTGTTTGATGGGGTAAACCACAACAGATCTTCCAAATGCTTCTCATAAACGGGAAGCAGTAATGATTGAATGCTAATGAAAGAACATATAATAGAAGTAGTGACAACAATTCTATGATTTCACAAATGGTCACATTGAGATAAATCTGGCTGGGAAAATTTGTATATAAATGTTCAATGAATAAAGAAGATTAATTTTCTAATTTCAAATTTGAATAGAGTAATTACTATATGTAATATAAGGGACATAAAACACGAACATCATATAAATTTCATCACATCAATCTGTAATAAACCATGATATATAAAGTAGTCACAATTTAATTACAAATCAAAATGACCAAAACTTGAATAAAAATATGATATATTGAAGCTAAAGCTGTACCAATATCAAATTCCATTCAAGTCTGTCAATCATAAATCCATAGTTTTTTCTCCCAAGACGCGATGGTCTTTAGTTTACAAAACAACACATTTGAATAAGTTACAGGATCAAAACGTTTCCTGTGGATATCATCTAATTTGTTCCAAAAATTATGGGGGATGCAACCTCCCAGATTCTACTTGATATCAAAACTAACAGCCTATTCTAAAACAACATAAAAAATAACATGCTAAGAGATGCCACCAGTGGTTCAAATCTCCTTTAGAAATCGTAGGTTCCTGAAAACACATAAGAATAAAAGATTTCAGATGCATTTTTGGTTATAAAAACAAGAAATTCGAATTCTAGTAACTAGCTACAGAATCTCACGATTCTGTAGCTAGTTATAATTATAACTAGAATTGTATTTTATTGAATCAATCAAAACAAACTAGAGGTAATCTATGAAAAAAAATCATGTACTCTAATTAAAAAAAAGGAAAAAATCATCCTAAACTTATTTTTAAACATCATACCTCATATTAAGGGATTCAACTTAATCAAGCAATTTTTGAATTTACAATGGCAGTCGTTGCTTCCATGTTCTTAAAAACAACAGAGCCTGTGGTTTTTTGTTGTTTATCTTTGGTTTGAGCTACGGTTTGAAGTCTACCATTCTCTTTCGTTGGAAAATTCACCTGGTCTTCCAAGGATTTTAGCCGAGAATGAAGTAAAGGCACGTCTCTATAGTACCTATCGATCCATGATTGGCATTCGTTACATTGCGGCTGAATAGATTGTGTATTAGCAGTGATAGTATTAATAGGTGGGGAATTTTCAATTTGACCTGTAGGTTCACTACTGAGTTTGATCCCAGGGAAATCAGGATTTTCTTTTAGACACAGTGGAAGGTTTGTAACATAATCATAGGGTTTACAAGAGCAAAGTCCATACGAATATGGATATTCTTCAGTTAAGAATATTTCAATTTTCGAATCAGAATCTTCGCTTAACACAATTGCATTTTGTTCTGCACAGGGCTTAGGTTTATTTCGGGCACATCGTGAAACCCAACGACCAACTCTTTTACTCTTATAATTGATATCAACATTTCCTTTACACTTTTTATTTGCAGATTTTTTAACAGACTTAACACCACCTTTGGGATACAAATCTGGTAGAGTATCAGGTTGGGTAGTGTCAGGATAGGTCAAGGGTTCCACATTAGAAATAGGGTCACAGGGCAAGAGCTAAGGAGGATGGATGGTAGGCTCAACGAGGGTTTCTGTGATGACAGACTTGTCAACCGGTCCTATTTCATTGCTAACAAAACCATTTCTTAACAGGAAGGCATCCCAACAATCATCGTTTAATTTCCACTGATGTATAATAATAATCTTGATCAGACAATGATGGAACAAGATGGAATCATATTTTTTCCTTTTAAAATGCTTTGCCATTTTGTATAGACTTCGAAGGAGAAAATAGGGCATGTTCAGGGGGAAATCGATAAAACTCATGAGCAACCGCAAGTGATATAAGAAAACCAAACCATATCTCCCCTCACAAGTAATGAAATGTTTGACAATAGCTAACAGTTCGTGCCATCTAAGTTTTAGAGCTGAAACATGCATACCTCATTCCCAGCTGGTAATCCTCCTTGAGGTGAACAACAATGACCAGGGAACCTCTTCAACCTTTGTGTTTTTAAACCACTTTTGTCCCACAGCTGGTAAACTGGTGGCATTGGCTAATAAAATATTCATTTAACTCAAGATGGGCATCTCCTATTTTAGCTCTGCAACCATCAAACGTTAACGTGAATTCTTGAGCAACTGTTAAATTAAAACCCTCGAACTTTCCAACAAAGACACGCCAGCCATTCCTTTCTAAGTCTTCTCGGGAATTATCAAACGATAACAACGTATGGACACTGTTGGGCTCAATCCTCAAACATGATCCATGGCTAACAGCAAGGAACTGACACAGGATTCAGAGCTAGGGTTTGACAGAATAAGCACAAAGCCATTGCCCCGAGCTTCCCCAACGTAATGCAAAGACAACTCAAAATGGTAGGTGGGAGTGTCAATTGCTATGCGTGTGAGAAAATTCATGTAGATCGAGGCCATGCAAAAACATAATACCACACTGTACTTGGAATGACACCTCGACATAATGGTAAACACAAAAATCATAAAAATTGAAAATAATCATATGCATATCCACGATTTGATCACAAAATTAATATGTCAAATAAACAATTGAATCAAGGATTTTATAAATTAAGACCTCATTAGCATTAGTCGAATGCTAAATGGGTGGTGGTTTAATACACATGTAACGAAGGTGTGTTCGAGACCAAGGGGTTATAACCATGGAAACAACCATGTTCACAAAAAAATAAGACAAATCGACGATAAACCATATGAACATTAACCCTTTAATGAATTCAAACATGAATTACAGCTATGAGTTTTCATGCTCACAGTCATGAAAACAAAATCGAAAGGTAGGCACATAAAAAGCGACGAGTAACAAGTGTTGTTTAATGAAAAATATTGTGACGAGTGACGAGAATTTAAAAACCCTGTGTAGGCAGCTTGTAAAAATAGAGATTAATATGGCTGCCAACAGGTGGCTCCAGTGTAACCGGTGGCAGACCAAGAATCCTTCATGACCGGTGGATCTGATGATCCTCCACTGTGTGAGAATATCAAAGACACTCTAGGGTAGTCTAAACGGTCAAAAGTAACACACACTAAAAATGTCCCTAGAAGATAAGACAGGCAAACACTAAATTAATTGGAAGAACAATTACAACAACCAACACTAGAGCAACTTACCGGTGCAAGTGAAAATCAAACACGGAAGCACCCTCTGAGTATACTCTACAAAGCATGGCCCGAAATCTATCCTAGGTACCACATTATACCCCCACAGTCACTTGTGTATGTCCCTAAAACAGATAGGAAACTAGGTTGCCAATGCATGAACAATCATAAATCGGGTACAGTCGAATGTCGGGTAGACCACAATGAGCAGGGTATCGAGCTTGAAACCTATCAATAGTATCGAAATAAAGTGGTCCAAAAGACAACTGAGGACCTCAAATGGATTCAAGACCCATGAATCCATGTGGCAAATGCAATCGACAGAATCCCAAAACAAGCCCTCTATATGTGTTCTCCACTACGATTGGTCCAACTTTGGAGGGGTTATCTCCTCTACCTTTCTGCACACGACCTCGTGTTTATCCCCTATGTTAGAGGGGGGTCCCAGATAAATTTCATGATACTGGATTTAGACACTCCCTAACTCAGACTCCAATGTTTGATTTTAAATGGCCTTGAAGAGTTTCCTCTCCAACCTAATCCAAGGTCGTAATCCTGAACTAGTTGGTTAACCCTACAAACATAAAAGTCTAATAAATTTTAGATTTAGCGTTAATTTTATGGCTTATCTTATGTCAAGGGGTATGAAAGTCAAACTGATGATGTGTAAAAATATGAAAGCAAAAATGAAATAAAAAAGATGGAAACAAAAAACTTTTACTTAATGTAAAATTTCAACAACTTTTCAATTTTATTTTTTATTTTTTAATTTTCTAAGATTTTGGACAGGGAACTCAAGAGAAATTTCACTTGACTACAAGATACTTATGATCTAAGTAAATTGAAAAAACTTATGAAATAAACGACTTTTCCCTGGCTAATAATGCAAAAACAAACTCTTCAACGAAACAAGAAAATGAAAGAGATTTTTTATTTATTTAAATGTTGATAAAGCAAAAATGAAAAATGCCAACAAGTAAAAATCAAGAAAAAAAAATTTGGCCTAATTGTAGATTGCAAAGAATCACTTCAACAAATCACACACTAGCAACTTAAAAAATGACTCTCACACTTGTCTAAAAACCCTAAAAAATTATTTTTTATGACAACTTTTAAATGAGAAAAAACAAGCTAAGGGTAAGATTAATCCTAATCTACTGACTGCTAAGACAGAGACTCAAACACCTAAGAGGTATAATTCTCATCAAGGGAAAGGATAATTGCCTTACCCTCAACAAAAACTATCCTGCACAAGCACGCTACTGATAATTCAACAACAAGCGTGTGAACGCGAGCTGTATAGAGACAAAGTGCGTGTAGACACGGGCTGACCTTGTACAAGCCGCGTGTATCTCTAAACTCTAAGAAAAAATAAAAATAGACAACCCAAACTAGGAAGAGACCACTGATATTGATAACCAGGATCCCTTGAAGGCTTGGACACTCTTTTTAACAGAAAAAGCAAACAATGTAAGGAACAAAATTGTAAAACAAACCAATATGTGACAAGACTACAAACAACCAAGACTCAGAAAGAATCCTAGAAAACCCCTGAGAATCTCTGATTCTGACAGGGAAGAGGATGACTGCCTCAAAAATTCTCTGGACTCTACATGCTACTACTACTTCTTCAGCTAGCGTTCACACGCGGGCTATAAGAGAGTAGGGTGCGGGTACACATGTGTAGACCTTATGCAGTCTGTGTGTACCTCTGCGGGTCTCGAAAAAACACATTCAAGAAAATAAAAAAGACAACTAGTATGGGAAGCTAGACTCTCTACTAGCTCAGACTTTACAAAAACTAAAAAAAAAAAAGAGGCAAGAAAAACCAGTCTTTTTCTAAAAACTACCCAAAAAATAAAATTCTAGGAACCCTAGAGACTTCTCCAGTATGGTCGCCAATTCTGTTGTGAGGGAAATCTCCTTACGGACTAGAAAATAGGGTTATACTTTGCATGCAGGTATGACCAAGAGAAAATCTACTTTCTACCTTCGTCCCCAAACTTAAATCCCATTTCTTTTCAATAAATACATGGCCAGATCAACCTACCTTATTCCAGGCGTTCGATGTCAATCCTCTTTCGCACTTGATCACTTGTTCAAAGTTCTCCTTCCAAAGATGACCTACATACAAGACAAGAAACAACTACACAAGCATCTTACCTATAGACTAACAGGTTAGAGATTCAAACATGTACTTAACAAACTATGAATAACTCATGAATTCGGACAGGAAAATCATTTTCTTTATTACTTTCAATGATTCAACATACAAAAAGTTGAGACCGACCACTGCTCCATGAACCTGATCCTGGTCTCCTCTTCAACTATCCTCCAACTTCTTTGCTTTTTATCTCTTCTAGCACAAGGATGGCTAAAGGGTTGGGACAATGGGAATATGCAAATGGGCAGAGTTTCTTTGCTATTTTTTTTCTCCTCTAAATGGGACCCCTAGCCCTTCTTTTATATGCTAGAAGAAGCTAGGTATTTGGATGAACCCTCAACCATGCATGGCTGAGAGTTTCAGTTAACTCACCCAGAGCTGTGTGTTCCGTCAACAACTTTCCTTTTTTCGTTCTTTTGTCGGTCCACACGGGCTATTTTAGGTCAGCTAGCATGTACATGCATGTAGTAATGGAGTAGGGTGTGTGGGCCCTTATAAAAGAGTTTTTTTAAAGAGTTGTTCAGCAGTGTTTTTGGAAAAGAAGGGATCTGAGATGGCCTGATGCTAGGTAAGCATGTATGGTGCAAATTAGGGTTATAACAATATCGGGCAATTTTCGAGATTGCTTGGACATTTGGAGGGGTATTTGATCCCAAAAAGAGGTCAAATATTTGTGGGAAGTTGGGATTCTCCAACTGAGCCTAAAAAATATATAAACCAAGATTATTGAGCTTGAGAGGGTACTTTGTATGCAGGGAATGTAAATAAGAGTTTGAGTTAATGGCCCATTTCTCATGTTTTGAGGGGCATTTAGTCATGTTTTGAGAGGTGATTGTTGAGGCATGTGTGAATCTTCACAAGGAGGTTCTGTACAATAGATCAAAATCTTATTTGTAATAGTAAGAGACATTGTAAAGAGAACTTGAGCATTTAAAGATCAATAAAGAGGTCCTCCACTTGGAAGCGGGCCCAGAGACATAGCCACACATTGGTGAACTCAGTTAAAAATTTCTTGTTGTCTATTTCTCTTTCTTATTGATGTTATCTTCTCTTATTTACAACATGGTGTATGATGGCTGAACTCTTTAATCATTCATGAGCATCTTGTTAATGTCAATTTGTTATTAATTCCTTCCATTTTTTGATCAAGAAGTGTGTCCAATTTAGAAAGGTGGGTCTGTAGAAAGGATGGTGTGTTGACAGGTCAATCAAGTGTTTGAGAATATACGATGAAGGTAAGTTCATATCCATGGAACTTTGAAAGTATTGCAAGGAATTTGGGATCGAATAGGCATATTTAGTAATGCCAAGTTACAACAATAGTTGTGGACAAAAGAGGTTGTGTTATCTGGTAACTCAGTCACCATCAGTTGCAAAAGACAAGAAGATTCAAGAAGAGGTATGAAAATGTCATATGGTAGTTACTCAAATATGAATTTTTTTGGTTGTGATGCTTATTTTTTTTTATCATCTTTCTAGGTAGGACCCAGATCAAACAGGTATATCTTTGATATGGTGATGATGTTAAGGGGTCCAGACTGTGGGATCCTACTACCCACAGAATCATCATGGACATAGATGCAGTGTTTGATGAATCTCCTTTTATAAGGGGATTTATATGGAACAACCAGAATGGTTAGTTCATAATCGCAACAAGAGATATGTTTGCAAACTCAAAAATCATTGTATGGCCTGAAACATGCTAGGAAAATGGTATAAGATGTTTGATTCCTTCATGGTGAGCCAAATTTCACAAGAAATGAGTATAACCATTGTGTTTATGGTATATTCATTATATTGGTGTTATATGTTATGCTTGTTGCAAGAACAGGCATGGTTGAGATCAACAAGTTGGCTCAGTTAGTTAGGACATTTTTTATGAAGGATCTGGGAGCAACAAAATAAATCTTGGGCATGGAAATACAAAGAGACATAAAATATGGTAAGCTTGGTTATCACAATAGAAGTATGTGGTGAAGATACTCAGGAAATTCAATATGAATAATGTGAAACTGGTAAAATCCCTTTGGATTTCAATTGTAATTTATCTTCAGGTTTATGTCCTAATTGATGAAGAAGAAAAGGGTTACATGTCTCGAGTATTATATGCTAGTAGGAATTTTGATGATTGTGATTGAAAAATCGTCATCATTTCACATGCAGTTGGTGGTGTTAGTGACACATGGAAAAACTAAGTCAAGAACATGGAAATGGGTGCTTCAAACACATAAGCCCAAGTATCACCTACAGTGGTTGCAGTAATTTGGTTTGTGGTTATGATTCATGAGATTTAGACAATTGCATTGGCTTATTAGACAAGTTACTGATGGAGATAGAATCGTCCATACTGGAGTGAATTGTGCAGGAATTTTCATGTAATGGTATTGTTAGAGAAGTTGCAGAGCTATGATTGTGTTTGGATTCTTTTGCAGAAAAGGTGATGAATTAAGGGCATGATATATCAGGTAAATTGTTGTCAAGGTGGAGATTTTTGGAAACATGCCAATGAATTTTCCCATGCAGTCACATGCATATGTACATGTGCATGCATGCAATCTATTTATGAATTTTTCATGTAACTGTGTGATCTATTCATGACCAGTATGTGTAACTGAGCGATATATGTTATATATACGAGCATACCCCTAGAGGTAGAGGACAGTGCGAGTGCAAGTAAATACATTGTGTGAGAAGAGGATGGTTGTATGCCTGGGTTGGCTATTGTAATTCTACCTTAAATAAGAAGACAAATAATCATTTCCCATGGTCTTTTCCTGATTTGATTTTCCACATAAATCACTGTGTCAAATTGTGTGTTTGTTGTTCTTGGTTTCATGGGTGTTTGATCTTTCTCTTTTATGTTCTAGTTTTATGATATGTTTTGCTTCTGCTTCCCAACATAACTTACATTCATACGTCAAATCCAATGCAATAATAAATCTGATGCAATGCAAATTCCTTCATATATACAAGTATACATAGATTTGGAAAGAGCTATAGGTTGAGATTGATTAATTACATATGTCCCGGGCTTAAACATGATGCATTTCCATGCTATGAAGAGCGACAAATCATACATTTACAATCCATTCTTTGAAACATGTTTCTGTTTTCTCCAATCCATTCACTCAATATATTTATTTTCTTCCAATATTCATCATGTTTCATTCTCCTCTCGCAATCTTGATTAATGTCCATGACAACGCGAAGTAGGTTTTCTCAAATTGTGGCACATTTGTGGGGATGCACTGACAATGAAATAAAAAAATTGCTACAACTCTTGCATCAAGAAGCTCAAGTCAGAACACCACCTTAGTGACTCTTTTGCCACCAACGGGTGAGGACAAAGAGAACCTCAATTCCCGTACAAAATCAAATCCACCGGCAATGTCGCTAAAACCAAAACTAAATATAGCACACAGTTAAAGAAAATTTGAAAGCAGGTAAGGGATACCAACTTTTCGTGATAAGGATATTAATATTCCATAGTGTTGGTTTGATGAAACCTACATCAAAATCTCCAATAGGAAATACTGCAGTAGTCTAAACGTTCTACTTTTGGTAGTTTTTTGGCGAATTTTTCCATTTTATTTTGTCCGAAATCCAGTGAGAAATGGTTGAATATGCAGATTTTAGTGGCTAAGTTTGTGTAATGCAAGAGTCTCATGGGTTTTTCATCACAATGGATCTATTTATGCATTCAAAAATAAAATTCAAACAATGTAGAAACTAGCGATTTTACCCAAATTTACATCACCGAATTCTGATTTTATCCAAATTTACATCACCGAATTCCGACCAAAATAACCCCAAAAATAGAAAATTTAGCCAATGTCAAAAATAAATACCTTATGGTGGGTCTATAACTCTCTACCAAACCTATATCGTTGTTTCCACATGGTTTTGACACTATGCAGTTATACTTCTTATCATCTATGCTTTTTCCACTATAATTTCCTTGTTGTTAACTTCTCCTACGAATTAACGACTTCACATGTCATTCCATATGGACAAGTCAACACCCGCGTTCTCCATACTAACATTAAAAACCATCATATCATAAAAGGGATTAAGAGGCCTAAAAGGCTCTTCCTTAAACTTCATGTCATTTCCTATATTCCTTCCCCCCATCTTATGCATCACAACTTTCCACCTTCTTTGCATTTCATTGGTATTTATATTATCCTCATGTTCTCCATTTATTTTTTCACTTCCCTGACTACATAATTCTCCACTGTTTTAAAGCAAAATTCTTTTTTAGAGCTCGTATTTTCTACTTGTAGCAATAAACATGCTATTAATTATATCAAGGGTAGAATCTAGTATGTGGTCATGATAATTTTTTGTAGCTTTCAATGAACCACTACCTCCATCAACACCTTATTGTTATACTAATTTGGATTGGATCATTATATTGTTTTTCATCTCTCTCAATGTTTTCAGAGTGGAAAACAATTGGAGGAATCAACTTCCAGGTCATTTTAGTGTGAAGTCCCAATTTGAAAAATTGAGGTCGAGAACCTTATGGAGTTATTTTGAGTCATTAAATGAAATTTTTTAGTGTTATGGTGTCTAGAACTTATGTAAACATCATTTATGGTGTTCTTCACTCAAAAACCTTTTCAATGATGGAAACTATGCCTCAATCAAAGTTCCTATGAAAATGTTATGCCTCCAACAATTTGAACTACCATGTTGACCACTATGGTATGAGTGTATTCCATGCCATCCTACATTACTCATGCATATAGGGATAAACATGTATGGACTTTCAAGAATATTCTAGAAGTTCCAGAAACCTATCACAATTGAGGGTTGAGGAAGTCAAAACCCTACCCCTAGATGGCTATCGACCATGTTAAATATTGGGACACTAGGAGGAGAAGGGGCTTCATTATTTAGCAGTGTATTTGTTCCATAGTTGAGAAGAGCACCTATGAGTATTAATTTGAGAGAATAACAAAGGAGGAGAGATTATGTAGCAACCACACATGCCAAAATGTGAAGGGAAACTCCATAGAGTGTCTCTTTCTTTGTACTTTCATTTGAAGAAAAAAGAGCAGAGAAACTTCATCGTCTGACTAAGTTTTCTCCCCTATTGGGTTTCCCAGGTTATATCTTGTGGTTATTTATGGAAGGTGTCTGAGTTTTTTTTTTTTTTTTTTTCATTTTAGATATTTGATACATTGTAAGAAAAAAACCAATGATTAAAGAATCTGATATCTAAAGGGAATTAACCTTCACAATAAATATTTCAATGTTTTATTATATCTGTTGTGGTGAATTGTCCGCTAGAATATCGATGAAATTTTACAAATAATAGTGGTACTGGAGCAAGTTTTCTTAGGGTATTTGTGGAAAGTTCTAGGGATTTATGCATTGGTTTAAGAAGAAAGTTTCAGAACCCTAGCCATGTACAATGAGTCTATTCATAACAACCCTCAAGCTCCAACAAATGAGAGTTTTGTGGGTTGGAAGAACATGTTCCTAATATATATTTCTATATGTCCCTCCTCATGGTGGCTCTAACAAGAAAGCCCATATTTTTCAAAGAAGATGGAGGCTTGAACTCAGAGATCAGATCAGACAAAAAATTGGGGGATAGTGAAGACCTATAAAAGGGGTTGTGGAAAGAACCCAATAAAGAGAAATCTAGTTCAAGTACCATAAGACCTTCATGGTCTTTATTCAATATGGAAATAAAAGTGGAAATAAATCCATACCAAGGTGAGATTTATGTATTAAAATTGAATCAATGTTTGCACCAACTAGAAGTTTATTTCGGTGTGCACTGATATAGATGAATAAATAAATATATTATTTTCCAGACTTAAGTTATAGGACCATGATTTAACTTGGTAGGAAATCCATATGCAAACACTTAGGCTAGAGGGTGATCCATTAGTAACTAGGTGGGAGGAATTCAAATCCCTCATCAAGTCCCAATTCTACCCTATCAAGTATGTAGAGGACCAATGGATCCAGTGGCACTACTTCAAGAATAAGAAACAAAGTTTGCAAGAGTACACCATTGAGTTTAGAAAGATGAGCCTCATGTTGGGTATATCTCCCAAGAGCCTAGATGTACTCCTAAAGTATCTGGGGGGTCTACATATCCATTTGGGAAAGAAAATGATGATTTTCAATCCAAGGACGATGGACAAGGCATGTGTATAGGAACAATATATGGAAAACATAGGCCACAAGAAATGATAGCCAAATAGTTCCAAGCAGAAAGAGCAATAGGAATATTCCAAGGAGGGGAAGAAGAAGTGGAAAGGGGGGAAGGATAAGGAAACAAAAACCACAATGCATCAATGAAAGTATCCTAGAAACTATTGTAACCATTTCAATATTGATGGGCACATTGAGGAAAAGTGTTGAAAACTATATCCAAAGTTGAACCCAAAGAACTGCAAGAAGGAGAGAGGGTTGCAAGGAAATGAGAGAGGTCAAATTTGTGAAATGAGGGAAGGATGCAAGTGGAGTTTCATCCAAGGAAATGGGAGAAGTCAAATTTGAGAAATGAGGGAACGCTGCAAGTGGAGTTGCAACCAAGGAAATGGGAGAAGGGAAATGCAGGAAATGAGGGAGGGTTGCAAGTGGAGTTGCAGCAAAGGAAATGGGAGAATGGAAATGTGTGCAATGAGGGAGGGATGTAAGTGTATATGTAACCAAGGAAATGGGAGGGGAGAATTTTTGGGAAAAATAAAGGATATATGCAAAGGATATTTGCAACAACGGGGACAATTTCGGCAAGGGAAGTTATAACAAAGGGAGTTGTGGAAATGGAAATAGTTGTGGCAGGGGGAATTGCGACAACGAGAATATTTCTAACAAAGAGAGTTGCAACAATGAGAATCATATCAACAAGAGTTGCAACAACAAGAATTGTAGCAACATGATTTGTAGCAAAGGGAATTGTGGCAACAAGAATTGCAACAACATTGTTCTCCCCTTCATATCCTAAAAATTGAATATTATTAAAAAAAATATTTATTGCAATTTATTGAGAAGGATCCTAACATAACTATCAAAAAACTGTGAAGTGCCCTTCTTGTTTATCCTTTTTTTTTTTTTTTTTAAGTGCACCATCTACGCTAGTTTTCATATTTTTTTTTAGATAGAAACAAAATGGAGATTATCTAGTCGAGACTTGTTCATCCTAAACCAATTCTAGATCATTGTCAAGACATCCATTTGCAACCTTCCTCAAAAAGTATTCCTTTGATAGGGGTTGATGATATAAGTGAAGTCTATGTCCATTGGCCATTAGAGATACTATATATTTATCTATGGTACATAATATGATGTCTCCACTATCATATATTGTATCAATCTCATATGGACTGAGCCATCTGGTGTGAAATTTTCCTATAAATTCCTTGAACCTAGAATCAAATAATAATTCCAGTCTCTAGCTTTCAATTTATTTTTTTGGATAAACTTATCATTCCATTTTTCCCTTTGGTTGTATATAACTGTGGCTTAGTGTAGGTCATCTTTTCATAGCTCATCCAACTCATTAATTTTAATAAATATTTTTTTACGAGCCTCCAATAGGTCCAACCCAAGTTGTATTATTGTCCTTAGTGTTCGAATTTTTGTCTCAATGGGAAATAACACTCTTTTCCCATATACTAACTCATAGGGTGTGCATATTGTAGTAGTCTTCCATGTGGTTATGTAATCCCATAAATCTTTGGGGAGTCTATTGGCCCAGTCCTTGAGGTGTAATTTGATGGTTTTAGTGATGATTTCCTTAAGCATATTATTAATCCCCTCTACTTGTCAATTTTTATGTGGGTGATACGGTGTTGTTACTCTATGCTTGATTTTGTAGTTGTCCATCAATTCTTTGATAAGTTGTGATGTAAACTGATTTCCTTCGTCGATCACTATATCATGCGGTATTATGAATCTTACAAAGATATTTTCATGAATAAACTCCACTATCGCATGTTCAATTGTTTCTTTAAATTTTTTTTCCTCCATCCATTTTGTAACATAGTCTGTATAGACGAGGATGTAGAAGTGTCGACGGGAAGGGGGTTTTATTGTTCAAACACAATCAATGGCCCATTTGTCAAAATTTTCTAACACCATATATGGTTGTAGCAACATTTCATATGCGTGTATAGGTCTAGGCTTGCATTGAAAACTCTCTCATGTCTTCACATACTCTTTGGCGTCTCTAAAAAGTGTGTGCCAATCACACCCCTAGTGAAGTGCCTTGTACCCATTTCTTTTATATACAAAGTGGACACCACATGGCCCATCATGACAATATTTTATTATTTCATGGAATTCATCCTCTCATACACATCTCTCGATAATCATATAAGGTCCCATGTAGAAGAGGTAGCCATCAATCCATGAAAATATTTCACTTTTCCTTACTATACGTTGTCACTCTTTGGGGGTAAGACAATGTGTAAGCTTGAATGCATCAAAAATTTTAGCAATGTTTGGAAACCAAGGAGAGTTATTAGAAACTGCAAAGAGGTGTTTGTCTGGAAAAAAATCTTCTACTGGAGGTTCATTCTCATAAGATGTTATTAGCGAAAGGAAGTCATCCACTACATTATCTTGTCTTGGTTTATATATAATGGTAATATCAATTTGTTGCAAAAAAAGTAACCATCTAGTGGCCCTTCCATTGGTGATTGGTGTGTTCATTAAATACTTGAGAGCAACATGATCAATATGTAGGATTATAAGATATCCAATAATGTAGTGTCTAAACTTGTATATTGCATGAATAACAACAAGAAACACATTTTAAGTTACCATATAGTTCAATTATGTAGGAGAGAGATTCTTATTGACATAGTAAATTTCATATGGGTCATTTCCTTAAAGTTGTCCAAGAACGACTTTGTAAAGAACCAATCCAGTTCTTACGACAAAAATCCATCATAAATGGAATAAATAACTATAATCCATACTGGACAAGAAAATATATTGAATAAGAATGTATATAGTGAGATAAAATATATAATATATGATGAATAGATGTACAAAGAGAGTGCCAAATATATAGAGAGCCTAAAGGAACATGTGGTGACCATCCATGAAAGGATGCGTCCCTTAGACAATTAATAACTATTTATTATTATTATTATTATTTATAATTATTATCACTTAATATTATATATATTGTATTTTACATTGCCTTCCCCTTAAAAATGATTTGTCCTCAAAGCATGATTAGAGAGGCACCTATCTCTTGTTCTAACTCAAACTGACTTCTCATGATCTTTTTTTTTGTAGTCGCGACATTTGACGAAACAAAACGATATAATCTTTGAATTCTTGAAGTAATATGTTGCATCTTTTTGGAAGTGATCCATCCCAAATATACTTTTATTGGAATTGTTTGATGATTGATTGTTTAGATAAGATTTCTTATTTTAGTCTTCCATAGAAGTTGTCTATTTTGTCTTCATTCTTTTTCAATGGTGTAGTTTAGTTGTTGGTCAGAAGAACATTGTTTATATTCCTCTTGATCTTGTTGTTGGTCGTAATGACTCTTGTGATTGGGATGACGATAAAGAAATCGACTCTCTTCTAAATATTGTTTATTGGATCTTTCTTCAACTTTTGATGTTTCTGGTAATTCTATTGGATAAATGTTTGTTTCTTTCTCTAAGGTTTGTATTTTTTGAACTAGATGCTTATCTATTTCAATTGATTTAGTCATTGTTTCTTTGTGATCTAGATCTTCTTGTAAAGACTTCTTATCATGCTTTAGCTTTCTAATTTGGGTAATTAAGTCTTGATTATATCTCCTTAAACGTAAAAGTTCTTCGTTATTTTCTGACTTGTCATCTTCATTTTTTTATTTCAATTTTTTTGTTATTTCGTTCTTTAAACTTTTAATTTGTGCAAGCAATTGTTGACTAAATATTCTTAGGCGAGAGGTTTATTCGTCTTTTTCAGATAATTTCTTCTCATTCTTTAACTTCTTGATTTGTTCAACCAAGATTTGATTATGGTTCTTTAAATAGCAATTCTCTTCATCTTTCTCTATTAATTTCTTAATGAGATCGTGATTAGATTGTTCTAACTTCTTATCCCTTTGTTTCTTATTTTTTGCCTCATTTATTTGTACCAATAACTTTTGGTTATGTTTTTTTAAGTAAGAATTGTCTTTGTCTTTTTCTAGTAATTTTCCCTCAAGATTTTGTTTTTGTCTCTCTTGTTGTTTTTGCATTTTCTCCAACCCAACTTGAAATTGTAAATTTCTATTGAGTTGTTGATAATGAATTATTTGGTTCTCTAATTCTTTTATGTTCACTTCCCAATGCATGTCACCTTGATTTTCTACTAAAGTAAAAATACTTTTACAATTTGGTCAAGGGAGAGTTCCATTCATAAGGCCCCTTTCATACTCTTCCTATTTTTCACAATAGGGGCATTTTGCAGAAAATGTTTCCTTTGTAGATGTCATAGTTCACTTCTTATTTATTTTTTATAAATGATAATTGTACGAATTCCAAAAACCCTCTTTTTAAAACAATCCACTTTTTTTCTTTTTCTTTTACTTATTTTTTTTTTAATTATTACTTACTTTAATATTCTTTTCACTTTATTTCCTTTTAAAAATTATGAGTTAATCCTTTTTAAACTTTATAAAAAGTACCTTATAAATCCATTTTATACTCTTGACTATTTGTTAGCGGTGGTTAGGGCTCAACAGACGTGAACCTAAGTTTTGTGAAATACTTATTTAGAGGTAAATACACACAGATATATATTATATATTGTATGGAATACCATGGGCCAATGGTTTTCCAGAACCATGGGATGGTAAATCTCCAAAGGTAAAAAAAAAAATTCACTTTTCCTCTTCTTTGAAACCTTTTTTTTTTTTAATTACTTTTTCTCACTTTTAAATGATAATTAACTTAACTAATGCCAAATCTTGGTGTGCACTTATAATTCTTCAATTTCACCTTAGGAAAACCTTTTTTTCTTTTTTTTTTCTTTTATGGTTTTTCTTTTTTTATTTTCCTATAACGCTGCATACCTACTTCTTAAAAGTTGGAGTTGGGAAATTCAATATTACCTTTACTTTTTCTAGATTGACTTGAATACTTTTTTCTGAGATGCGATGTCCCAATACATTCCCATTAGTTTCCATCATAAAAAAAAAATCATTAATGAGGGAAATATTTGACTCTTTGCACCTTATTACGTATTTTCCAGATTGGATAATGGCTCACCAAATTTGTCCCCATATGGTGTGAAATCATCCATATATATTTTCACGCAATCGTGAACTAGATCAGAGAATATACCTATAACAACTCGTTGAA
>ML778215.1:207444-228717 GCA_009831015.1 Picea engelmannii
GGGGGGGGGTGGTGTTTTATAACCCAAATGGTAGAACAAAGTAGGATAATGTCCCCCAAGGAAAGGTGAACTTTGTTTTCTCTTGATATTCACGGGTGATTTTGATCTAGTTGTATCCATTGAAACTATTGAGAAAATAAAAATGTTTTTTTCCTACTAACGTATCCAGGACCTGGTCGATAAATGGTAATGGGAAGTGATATTTATGCATTTATTTATTTAATTCTCTATAAGATACAAAAATTCTCATTTTACCATTTTTATTTGATACCATGCCAAGAGGGGACACCCACTAGCTATCAGAAATGGGATAGATGAAGTTAATTGTAAGAAGTTTCTGTAGCTCTTCTTTGACTATATATTTCACTGTCGGCTTCATCCGACGCTGAGGTTGATGAATGGGTATGGATCCTTCCTTAATATATATATGATGTGTGCACATGTTAAGATGGATACCCTTCATGTCATAGTAATCCCAAGTGAAGGCATCACTGTGCTTTTGCAACATTTGAATTAGTCACTCTTTTTGTTGTTCTGTTAGTTCTTGGTTGATTTTAAAGGTTTTCCCTAGGATAATTTATATGATTTATATAAGGTATCCTTGGTATTTTTAATGTGTAGGATCAAGTTCTATGGGTGACATGCTTGTTAAGGCTAAAGAAACCTGAATTTTTGGTTTCATAATATGCTCAAGAATATGTGCGTTTCCTGAGGAAGAGGAAGAGGCTATAAAATAATTGATATTGTTTTCCTTTATTTTATATACTATGTCTAGGTATTGATCTATGGAGAGAAATTGATGGGATTTCCCTTCTTCGTCACTCTCTTCTTCATCAACCCAAAGTGGTGTTTTTAAGTCTATGTTGAGTTTAGCAGGAGGGTAGAGGGTTAGTTGTTTGGTTGATGTCCTATGGGAAATGGTCATGTTTCCTGACCAAAATCCAATGTAGGCATCGACATTGGCAAACCAAGGTCGTCAGAAGATTAGAGGATACCCTTCTAGAGACTTTTTGGGCTGTATAACCATCAAATCAGTGGGATATTCCCACGAATACATAGATATTACTACACCTTCTAAAATGTATTATGGTTTAATGGTTGATCTATCAGCAAATTGGAGGGCAGTGGGGGTTCCCGTAAGTCTTGTAAGACCTAATTCTTGCATGGTATTGCATGTCATGACGTTGATGGTGGCCCCAAGGTCGATTAATTTGTTATTGATAAGTGTATTGTTGATTTTCACATTAACAACTGGATTTCCAGGGTCAGAGTATTTAGCAGTGAGAACTACCCCCATCATTAGGTCCTTTAGTTTTCCCATGACATGAATAGTTTGTGGATCCTTTTGTTTCCTATCAGGATTCCTCAAACAAAGTTCTCATACCTCCTTTGAATAAATAGGTACATCCTTAGTTTCTTGAAATGACAATATTTTAACAAACACATTTTTTTATTTCTCCTAAGAAATCAAACTCAGGTTGTGTACAAGGTTTTTCTTGATTTAGCCTCTTAGGATAGGGACTAGGATGGGTCTTGAAGTTCAGGGTGGGCATTTTTAGCTTTTAAAGGTTATTGAGATATATATATTTTTTATTCTTCATTTGGGACTTCCTCACTTATTTATTCAATGATAATGTGAAGTTAGTCCTTAGTTAGATTCTTCTTGGATCTAAGTTGAATATCGATATGGTCCAGGGAAGAGATGGAGTAAGTAGGGTAGGTTGCAAGTGTTGAATTATTGTAACTTTGAATAATATTCTAATTTTATTTGAGTTATTATTTTATATATCAAATCCCCTTTTGCAGATTGATCAATTCGGGTCTTGTATAATACCAAATCCTGTTTTGTGGATTGGGAAAACTATATTTGTATAGTGGTATTTATAAAGTCGGCCCCTAGTAATTATAAAGTGGTTTTAGCCACTTCAAGGAGAATTCGTCTCAACCAAGTGAAGAGACACAACCATAACACATCTCACACTTGTATTTATATGTGAGGTTGGTGTCTCATTAGCTCTCACTCACTCACTCATATAGTGCACATATATTGAAGGCAATTGCAGTTGTAGGAGGAAGGATAAGAGAGGTGCATGCTCAGTATTGGTCTGTCTTTGGTGTTTTTGTATTAGTCTTGGCATTGTATTGGAAATCTATTATTGAGAAAAAAAAAATTGGGTTTTATCCCCCACGAGGGTTTCCTAGGATAAAATGTTGCATACCTCGTGATTGTGTTTCTTTCAGTGATCCTATTTATGTTGTTGTTTTGTAAATGCATTGAATGCTCATGTAATTTGCATTAATCTAATAAGAACAATAAAAAATTAACATGGAATTAGAGCTTGGCTAAATAGAGCATCTTTCACTGGTTATCTAGATGTCAATGTTGTCGTACAAGAAAATTAGGGCTTTCTACTAAAGAGGAATTTTTGACTAGAACTGATCTTGGGAAGTGCACCCTTCCCTAACACATATTTTGGCAACTTAAGCAAACCTTTTTAGAGGCCAGATTTTATGGAAAGTCAAACCCTAGTTTTGACTGGTAACATAAAACCATAAAACTAGAACCAGTACCAAAAGTACTAGTCCATAATTGCGCAAGTCAAGTTTCAAGGGGTAAAACTTGGAATTTTCTGAAGCAGTGATCTCCAACAAACTCGCCTCAACCCAACACATCTCCTAGTAAGCTCGGTTTCAATTTTTGAAAAAATTCATTTTCTTAGCTTCATGTAAAGATATTTGCAAGCACCAAGCTTGTTGACAAGTTATAAGGTGTGGAAAATTTCCATACCTGGAAGTACATAATTTGACTCATTATTGAAGAGAATGACCTTGCAAAATTCATAAAAGAAAATGTACTGGAAACCAAAGAAGATGTAGCCAAAGAGAAGTACAAGAAGGATGTGATTAAGGCCAAAAGGATAATTGCAGATTCCATTAAATACCACTTGATCCCTCAATTTTCTTGTAAGAATATTTCAAAATATATTTTTGATGCCCTAACTACAATGTATGAAGGGAAGAACATCAACCAAAAGATGAACTTGAGAACCCAACTCAAGAATACAAAGATGAAAAAAGGAGAAACAATTCAAGACTATTTCTCTTGGGTTTTTGAATTCAAGGAACAATTAGAGGAAATTGGAGACAACTTAGATGAAGATGAACTTATGATGACAACTCTTAATGGTCTCACAAGACCTTGGGACTCCTTCATCCAAACTATTTGTGCAAGAAAAGAGAAACTCCAATTTGACAGATTATGGGAAGAATGTGTTCGAGAAGAAGCAAGAGTGGCCAACCGAGAAGCCATCCTATTAAGAGATGAACATCAACCCATAGCTACTCATGCTAAGTGTGTAAAGGGAAAGTATCGTTTTCAAAAGGAGACCGAATTTCATAAAGAGTCTCACTCTTCAAAGAGATTCTAGAAATATCATAAGGATCAAAGAAAGGGAAATGATTTCTCCTCCTACCAATGTTATCATTGTGATAATATGGGACACATTGATAAGAATTGGCCTCCCAGAAGGTAAGAATAAAAGAGGATAAAAAAATAAAAAAATAATGCCCATGTAGCTGAATATGATGAGCCATCCAAGAAGTTAGATAAAGAAGACATTGAAGAATATGTTTTTTTTTCTTCCCTCTCAGGATCTGTGACACCTGGAGAGGATACTTGGCTCATAGATAGTGGTTCCTCTAAGAACATGACAAATTATAAGAAAACTCTCTCCAACCTTATATAAAAGGAATCCCCCAAAAGAATTTCACTTGGATATGATTATCAGTACCCTATCAAAGGAATGGGAGAAGCCACCTACAAACTTGGTTCATGAACTCTGATGAAAATGAAGGATGTACTTTATGTACCAGGTTTGAAAAATAACTTACTTTCCATTTCATACCTAGATAAGAAAGTTTTCGGGTTTTCATTCATAGATGGTAAATTTATTATGTGGTCTAAAGGAAAAACTATAGAAGATGCATTTGTTATTGGAACAAAAGAAGGTGGTTTGTACAAGTTAAAAGGTCACTCAAATGTATCCTTGACTCACTCTATTGAAATTCCTTGTGAACTTTGGCATAGAATACTAGCCCACATTAACTACAAATACTTACCATATGTAAGCAAGTTAGTTACAGGTTTAACATAATTAAAGATTGATCATGAAGGTGTATGAAAGGGATGTGCACAAGGAAAGAACATAAAGAATCATTTTCCAAAGATCGACAGTAAAGAAGAAGGAATCTTGGAGCTTATCCACTCAAATGTATGCAGTATAATGTCATCAACCTCTCTAAGAGGGTATTTATACTATGTATCATTTATTGATGATTACTGTCATAAGACTTGGGTTTATTTCTTGAAGTCAAAAGATGAAGTACTTGGAAAATTCAAGGAATTCAAAGCATTGGTAGAAAACCTCTCCGAAAGGAAAATCAATATACTCAAGTCATATAATGGAGGAGAGTACACTTCAAATGAATTTGGAAGTTTTTCAAGAGACATCAAGATTAAGAAGGAGCTCACCACTCCCTATAGCCCTCAACAAAATGGTGTAGAATAAAGAAAGAATAAAACGATTATGGAAGTAGTAAGGACTATGATTCACGATCAAGATCTTCCAATGAACTAATGGGATGAAGCAACAAGAACAACAATATATGTCCAAAACAGATTATTCCATAGTGCACTTGGATTCAAAAATCCCGAAGAAATGTTCACCAGAAAGAAGTAATAAGTAAGAAATCTCAAAATATTTGGTTTTCTAGTATTTTTACACATTACAAAATAAAAGAGAACTAAGTTGGTTCCTTCAGGAAAGAAGGGAATATTTGTTGGATATTGTGAGGTCTTTAAAGCCTTCATAATTTACATACTAGGTTACCATAATATTGAGATTAACAGAGATGTAACCTTTGATGAAGATGCAACAATCAAAATATCAAGGAAATTCCATCTTGAAGAATTATATGAAGAAGAGCCTGTAGCTCCCAGAGTTGCAGAACCCGCGAAGGAAGTTACAGTTAACCCTAATGATGAGATTCCAGAAGATCGTGCTATGATAGAATCATGATAGAATCTCGAAAACCTCCCCATATGACAATCTCTCACAATATAAAGATATCTTAGGGAGAGAAATTATTCAAGATGCAGAGAAGTATGGTGCCCCAGAAGGAAACATGAGACAAAGCAAGAAACCTAAGCCATTCTCTAGCTATATGGCCTTAATGTGTGATCTTGTAGAAAATGAACCTACTTTCTTTGAATAATTCATTTAGAAGAAAGAATGGGTGGATGCCATGAAATACAAATACCATTCCATTATATAGAATGATGATGGATGCCAGATATATGCTTTGTTGTGAACACCTTGATTCAGTATCTGGTGGAGCCCAAACATGTTCATCTTGTAGCTACAAATCACGTGATGAGATACCTTAAGGGTACGTTGTATTATGGTCTCTATTATACTAGAGATCATGACTTCAGACTGTGTGGTTTTACTGATTCATATTGGGTTGGAAGTGCTTCAGATGGGAAGAGAACTTTAGGATGTTATTTCAGTTTGGGTTCAGCCATGAATTCATGGAAAAGAAGGAAGCAATCCAATATTTCTCTCAGCACGACAGAAGAAGAGTACATTGCAACATGTTCCTCTAGTTGTGAATCCATATGGATTCAGAATTTGTTGATAGGTTTGTTCGATCTGGAGATGAAAGCCACCATGATTCTATGTGATAACTAGAGTTGTATAAATATGATAGAGAACCCAATGTTCCATGATAAGTCAAATCACATAGAGATACAGTACCAATATATTCATGATATGGTGCAAACGAGAGTTGTAAAGCTCCAATATGTTGGCATAGATGAGGATGTTGCATATGTGTTGACCAAGCCTCTATCTCATGTGAAGTTTGAGTACTTCCGAGATAAGCTTGGTGTTTTCCGAAAGGACCTCCCTGGAAAGGAAGAGTGATGTCGATGATGCTATGGTATCTTGACCAATAGTGGGTAGCTACGTTAGGATTTTATATCCTAGGGGATTGATCATCCCTAGGAAGATCTCGAAGGTCCGATAAGGATAGTCTGTTAGAGTACCTGTGCATGTATATGCCAACTATGGTTAGTAGCGGTAGCTCTATTAGGATTTTATATCCTAGGGAATATTATGATTCCTAGGCAGATCCCAAAGGTCTGGTAAGGATGGTCTGTCAGAGTACCACATGGAACCTTGTTAGGATTTTATATCCTAGGGAATATTATGATTCCTAGACAGATCTTGAAGGTCTAGTAAGGATGGTCTGCCAGAGTACCACAAATGTTGTTGTTGATGCACCTCCATCATTCTATTGCAACATGTTGTTGATGTTGTTGTTCCAGCTGTTAACACTTGATAAATTTCCTAGAGGTTGAAAAAGAAGAAATCTACAAAAGTAACTTTATCCAACCACTTTTAAAGATGGGATCTAGCCCTTCCATCTTCAGAGAGGGATCTCTCTATGTGATTTAGCTATGTTTTCAATTTTAGATATTAGGCTAGGTAAAGAAAAAGGTAGGTTTTGTTGTCAATGTGTTTTTTGAATTGGTTGAGACAGTCTACACCTCCATTGGGCTATGGGGTCTGTATTTAATTAAATATGAAATACAACTAGAAACAATAAAAGAAGACTTTCACAGGGAGAGATAATATAATCACTGGATGTTTTAGTAGCTTAAATGATGGACGAAAGAAAAGATGAGAAAGATAAATTCAACTAAGAAGCAGTTAAGAATTTATTAATTGGAAACATCAGAAGATAAACATTAAAATCTTTAGAGTCGGAAACAGGGTATCCAATATAAATCCCGCAACATACGTTACTCTTAAGGATTAGTTTCAGAAAAAAAAATATGATCACAAAGCAAGAATAACATTCAACTTAGAAAATAAACATCACCAGTGAATACACGCAAGAATCCTATAAAATTGCCTCCTTTTTATTAAAGGCAGATCTCTTCAAAATTGTTACAGTCTGATAGCATCAGGGTGTGAAGATAAAAAAACCCCAATACTTCTAAAGGTGAAGTATTTATAACTCAAATTACAAACGTTCCTGTCATAAGTGATCAGGACGTGCTAATTCTATTTTTAGCCTAACTAATTTAACTAATCAAACTACTTAATGACTTGGTGCAATTGCACGCGGAATTTCTGGGTAGACTGTTGATGAAGCCTTTGCACGACCTCATCTGACTGGACAGGTGACTGGACCTGGAAAAATCATCTTCTAATCGAGCAGATCACATATTTCCTCCCATCTGAGATGACTCGGCACAGTGACTTTGAGTAGTCTCTGATACACTTTGTCCATTTCCGTATACTTGGTGAATGTGGGCTTAGTGAGGAATATGTATCGAATCTCATGTTGGATACTGATGTCCAACTGAAGAGCGTCCAGGAATTCTTTGACGGTGATGCTCCCTTGTATGCCAACAAACTTTGAACTGTCCTTAGACACTTCAGACAATCTCTTTTTGTAATCTGGGAGTGTCATCATTTTATCATTTATGACCTTCAAACCGGGGAGACCTTTCTTCTAGAGAGCCTCGATCTTGCTGAAGAACCTTTGTACCCCCTGGTCCATGATCTGAACCTTTTCTTCCAGTTGAAGCATTAATCCTCTTTTGGTCAAAACTCTTTTGACCTCAAGGATAGTCTCTGTTATGTCTTCTATCTTCAACTCTTCTAGGTCTTCTCCGGTCTTAGAATTGAGGAATTTGATGATATCATTTGCCTGAGTTGGTCTATCTCCCAATTCTACTCTAATTTTATCAATGGCCTATTTTCTCCTCTGGACCAACTCATTCTGCTCAAGCATAATTTGGATCATGGTCCATATCTCATTTATGGACTTTGTGATGTATGTCCATACATTCTCTTTGACCTCAACCAAAGTCTTCCTTGCCACTGTTTGCTTTTGGAGCTGCTGTAGCTCCTTCCTGAGCCGCTCAGTTACCTGTTTTTCCTTGGAGAGACTGGTTTGGAAGGAAGTTTTGAGTTCCTGGAGGTTCTCAACTTCCTTTTTAAGCCTGCTGATCTCTATCTCTTGCAGGTTCATCTTTTCCATGGATTTGGCAAGGTCGGTTGTCCCTTCTTATGATGTCACTGGAGTTGCAGATGGGATTGTTGTCATTGTTGTTGTGATTTCTCCTGAGATTGGGATGGCACTCAATGGAATGACTTCCATTGGATTCATCTGCTCCTTATCTTTTAATAATCTTTCCATCTCAGCTTCCATTTCTTTGAGTTGTGCGTTCTGCTCCATGAGAAGCTTGAGCATTTTATCCTTCTCACCTTCTTTCTCTGCTATCTCCTTCACCTGTGAGTCTTCTGTGGGTGGGAGTTTCATTTGTTTCCTTAAAGTGACGATTTATGCATTCTTCTTCTTTATCATCTCCTCTGCAACTTTGACGTTGGAGGGGTCATAGCCTATCTTGAGGACTAGCTCCTCCAAAGTTTTGATTCTGTTGTATTTTGCGAAGGATGATATCTTCTCCAGCTTGAGTTGTGTCTGAGCATTGTTCAATGATACCTGTAATTTTGCTGCAGAAGCTGAAGCATGTGCCAATGTATGGAACACCATCTCCCCTATCTGTTTGTGCAGATCCATCTGATCTGCTGGGTGCACGTCCTTCATCTAGAATTCGAAGGTGGCCCTCTTGTAATCTGTAATCACCTTGGGGTCTGGTACCCACACCTGGAGGAAGGCCATGTGCATCCTGCCCTTTTCTGTGTCAAATGCAGATAACAGCCTGTGTTGCGCAGTCGACGTCTTCTTCTAAAACTGAGCATAGGTACTGCTGGTAAGAGTTTGATTCTTTTTCTTAATCAGCTCATACTTCTCGAAGATGCTCAACTTGGGCCCAGTCTTGCTCGGTTGAGTGTCCAGGGGGGGGGCTGAGGATTTCTTTGGCAATGATGGGGTGATGCCCTGATAAAGGCTTGAGCTGAAAGGTGGGATGACAGACTTGACCACTGTGGTAGGTGGGAATTCTATTTCTCTAGTTGGACCAGGAACTGTGGTTGTCTTGGGCCTCTTAGTGTGTAACTGGAACTCTTCATACGATATCTCCATGACAGGCGGAGATGACTCTTGTCGAGGCCCTTTTTCCTTAGGGACCTGTGGTGTGGAAGTTGGTGGCACAGTGGTTGGGGGAACCTGCTATTCCACTTCAACCAAGGTGTCAGGAACCCACACACTTTGATTAGCGAATTTCTCAATCTCGGGCTTAGCTTCGTGAATGTACGGGATATTTTTGTTCTTCACCCGCATTTCTGAGATGATCCCGTATGGATCATAGTGCCATGGGAATCTCATAAAGAACTTCATTTCTTTCAACATCCTTTCATCTTCTTCCTCCTCGCCTCGGCTATTGCAGATGAAAGAGCCAATCTGCCCCTTGATTCTGAGTTGCTGCTTTTTCTTCAAGGATACAAAATGGATGTCATTTGAATTCATGATTTGTCTTATATACTCTAAAACAAATATTCTTACCGAAAAATATTTGGGCAGCTTGTAGGGTGCCAACTTGCATCCGAATAATCTAATCTCGGTGTGGTTTTGATACAGGTACCAATCCTCGTTCTTTGTTTTGTCCGAGAGATGTAAAATTCTTTGTACTTCGTCGTTTATTCTAGGCTCGGGCCTGCCACTCAACATGCTTACCACCGGGTGGTAGAATATATCGATGAAAGCCTTGAAACTATACTCTGTGGAGTTATGCTTCAGCAAAGAGGTCCATGCTGTGACTGGCTGAGGCCTTCCATCTGCGTCCATCTTCTGCATGGAGAAACTAAATTTATCTTCTTGAAAGTAAACAAACATGTATGCCAATATAGAAGAGTATCTGAACATGCCTTCCGTGCCAAAATTCATGAAATGTTCATGAATATTGTCTGCTAAGAAGGTGTTGAAATCAAACTGAGTGGTGGGCTTTTCATCAGTGGAGAAAATAGATAGAAAACCCAGAATGGGCTCATCTACCCATTGGTCAAAATAGTATCCTAGCAGAGCACAAAGGGAGGAAATGACCTGGTTTCCCTTGGTGGAGAACATGAACAATGGGTAAGGGGGATTTGTGGAAGGGAATTGAGCAGAGGTGGGAAGGAAAAGCTTGAATATTTGAGTTCTCTAGGGAAAATTCATCTTTTGATACAACTCTGCAAGGATTTCAAGGTTGAAAGGAGCCGCAGAGTCTGCACGAGGAATTTGCATCATCTGGTCTATGTCTTTGGGAGTGATGAGGAACAGGGTGTCTCTAGATGAGGATATGATGGCTCTCTGTTTGGAAATATAGTGAGCTTGGCATTTATTTGCGAACTCGGGAAAATGGTGTATCTGGGGAAAAAGGTAAAGGGGAAAATTGGACTCCCAGAGTCCAATTTCATCGCTCTGGTCCAGGAAAACCTCCCTGAGCCATGACTGGAGGTCTGAGAAGTCAAAATCGCATTTGGTATATATGATCAATCAGTATTTGTCGACCAGTGGGATCTTGTCCAGGTCGACAGGAGGTGGGAGAAAAGGATTCTCCTCTCCTTCTGCTTGTCTTGGCTTTGGCGCCATCTCTGCAATAGTACCTGCAAATAACACGAAGTTAGTGGGGTTGAATGACTGTGGATGAAGGCGACGGGATGTAATGGAGGAGAAAGCTATGATTTTTTCTAGTGCAATAGGTGAATAGCGAATGTAGGTTGAATAACGATAGTTTTATTTTAAAAATGGGGTTGGTTGGGTGCGGGAGATAGGTCAGCTGGATAACGGATAGGTTATCCAGTAATAAATGGACAACGGGCCACTTGGGGGTGAGATGGCAGGTGACGGTGGCTGAAAAATATGAACGAGTGATGTGGTGGCTAGGGATTGGAGGTGAAAGTCGCAATAAGGGGCTGATCATGAGTGAAAAGGGGTAAGGGACTGAAAACAGTTATGGGATGTGACATAACTCGGGAGCAAGTGGAACAACTAGAAGATGATGTCCATGAGTGATGGGGGCTATCAGATAGCATATGGGGATGGGACTTTGGGACCAATAGATTTATGCCACCTATGACAAGGGGCCTACCAGAGGGAGACAACCATTCCGGACACCCCCCCTTTGGTTAAAAGAAGACCATCAAGGGGGGTCCGAAATCCAATTAGGGTCGTTGATCTACGTGCTCGTTTCCTGGCCACAGATCGTCTTATCACCGATTCCGGACCCCCCCCAGTTAAAAGAAGAAGGGTCGGGGGGGGGTCCGGAATGCTCTGTGTGCCATAGATCTGGGCGCCGCGATTAGGACCGTCGAAAAGTGCATGGAGCATAAACTGGGAGCGGAGAACACATGCGCTAGGAAAATTTAGGATAAGTGCATATTATGGGTTTTTTCCCCAACTTTGCACATATACACCACCAAGGGGCTTCGACCAAACTATCCTTTAGGCATTTGAGACATGGTGCAACATTTTACATCAAGCTGGCTTTATTGGAGTGAAACAATGAAGAAACTAACCTACATGCTAACCTATCTTCCTATGACAGTTAACCTAGATTAAACTATTGGGTTAAGAAATTACTCTACCCTAGGGCTATCTGACCAGGATTAGATAGTCTGGCCAAATTTATTCACTAATCTAACCTAGACATTTTGGCTAAGATTAAACTGTTTAGCCAAATCATTCACTACCCTATCAACATTAAATTTAAAAAGAACTTGGCCATGCTTGAAAGGTATGGCCAAGTTACTATTATTGCATGTGGCCTTTATTTCAATTCTTTTATGCCCTCTTTTTCTTTTCTTCTTTTTTATTTTATTTTATTTTTTCTTTTTTCTTTTTCTTTTTTCTTTTTTCTTTTTCTTTTTTCTTTTCTTTTTCTTTTTTCTTTTTTCCTTTTTCTTTTTTCTTTTCAAATTATTTGTAGAATGAAAAATCATTTGTCAACAAAAATACTAGAGACAGATAATATCCCAGTCACCAGTTGATTGCCATAACTTATGGGGTGATAACACCAGCTTCATGATGTTGTTTATGATGTTGTTATTCCAGCTTCATGATATTGTTGATGATGTTGTTGTTCCAACTTCATACTATTGATGTTGATGTTTCATCTTCATGTTGTTGGTGTTGTTGATGATGATGATACTCCAACTCCATTCTTTAAATGATGATGATATTGATGATTAGAAAAGCGTCTAATGATTTATAGATGTGTCAGTCAGTGTTCCAGATGTTGATGATGATGCTTCTCTCTCCTTCTCTTGATGATATTGTATTGATTCATGTCAGTAGAATAACCTTCTCATTAAGGTGGAGGGTTGAATAATTGTTACTTTGAAGAATATTCTAATTCTATTTGAGTTATTATTTTATAGATCAAATCCCCTATTGTGGATTGGTCAAACTGTATTTGTATAATGGTATTTGTAAAGTCAGTCCCTAGTAATTATAAAGTGGTTTTAGACACTTCTAGGAGAATTTGGCTCAACCAAGTGAAGAGACACAACCCTAACGCCATCTCACACTTGTATTTATATGTGAGGTTGGTGTCTCATTAGCACACACTCACTCACTGATCTAGTGCACATATATTGAAGGAAATTGTAGTTGCAGGAGGAAGGAGAAGAGAGGCATATGATCAATATTGGTCTATATTTGGTGTTTTGGTCTTAGTCTTGGCATTGTATTGACAATATATTATTGAGGAATTTTTTGTTGGGTTTTATCCCCCATGAGGGTTTCCCAGGATAAAATGTTGTGTACCTTTTGATTTTGTTTCTTTCAGTGATCCTCTTTATGTTGTTGTTTTGGAAATGTAGTGAATTCTCATGTAATTTCAAATTAATATAATAACAATAGTAAAAACTTAACAACAAGACTAATATCTTGCACTGGTGAACCTAGTCTTCCATTATTTGGGTTAGGCATGGGTTGTGCAAGAATTTGTGGTCGAGGAGGGGAAAATATGGATTCCTACATTTGGGGAGGAGGAAGAAGTTGCATAGGTCCCTGTGTCATAGGTTGTTGAGGTCCTCCCATGGTGAGATTTATCCATCCTTGTTTCCATAACTGGTTAGGTGGGGGAACTACCCATTAATGTGTTGGCATACCCCATGGCTGAGAAACATATTGCATTGAAGGATTATTCCAATATGAATTGAAATATTGATATTGATCTTGGATCATATCTTGAGGTCTAGGTTGTCAAGGTGATCCAAATGGATCCAAAAAGGAAAAAAAAAAAATCTTGGATTTAGACAAAACCAACACCATCATGTAGTTCTCATTGTACCGATTTCAACAATATATTCCTTTTCAAAAATGGACTCCGTATGTGAAAGATATCGCGATCTGAAGTCAAAGTCAATAGTTCTTACTGCTGACATAAATAGTACACCAACATGAAATGGTAGATGATGTTATCATGATGTCATGATGATGTCATCATGCTAACATGGCATTACCAGAGGCTAACACATGTCAGGAAGATTTGACATTTTTGGGTATTGATGTGGTAGGTGATTGGACTACACTGAATGACATGTGGTAGTCTACATGATGACGTGGACCAGTGACAGTTCAACATGTGGAAGTACAGATGATAGAATGGAATGCCACGGTAGTGACACATGGAAGTATGACTATGATGTGGCTGGCTCTAGGTTGGATGCGTGGTAGTAAGGAAAGTTGACTATGCGAATGACTATGCAACTCACCAGGTTGTATGATCCTGTCATGGTGTGACACATGGCCCAATCACAGGGTGCAATGTAGCACCCTAGATCAGGTCAATAAGGGTTAGGTCAAAAACAAATTGAACCTATGATGACTTCAAACCCCTGACCTTCGGGCTTGGAAACGACCTAACCACCACGCGCTAGCCACCCAGGCTACTTTGTTTTTTGTTTCTACATGTGTCACAAATGCTATATGATTTGAGTTAGCATGGATTTTGGGGGATGTAGAACCCATTCGGAAGGGCTATCCTTCCAATCAAGGTGTTAGACCGCAGACATATCCTTCCACGCGACCAGGGGCAGAGGACTGGGGGCCGAGAATAAAAGGCATGGGCGTTTGGGGGATGGCGCTCAGCCATATGGAAACCCATAAGACCAAGAGCCTACGCCAAAGGGGTGTGCGCATATTGTTTGGTACAAAAGTGGGTTTTCCACTTTATAAATTGATTTTTTTAACCATTTTTCAACTAATCAAGCCTGTTATAATGGGATTTTTGCCCTTTTTTGAGGATCTGGAGCCTAGATTGAGGCTAGATCTTGGAAATAAGTTGGGATGTGACCTTGAACTAAAATTATATATAAACCATGTCTTTTTACAAGCATGAAAATGTTCAGAACATGAGAATGCTTCCAAGTTGTAGAGACTAAGCCATTTTATGCAAGGAAGCCAGAAGAGTCGCAGAGCTTTGGAGGCCATTTTGGGGAGTTCTACTCCACATTTTCCAGTGTTGTCTATTGTATTGAGTTCTTTATATAGAGCATAAAATTGTTGTTTCATTCATAGAAAAAATTGATGTAATTTTTATGTACTTTTGAAGCATTGAAAATTAATAAGAAATCCTCCCCCACTAAGATAAAGACCCAAAGATGTAGGCAACTTTGTCAAAATCCTTTAACAAGTTTTGGTGTCATGGTTTGTTGTTCTTAATGCTCATTTTCTATTCTGCATTTTTTATGATGGCTACAACATTCTTTCATTAAATCTTCTTCTTCTCTTTAATTTATAAATGGTAAATCAACCCATGAAAAATACTTAACCAAAGTCTTTAAAAGATCATTTCAGATCAAGTGGTATCAGATCAGGTTGAAAATTGGTTTTTCTTGAGTATGCATGACTAATAGGGAAAATATAAGTTGTTCTGAAGGAGATATTGTAGAAGGGGATCTAGAAAGCAGACATCTCAAAGTGAGAAGATGACATTGGAAGAAGGACTTTCTCAAAATGAAAGAGAGTTTCAAAAAACTTTCTTTTCCGTGTCGGAGATGGTAAAAGTGTTGTATGATGATTACTTGGAATAGAAGAGACATTTTCAAGGGAAATATCCAAAGAAAGAAAAAAGTGAAGAAGGAGAGGACCCTCCAAACCCTCCTCATTCACCTCCTTCATCTCCATCTTATTCTTCTTCTTCAAGTACAAGTTAAAATCTTACTTCTGCAAAAAAACATTCTCATAAACATAATCCTGACATGCCATTACTTAAACCTGATGTGAAATTAGAGTTTCCCATGTATAATGGAGAAGTCAATGATGAGAAGCTTGATAACTGGGCCAAACATATGGAGGTATATTGTAGTTTGCAACAAATCAATGATGAGGCAACCAAGATCAAATTGGCATTGCTTCATCTTGTAGGCACAACACTGATATGGTGGCAGAGTAAGTTGCAACATGGTACTCATAAAATTGATAATGTATTCCCATCATGGGAAGATTTTATTTTTGCACTAGAAAATAGTTATATCCTTTGGGGTATAAGGAGAATTCTTTAATTGAATGGAAAAGTCTTAAGTTAAGAAAAGAAAAAATGGTGCAAGAATACACAGATGAATTTCGTAAGATGCTTTGATGTTAGATATTCAATTACATACACAAGAAACTCTTATGAAGTATATAGGAGGTTTGCCTGCTCATATTTGTAATACTGTGTTTATGTTTGGACCTACTAATATTGATGAGATTTATATTTAAGAAACATATATTAGTGTAGGGAAAATTGGAGTTGGTGTATCAGGGGAATCATATTCAAAGAAAGAAGGCAAAGGAAAAGGGAATGGGAAGAAAGAAAAATCAGTGACAGTGAAGGAAGAGAAGCTCTCTTGAAAGAATTGCAAGAAAGAAGGGCATGTTGATGAACATTGTTGGTAATTGCACCTAGAGAAGAAACCAAAGTGGTTCAAAGAGAGGAAAGGGAGGAAAAAAATTGTGGCAACAACACAACCAACAGACTTGGGATTAGATTCAGGTGATGAGACTAAAATCACAACAAATGGTTTTTCACTTAAACTTTATGATGGTTTTCATTCAAGAAGTAATTTTTTTCATATAAGGGCCATTATGGAACATACCAATATCGACACATTGATAGATATCAGATCTCAATATAACTTAATTTCATAAGAAATGGTTAAGAAATTGGGATTAAAAACTAAGTTACATCACAAACCCTACTCACTAAATTGGGTAAGCAAAGATCATAATTTTCCCATAACAAAGAAATGTATCATAAAGTTTGCAATTACATCTAAGTTTGTGGATAAGGTAATATGTGACGTGGTGCTGCTAGAAGCATGAGGCATGGTCTTAGGTAGCCCTTATCTTTATGATCATAAAGTAATATTGTTCAGGGAACAAAATCAATATCACTTAATTAAGAAAGGAACTCTAAATATGTTGTGCATTCTCATCATATTAAAGTGAATCAATCTCTTGTTACAATGGAAGAATTAAAGAAGGAAACTTATGCAAGGAATACACCTATAATTGTACCAAATGAAGCAGTTGATCTTAAGCAAGAAAGTAAAATGGTTGTATAATGTATATCTAGCCATACTTTGCTTCAAGACAAAAAAAAATCATGCAATCTTGTAAAGAAGAAAAAACATGTTAGTTCATTTTCAGTCATTTTTCTAATATGGTTATCAATGCTAATGTTTTCTACATGGATGGTAGTGGGCTAAAAAATATGTGAAGAAATGAAAATGGATAACAATATGTGTTCAGTTATCATGGTTTTTTTGCAATTGATTATGATGTGACAGGTGCATAGACCAGATCTAATAGACAAAGGACAAGTGGGGAGGCCTATCCCGCACTTGATGTCTGGTTAATATCCTTTTAGAGGACCAAAAGGTCTCAATGGGGAGGTGTCATCCAAATGGATCCAAAAAGGATAAAAATTCAAATTTATTGGATTCAAACGGATCCAGTGCCATCGTGTAGTGCTTATTGTTTCGATTTTAGAAGTATATTATTTTTATAAAATGGACTTTGTATGTGAAAGATATCATGATCTGAAGTTTTCCCAAACATGGAAAAAAAGTCAAAGTCAAAGTCAACAGTCCATACTGTTGACATCAACAGTATGTCAACATGACATGGTAGATGAAATTAACATGACATCATGATGATTTCATCATGTGGATGTGGCAACACCAGAGGCTGACATGTGTCAGGCAGATTTGGCGTTTTTAGGTGTTGATGTGGCAGGTGACTAGATTGTACAGACTGACACATGGTAGTCCATACTATGACATGGACCAATGAAATTTCAACACATGGAAGTACATATTATAGGTTTGCATGACACAATAGTGACATGTGGAAATACGGTTGTGATGTGTCTGACAGTTGGTTAGCTCTAGGTTGGACGCGTGGCAGTATAGAAAGTTGACTATGCGATTGATTGTGTAGTTGATTGGGATGTATGAGCCAATTAGGGAATGACATGTGGCCCAATCACATGGTGCCACATGACACCTTATATCAGGCCAATAATGGCTGGGTCAAAAATTTGTTGAACCTCCGACGGATTTGAACCCACGACCTCCGGTCTTGGCAACGAACTAACCACTTGGGCTACTTGGTTTCTTATTACTACATGTGGCACAAATGCTATATGATTTTAGTTAGTGTGGATTTTGGGGGATGTAGCACCTAGTCAAAAGGGCTAGCTGACCAACTAAGGCACTAGAACACAGACATATACTTCCACACGACCAAGGGTAGAGGACTAGGGGCTGAGAACAAAGGGCGTGGGTGTTTGGGGGCTGGCGCTCGGCCATATGGAAACCCATATGACCAGGAGTCTACAAAAAATGTGTGTGTGTAGATTTTGTGGTCCCAAAGTGGGTTTTCCACTTTATAAATCAATTTTTTTTACCAATTTGCAACTAATCAGGCTTGTTATAATGGGATTTTTTCATTTTTTTGAGGATCTGGAACCCAGATTGAGGCCAGATCTTGGGAGGAAGTTGGGATGTGACCCAAAACTAAATTTATATATATAACAGGTATTTTTACAACCATTAACATGTTCAAAATAGGATAATGATGCCAATTTGTAGACAGTAAGCCATTTTTATGCAAAAAATCCAGAAGAGTAGCAGAGCTTTGGAGGTCATTTCTGAGAGTTCTACTCCACCTTTTTCAGTTCCATTTGTTGTGTTGAGTTCCTGAGACAAAGAATAGCATTGTTGCCTCAGTCAGAGAACAAATTGATGTAATTTTGATGTACTTTTGAAGCATTAATGATTAATAATAAAGCCTCCCCCATTGAGATAAAGGCCCAGAGACGTAGGAAACTTTGTCGAACTTTGCTAACAAGTTTTGTAATTATGGTTTGTTGTTCTTAATGCTCATTTTTTGTTTTTCATTATTTATAATGGCTGAAACATTCTTTCATTAAATCTTCTTCTTCTCTTTATTTTCTAAATGGTAAATCAACACATGCAAAATACTTAACCAAAGTCTTTAAAAGATCATTTCAGATCACATGGTCTCTTTTGAGAGACGTAGCATAATTGTTTTGAAATGTACCCAACCATCAAGATCAGACCACTCTACTCCAAAAATGCATTTCGAAATTTATTTTGAAATTCTAATAACATCTAATTAATAAGGAAGCAGGAAATACTCACATGAAGTAATCAAGATTCATGTTACAACATAAAATAAGTGAATATTATGCCATGCAGAACAATAACCGACAAGAATGGATATTATAAATATGAATTTTAGAGATAATAATTAATACACAATGAAAATAAATATACAAGAAAAGGAAACCATGATAGAGATCACTTATCTTAACAAAATTCAATCACCAATTGGCTCCATACCAAGCATGTTGCACCTAACCATAGATGTTGTTATTCCAAGTCTGATCAAAATCGGGACCAGGGGTCAAATTTTAGCTCAAAAATCAACATTCTCGTAATTGCCTCAAAACAAATGTGAGTGTAGGCCTCGTCATTGCGAACCCAATGCAACTCGTTTCGTCTCAAACAAACATCGGGAGTGAGAGATATCACAATCTGTTCGGAATGTCAAACAGGCAAAATGAAGGGACGCTGACTGTGCAGTCCGTACAGTCCGTACAGTCTGACGTGGCAGAATCTGACGATGATGTGGAAAAGTTTATGTGGTAGTTTGATTGGCTGATAGTTGGGCAAATGTTGTTTCGACACGTGGCAGTTATGGGGAAAATGGCGTGGTGCCACGTGGCCTAGTCATGGGCTGCCACGTGGCACCGTCGTATTGGTTGTTGTTCAAAATTTTATGGAGTCCACCGGACTTCAACCCCAGACCTCCGTGTGCACGTAACGCATGATCAAAGTCTGCCTGACCACTATACCACACATTAGTTCTTATAAGGTATATGGAAAAATATATATTTGAATTTGATTGAAAGTTAATGTGGTGAAGGGTCGAGCTGGGGCTTATCCCCAACCCACGGTTATATCACTCATACCGTATGACCTTTACATTTGTGAATGCACACGAACATATAACAATTGTATTACATGTATTATATGACCATTGGTAAACAGAGTGGTGCGCATATATTTAAATGGAGCTAGCCCATGGTTACATGCACCATAACATATGACCCTTGTCCTTTGAATGTGCACGGGGGTGTTTTAAATGTATGAACCGTGGTTTTATGATTTTACATGTGACCACAACTGGAGCGCGGAGGAGGGAGTTGGTACGGTTGGCACGGTTTTGACTGTTAGCCCTTTTTACAAATGCGCAAGGTCATATGACCTCCATGTGCCCAGGTGTTAGGTGATTAGGGGCTAGCGCACCCATAACCGTCCTACAGTTCACACCGTTGGTGCAGTTGCGCTCGGTGCTAGGTTTAAACACGAATTTGGAGCGTGTTCTTGGTTCAAGCACACAGAGGTGCATTTTGGCGAACCAAAGCCAACAAGCTTGAAGGAAGAGAATGGCAGGAGGCCTATCTTCTTCATTTTTTGGCTGATTGAGGTGCTGTAAAATCCCATCTAGGGGTTTTTGGATGTCTTGAATCCATTGGCACTGTTATCAAGGCCATTTGAAGACTTATTTTGTAGGATTTTAGCCTTTGAATTTTCAGCAAGCTCCAGGGAGCTTGAAGCCCTCATTGATTGAGGACATGTTTTGGTGAGCCTATGTTTGTTTTCTGTGAATGAATAATCATTTTTGGCTAATTGTTATGCTCTGAACACATTGGGACAGGTTTCATAGGCTTTTGAGGACTTTTATAGCTGTTTTTACCAAAGAGAAGCTCAGTGAAGCTTATGGCCACATGTAGAAGAGGTCATGCTCAGTGATCCATTTTCAGAGTTTTATTAGTCATTTTTGGGGTTTTTATGTGTTCTGATCCCAATGGTAAAGTCCTTTTTTCCATTGGAGTTGAGAAGTAGCTTGTAAAAAAACTTTTGAAAAATTAATCTCAGAGAGCCAAGTCCATTGATGGAGGCTCAAGGAGATGTAGCCCAGAGAGGGGTGAACTCCTTTATCATCTTGTTCTTGTTGTGAGTTTGATGGTTTATTTGCTACAAGTTATGTTGTTGTGCTTTATTTAAAGCACTTATTTAACCATTTAAAAGAACAAATCCTCACATATAATCATTTACAAGAAGATACATAAATTTGGCACATAAACTATATTGCATATTTTAACACATGAAGCAAGGTCCTGTAAAGTTTTATTTTAATGAAGTAGAGGGTGCTTGCATAGCATAACAAGTCAGCCTTCTATTTTGAGATCAGGTGCTATTAGAGCATAGTTTGTTTTGCTCATGTGTTTTCCATTGATAGCTTGAGATTTAGCTGTTGGTATTTGTGCAAGTTTTGTGTTGAAGCTTGATATCTTGCAAGGATGGAGGAAGCTTCAAACATTGGTAGTTCTCATAGATCTTGAAAATCCAAGTTCTTTGACAAAGAGATGTTGAAGGAGATTCTAAACATGAGAGATTTGATGAAAGAGATGTGTGAAGATAAGGACAGAATTTCCCTTGAAGAGCAGTTGAAGGCCATGAAGAAGGAGAAATACCAGCTTCTTGAAAAGTTGCATGAGATGGAGATTCAACTCCATGAGGCAAAAGAAACCCTTACCAAGTACATGCATGAACATAAGGTATGCAATGTTATTTTATCTTCTAATTCCTCTAAAGATGAATGTTTTGGTGTTTTTGAAAATCACACAAGAGGAATAGGGTCCAAGTTATTGTTAAAAATGGGCTATGA